>KK122549.1:384624-404506 GCA_000611955.2 Stegodyphus mimosarum
CAGTTTACGGTTTTCGTTTCCAAGGTCCTTTAACAATTTTGGCTAGTTGCCGATTAAACAGGCAGAAAAAAATTTGAGACAACACTAAATCTGAACCTCAAATATTTTTAAGAGAACTTTTTGCTTAAAATGTTTTCTTAGATTCAACAGAAAGTTGAGTTTAACTTAATTATATACTCCTTTTTAAAATACAAAACGAAAACATACGCATTATTTTGGAGTTACTTTTTATTATTTACAGTCATGAAATTTGAACTTTCGTTCTTTCATGAGAAACGCTTTAAAATATACTAGAATGGGAGCAAAATTTGACATACAGTTTCTGGATTATTTTTGAATAAAAAAAATCATTTTCTATCTCTGTTCAAAACGGCTCACCAGAGCGGTAAAGTCGTTGAACACTGGGAGTCGACCCAGGTCGACTGGCTTATTGTGCGGGCATTTTCATAGTCTTCCGAATGTGAAACGTTGATTTGGATTTGAGTTTACTCGATTTCGGCAAAGCACTCGAGGGCTATCTGCCTAAGGTGAGGAATGCCTTCGCGGAGGACTTTCTAATGAAAGCCAATTCGTATATATATTACACATAGAGAAACCATGAAAACGCCCATGCGGCCAGCTCATTCGCTGGATTTTGAACTCCGGATCAAAGTACCAGCTTTCAGAGACTTTACAGCTCGGTCACTGGTAGGGCAAATAAACGTTGATACGAGCGAGTTTTTCTTCAAACGTTCTCCGCGATGGCGTCAATGAAATAAACGAAAGCAAACCTTTCAGACTGTTTTAAGAAACAGAATAATTTGTATTTTACATCAGACTCTACCGAGTATATGTCAAAACAGAGGGGTTATTCCAAAGTGTTCAAGTATAATAGTTTCTTGTTTTGTCAATTTTCATCAATAATATAATGTAGTTTATTAACATAAACTCCATTTCATTAAATACACTCATCCCAACAAAAACCTAATTTCTTTAAACCGTCCGCAAGGAACCGCTTCAGTGTCCCCTCAATCCACCTGTTATCAATCACTGTTAAACTCTCAAACTGAACACCCCGTAAGGTTTTTTTCCAAATACGGGAAGAGGCGTTGAATACTTTCTAAACTTTTCCATAGCCTCTTTCAACAAACAGAAAATGATTGCTCCTCAGATCTTCGATGGTTGCAAAAATAATGCTATAAAAGTACACCTGTATCAGTCAAAAAACTGAATCGGACTAAGCAATATTGGACGGAATAGTTGCATAAACATAATAAGACTTAACTTTGACAGATAGCGTTGCCTGGAAGGTCTAGAAATTGCACTAGAGTTTAGTTCCTAGAATTTTGAAAACACTTATGGACTAAATGCTCCGTAATCAAATGGATAAAAATTTTCTGTTTATGGAAATACAAATTATAAAAATCAAAACTGTTAGCAATGTAAATGAATTCAATAAAGTTTTAGTATCATACACATAGTTTTATTGTAGTGCGCAAAAACAATACATAATCTGATACTAGATCAAATTATCCAGAATTCTAAGAAACGCATAACGGTCGTAATCCAAGTTCGTATTTGGTAATGCTCCATTGATTAGCGTTCACTCCGCTGCTGCCATCGCCTGCCAACGTTATTCAAGTAACATTTTTGAAAGAGGAAAACTTGTGTTCGCAACGATATTTTTTAAGTATGAAGGGAAATTAAATGCCAACAATACTGCTATTTTGAGTATATTTTGAGAAAATCTGGAGGTTCCAAAATAAAGCCTAATTTATAGCAAGCTTATAAAGCTACAGAAGAGGCTACTGATTATAAATGAAGATACTGGGTTTACGTATCTAGAAAAAAAAACTAAATTTTAATAACAAGGAAAATTTGGCTTTTATGTGGCTTTATTTGGAATGAAAGCATTCTGATTATAATTAAATAGAGTACGTTAATTGAAAAGATATCTTGTGCTTCGCAATGTTTTCTTCTGAAGAAATGAACATATGCTATTATTCATTGATAAGTACTGAACGTTTCGATAAATATTATTAGAAATAACCCCAAATTTGGGTTGAATTTTGATAGGTATTCTGTACTTTGATAACTATTCTGAACTTTGATAGGTAAGCGTATCTATCTGTTTGATAGGTGCGCTTCTTCTGTACTTATGAAAATCGCTTTGTTTCAAAGTATCCGTAACTTATATCTCTATCAGTAACAATAAACGCCAAGTCCAGCTACTAGAAACAGTAACTGAAGAATATTCAACCTCAACGAGAAATGGTACCCGCTGTTGTGTCCCTTGAATAGTGAATGAGAGAAGAGACTACTATCTAGTGACACAGTAGATTAGATTAATTGAAACTGTCGCCGGCTTTAGAAATGAAGTCGTAATTATGATTGCTTTCGAGAGCATGTGAAACTCATTCTCTGGAGTATTTCGTAGTAATTGTTCCGTTAGATAACTAAATCGTCTTTTAAATTGAGTATGGAATCAAATGTTTATTTTTGGCACACATAAAAATGTTGTTAAGTTCCTTTTAAGCTATAAATTAATACAAAATACCTGTTAGAACGGTCTCATTATTCTTTTATATAAATGATATTAATTCCTATTTACTAACTTCCGAACAGTATTTCATTGATCTAATATTCAAAAGATAGTAGAATCTTATCAAGAATACTGCAAGAAAAAATGTAATTCATTATATAATTTTTAGAGAAAACGTATTTATTGAAAATACTTATTCTCAATATGTGTTTATTAACTGCTTATATCATGCCTTATCATGAATAATAAAGGGTGTACTACATTTGTGAAAGCAATAGTTATTTTTGTAACAATAACGAACTATATTTTAAAAATGTGCTGTTATTTTTCTACGTATTGTTCTAAATTCATTTATTTGGTTTTTAAGTCTTAAAAATTTAAATGTAACACAAAAATACTAATTTTCAGAACACATCTTTATAACGAGCGATTTTGTTATCTTTTTATAATTTTTTTATGATATAATCATTCATTTTTATTAGTAGCAAAGGCATTAATTCCGTGAGTAGTGAAGCTCTAGCAAGTTTCAATATCGGTAACCAGCCTGGCTACATGGACAATTTCATGGTTTTTCCTATCTGCAAATTCTCTTAGAAATTTCTCCATTGAACAAGCATAATGTGTAAGATATGTAAGTTTGGTGCAAAATTTTTAATATAGTGCAGTGACTTTCTGATGTCCACAGTTCCTTCAGAAATTTCACAAGGAAGTTCTATTTTCTTGAATCCTATGAGAAAATGCATTATTGTCCATTTTGACTGTGGAACAAAACAAAAGGAAATTTTTCATTCAATAAGTAACTTTATTAGGAAAAATGTAAAAACATAAATTTGATATGGTGGTAAAAAGTAAAAATGATATATTTGGTTATTGCGTATTATGTTACGAACTCTACTTTCAGGTAAAGCACATAGACTTTTCGATTTGATGGAAAAGATGGCATCAGCAAGCAGCAATCAAGATGGCCACCAACGTGATTGATGTTTGTGAGCATCCAAAGCATGCAGAAGGACGAGTATCTATCTGATCTTCGCAATGGAGAAAAACCAACAGTCATCCTTTGGATGATAAAAGAGGTAGGAGATGTCATATTATTGATTCAGTTGATTATGAGTAGATTCCTTAAAGAGGATCATTTTACTTGACTTTCGTAAGCAAAACGTTGAGAAGAGATAATGAGATAAAAATGTCCGCACATTAATAACTATACCCTCAGACAGAAAATGCTTTCTCCTGCACATCTTCTACACACAAGCAGTACTAACTTTTTGGTACACCTGTATTTAATTTGATGTGAATTGCATTAAAAAATGATGAAGTGATTTAGTTCGTTTCGATATGTTCTGTTAATAAGAAAAATAATAAAATAATTTTTTAAGCCTCCTAGTATTATATTAAATATAATTGTAGTAATGTAGTAAAAATTAAGCTACTCGCACCATTTAGTATTAAGATAAAAAAGAAGTAATTAATAAAAATTAATAAAAAATATTATAAAAAGAAGGATTAAATTTTTGATTAGTAGTAAATAATCATGCAAACATTTTACACTATTTTTAAATCAAAATGTTTCATTAGTTACTTTCTTTTTTAATAAAAGCATGGGTGAATTATTTTGATAAAATCTTTCATAAATTAATTTTTATGGTACTGTTCTTTCTTTCATTGTCTGCAATAAAATCATACAGTATATTTATTTAAAACTTTCTAATTTGAAATTTGTCTACATACATTTTGTTCACCTTATATTACATATTTTTTCTGTTTTGTTGCACATATTTATACAACTGCCTCCTAAAATTCTAGCTTTAATTTTTAACCTCTTCCTCGATATCTTATAATTCTGATTAATTTTAAGAAACACATCTAACGACAATAAACCAGAAACAAAGTGAAAATTGGGAAGAAACTTGAAGAGAAAATAAAGCAAGTAATAGGAGACAGGAAACAAAAATTGTAACGGAGAGCAGAAATACCAAAATAAGTGAGAACTAGAAGTTAGTTATCACTGACACCAACAATTTTCAACTACTACGAAGACGAAATAAAATATGACTGTCTTTAAAGAAATACGAAGCAGCTTCTGAAAGCAAACTAAAATTCACAACAAAGAAAATGAGTGAATATCAATAATGCTGAAACTCTGAAGCAGATACAGTTATTAAAATTAACATATAAATTACGAAAGCATAGTACAAACACTATCAACTTTCAAAAACAGTGAAATCTAGAGAAAATAAGAATTGAATACTATTGGAAGTTGCGAACTGTTTTCAACTCATTTATTTAAAAGACACTACAAAAAGGGAATTTACTACAAATTTAAAATTGGATTGCTTAAAAATGAAATCTGTGTATTTTGCACTTAAACTGGAAAAAAAGAAACGCAATCAATTAATTCTATTCAAATTTGCATTATCAGCAACCGAAATATTCTATTACATATTCTCTCTCAAATCATAAGTAACTGGTATAAATGATGAGAAAATAAAAGTAAGAAGACGTCGAAAGATGCTATTTATTTTTAAATATCGACAACACATTTTTTTATATAAGGCCAGAAATATAGATAAATTCTTTAGTGTATGTTCACCAATGAATCACAGACCTGCCATAAAAATATATAAAGATTAAGTTTATACATACTGAAGTACCTCGAATTTTTTCCAAAAGCTGATAATAGACATCTATTCTACGGCAACTACGTAGTGTAATCTATTGCTGGTAGTGCGTATATAGAGAAAAAGAGATGAGGATTTTTTCACTTCATTAAAAATAATTTAACGCAAAAAATTAAACTCTCGACAGTGAGGTGTGCTAATCCGTGTTGACGCTGCTGTCAAGGAAAAACGTCGAACTGAGTTCGGTGCAGAAAGGTAATGTTCCACCAAGATAATACAAGACCACATGTGTCCGCATTTACCGGCTGGACCCTGAACAGACTCGAATTGGATCTTTTACCACACCCACCATATAGCCTCGACATCGCTCCTTCGGACTTCTACCTTTTTCTTACACCTGCAGCTACATATTGCTGGTGCTATCTTCCATCCTGCACAGGACGTCCGAAATGAGGTTGATCTGTTTTTGGACTCATGGCCACCAAGTTCTCGGCCGAAGACTTTGAAAAACTACCAAAACATTGGCAGAAAATCATAGATTTGAGTGTTTATTACTACCCGCACTAAAGGTATTGCTTTCATGCTTTCTTAACTTTATTAAGAACGTTTTTGGCAGAAAACGTTCGCTAAAACTAGATAAATTTTGAGTATTGTTTAGATACCGTAAGGTATGAGAAAATTCTTATATATGTAGAGATATATTAACAATAAACTCACAGAAGTGTTTCACAAACAATTTGAATTTTCTTTACGTGAATGGGTATAGGTTTTAGCACTTAAAATAGCCAGCAATAATTCACAAATATTTAGTATAATAAATTAATGTTCATTTTTTCTTAAAATTTCATTTAATTTTGAACACATTTATTACTAAAAACTGTTTATACATATTATATGGAAAAAAATAGCGTGTAATTACTGTCTAACTTGTCTAACTCTGTCTCTATGTGGAAGTATAAAAATCTTTTACTTAATTTAGAGAAGCATTCTTTGTTTTTTTAAAGAATAATTCTTTAGTATCTCAATTTTACATTTCCTTTTAAATGCGTGTTTAATCCTAGGCCTTTTAGTAAAGTGGAAAAACCGTATTAAACAAAATTTATATCTGTGCTTTTGTGCTCATGACAACAGTTTTGTAAAAGAGAGATTACTACATTTACAACGCTTTTGATAAAACACAGCTATTGTTGTTTAGAATTTTTGCTAGAAAAGAGCATCAGATTTATCTTCCTATACAAGAAACCATTGGAACTTCCGTCAAAATTATTAAACTATTTCTGGCTTTTACAGTTCTCTCCGGAAATTCAGAATTCCTTTTAGAATAACACCGAAAGCGTGAATTTGTTTCCTTTTGCAAGTAAAATAATTTTAACGTCAAACATTTGTATTTTTCCCCTCAGAGAGAATTGTTTAAAGTCGCGGAGGGAAAAGAAATTCAGTTCCTTCTTTATCACATATAATAAATTTCCTTTTTTAAACTTGAATACAAATTTTCTGATGCAAATGTTTGCAAACATATTATTGAAGATGTACGTTGCTTATTCGTTACAATGAATTAATCAGAAGGAAACTAAATTTAGAAAGTAGAGGCTTTGTGAAGGTTATTCTATAAAACTCATTTTCTGTACACAGTAGAAATCCACTCATCCAGATCTTGTTTAGAACGTGTAGACCAAGTAAAATTAACCCTGCTTCATCACCTCGGAATAACGCATTTTCAGTCATTTAAATAACAAACAAACATAATAAATAGAGAATATATTTTAGAAAATATTAAATTAGTTTAGAGGAATGCTTATGATACCTAAATTGGTTTAAAACTTTCAACAAATGTACAGTATGAAAATAATAGTGCGAAAGAGATTACGCATTGATGTTAGTCCAGAATGATATTACAGAAACAGAATGATATTATGTCCGTACTCTACCAGAGCAAGGAGTCTGATAGAGCTTAAGCTGTTGGGAAGGTAATGTAATTGTTTAATTTTATCCCATTAAAAGAAAACAAAATAGGCGTTTGTTTCAAGGCTAGATAAATAAAAATTGATTGTGTTTTATCGTTTTAATTAAATTAGGAATGGATTGTGGATTTTAGATAAATTTTAAAAACGTTTATTTACTTTTGTCAAACATGAGCATTTTTTCTACAGAAACATTTTTATTTTTTACAATATAAATTTTGTCGAAATAAAACACGATAATCAAAAATATTACGTCATAGAAAATACCATATAGTATTTTTAAGCAATTTATTTGGAGTATTCACACAAATAGATAGCCATAGTCTTATTTAGTCCAGGTAACTGGAGTTAACTCATAAAGTACGCGAAAACACTGACGGAAAAATTTACATAACAATCTTTCTTTCCCACCGGCAATTAAAAAAATAACAATATTAAACAAAAATTAAATGTACAGATTAACAATATTAGGCAGAGAGAGTAAAAATTAGAAAATTACAGCTATTTGAAATTTGGTTATGTTGTTTTTCATGTTTTTTCTACTCTCAAGATTACATAACTGGTGTCCACTCTGCATAGATATAAAATTGTAATTACAATATTATTAAAAGGAGAATAAAATAAAACTTATGTACAAATATATAGAGAAACTTATATACACGTAAAATTTTGTAGTTATAAATTATGTACATCGATAAACAAGAAAAAATATGCAAACAGTTTAAGAAAACATTTTCTGCACGTTTAATTTAGTTATACATGGAACGGCTGAAAGTTTTTAACATATTCTTATAAATAATTTATTTTGGAAGATAGCAAATATTTGAATCCAGTCCTTGATTCAAACATTTGTTAGACATTCTAAACCAAACGCTAATCAGTGTCTTCCAGGAACGATATCTTTTAAAATTATTCTTACAAGCTATCTCAGTTAACTGTAATCACAAATAAATGCGTAGAACGGTAAGGATGCATATGATTCTCGAGTAAGATAAAGAGATGACAACATCCCAAAATGCATTTTGACTATAACTATAGCTCTGGGCTTCATAAAATATTCAGCAACCTACATTGCCAACTAAACAGTTTTCTTACTACATTTACGGATATACTCATGGAGTTCCTTCAGTATTTTCAACCTTTACCCCGTATTGTGACTGACTAACAAAGTTGGTAAGTGGAACGATTTTTAAACAAAATTATCTACATGAAAACCATTCTTTTTCAGAAATTTTTCTTAAAGCTTTTTTAATGGATTAATTGATAATTAAGAAAAGTACACATTATATATATATATAGAGGTAAGAAAGGTAAGAAAATGAAGGATATTTATATGGCAACATGCAGCTAGATACACAGTATATTTTTTATTTCCCCACCTTTCGGGCATAAAGAAAACTAATTTCATCATTTTCTTACCAAGGATGAAGAACTATCAATTATTTCAAAAATTGTGCAATGTGAGTTAATCTTTCGTTTTGTGAAATGTGTTTAAGGTAATAGTTCTATCTCTATACTTCTACTACTCCGTACATTACCCAATTAAATTTATTTCTTTTGAGAGCACATGGAAACACATTCGTAGTGAGTAGATTCAAAGTGCCGCCCAACAGATTCAAAGTCTCACTGTAGTATCTGCAGAAATGAGCCGCATTTTATTACTCGAATCTGAGTCCTATAGGCTCTCCGAATCTCTCGAATCCTTAATAAAAAATAGTGATGAGAAGGAAAAAAAAACTTTAACTTAATACTAAAACTTAATATTTTTTTAAATCTTCATATAAAGAACAACAATTTTTAAAATGTAAGTTTTTAAAAGTACATGTATAATTATTGAAAATAAAGGAAGCATATAATAAAACATGATTTTTTGACAAACATGATTTGTTCATTTACTCAAACATTTCACTTCATTGAAACACATTGAAATTTTTGAACTTCAAATTCTTTCTAAGATCCGTATGTCAGTCCTTAATTAATTCTAAACTTTTAATTGGGTAGGACTAAATTAAATTGAATAAATTTAATTGAGTCGGAGCCTGCCATATTGTTAATGATAAACACTGAAAGAAATACTAGGAAGTTTTTTAATTAATGTTAGCTTATAACTGCAACGAAATTATTTCGAATAGTAGTCGCTAAAGATTACTGTCTCGCTAACTAGCGTTAATCTTAAGCATTGCTTTTCAGATGTCTTGTAATTATAATAAATACAAATTGATTATATTAATGTGAGTGTCACTCAACTTACAAATTTGATTCCTTTGAAGCCTTATCATTTACTGAAGAACATTTTAGTAACATTTAAATGGTTTTGTACAAATAATAACTAGTGTCAGGCTTTCTTTAAAACATTGCTATGAAAAAGGGAATTTTTTAACAATTAAATTAAAATTTTCATGGCATATTGAAACGAAGCGACCAAGAAGAAGCAAAATTCACAATAAAAGAATTATTCTCTTTATAACATGTGTTGCAAAATTCAATAAAATGGTTTCCTGCCTAAAGCACAGTGTGTTTGAAAATGACGTAAACCTTGCATATACAAGCAGACGCTGCATTTACTTAACGTTTATTGAATCAAAAACGTATGTAAAAATGTTAAAGTTTTTATGAATTAAATAACGTTTACTTAAAGGAAGTATCCCCTCATCTTTGTATTATAACCATTAACTTTTCTTATTCCAATGCATAAGTTTTAGTTTGTGCATAGTGATTGCAATAAAGAATATATTTAAATTCTATATCACGGAAATAATTTCTAGATGTCTAGGTATGAATAATTCTTTTTCAAATCTATAAAATGTAAAATCACTGCCAGTTCCTAGAAAAAGGCTTAAAGATGCTAAAGATCTATGCTCTGCAATTTTTATCGATAGACTAGCTGCGTTTCCAAGTATATATTTGCTTCAACTTTCATCATAGTAAAGTTTTATAACTAACAATATTAATACAAGAAAAAATTTCAAATTATTTTTAATTTTTATATCTAATCAATATTCATGTTGGTTTTTACCATACATTGATTTTAACTATGCCGCACTCCTAAAGCGGAATGAAGAAATTTTTTTTTCTGATTTTAATAAAGATACGAAATTTCAGTGATTAAAAAAAAATAAAACATCATTTATGTTATGCATTTTCAGTTTCTATCTCATTCATGTGGATACTTCTAAAATGAATATTTCATTTGTAGAATCAAGTGTAGTAACTGTTCGAATTTTGAGGCTGCAAAACTACTAAAATATTCAACTCATATTTCTAACTCATACAGCATTTTCGTATATCAAGAAGGGAACATATATTTGTACGTGGAGCGACAGTAGATGCAAATATCAAAATTTTGCTTCATTATTTTTATTACCTTATTTTTCATGAGCCCAATATTTATAGCATGACGAATTTTATTATTTGATTATGACCTAGCCATATTTTAGTTTCATAAAAGAAGTCTGACAGTGACAAAGCTATTAGTGAGAAGTTTAAATCAGTATGAAAACACCTTAAACTGGAATGTTTTATCGTACTTAAGAAATTAATAAACGCTCGCTTGTTAAAATTTTACGTTGATCTAAAAGAATGGGAGGAAGGCAAAGAATTTCTGGAAGCCCATTTACAGATTTAATTAAAACCTATTGTTACATAAAGTAATATAAACAAACATTTGTTAGTTTAGAGAAAAGTAATGCCTAATAATGTTGACTCTTTTGATGACTGCCTGAAGCTATGTACTCTAGTGTTAAGCCCTGACATAACTACGAAAAGGGTTTTTTTTGTTTTGTTTTTCAAGTGAATAAGCCATCATCGGAGACATATTTTTCTTGATCTTCGTCACATACGAAAACTTAATTTATAAAAGTGCTGATTTTATAGCAAGTTCCTGTCAGATTAAATGGAATGTATGAAGAAAGTTCAAACTAATGTCGGGTTATTCCATACGATTTCTTCATAGCTATGTAATATGTTCCATTAGCAACATATTAAAAAAAGAAACATTGCTAATGTTTACATCTCATTTCATATGCTTTCTAGGAATTCAGAAATCAATAAAGTGTCAGAAAAACTAACAGATGTCATTGGATTAATACCGTTGTCTATTATAATTACAGAATGTTGTCTGATATAATAATGGAAAGCCACATTTATAAAGCAAAAGGTAAAATTTTATCAGTTTTATTTCTAACTGGTGTGGAATTAAACATTAGTAATTCGATAAATTAAAACAATACAGTGATTTAAATTTAAATATATCATTAATATATCACTATACATAGGTTTTCATTTTATCTCATTATTATTTTTAAGTACCTCATTTAATTATTCCATCATGTAGTCATTAAAATTGCACAGTTATCTTTCAAAATAAAATATTTTCTTATGTTTATTTTCATAAAATTTCTATGTTTAAAAAGAGATATATTTATTATTATATCATGTTATATTCATAAATAAATAATTCCCTCGTAAACATTAAAAGACTTTTATCTCCAATTATATTATTTTTATCGCATTTTAATACTGCAAATTTTAAATATTTAAAGTATTTCTTAGGAGTAAAACAGATGAAGTAAACTGTGGTCCTAACCTCATAAAGAATTTAAAATACGCTTTAGTAGCATCATATTAATAAATTATCAGAGCTGTCTTAGTCACGTTGTAAGGTTTTAGTTTAAACTAACAAAGTTTTATTTTAATTTCCCCTTTCCTATGTGTTTTTATTTCAACTTCCCGTTAGAATAAGCGTGCGTTTCAGCTTTATGCTAATTTGAAGTGGAGCCAAATTTCTATTTAAGTGATAGGTAGGTACCTCTCAGTGTGAGAGAGCTTTTAGTCTCAGACCACTGCTACTCTGTTCGACGTTCGCCTGACCAGCTAGTATTTAAATTCTAAGCCTTAGCGCTGTTACGCTATTACTTATCGAAGTAAATCTAAGTGAGTTAGTATTAGTTAAATCTTGCTACGCACCCTTTAGCATAGAGGCCAACCTCGTGTTTATAGCTCTGTGAGCAACGACGATTTAATTTCTACTTAATTTTAGTTAAATTATTTGATTGTTCAGTTTAGACCCAAGTGCGGTCATTATTTTTTGTATCCCTCCCGAGTTGGGAAGTGGCTGTATATAATTGTGGTTAAAAGAGGATTTTAAATCCTTCTTAAGTGCAGTTCTTCCACCATTTAACCACAGTTTTCTACCACAGAACATAGCTGCATCCAGCTCCCTGTTCAAGATCAGGACTTAAAGTATTTCACGAATATGTTTGCCAAGAGTATGCACCGAACAACACAGGATAGTAATAGGAATTCCGTTCAGTGTATATTTGTCAACGTTATGAGGAAATAATATGAAAGAAGCGTTTGATTTAGTTGCTGAACGGGTTTGTTCCACTGCGAAATGGCATGAAATGAGTAATGTACACGAATGAATCTGAAGTATTGAATTAGCAGATTGGAAAATACGAACAAGCATAAGGAAACAAACATAAGGAATGATCACAAGCTATTGAGGTTACTTAACACTAACTTCAGTGTCGAATAGTAATGTCTTTAAATCTCCAAAAATCTCGGAATAAGAAATGTAAATGTCCAGCTGAAAGAAATATGCTGATTTTCAATATTCTGGGGATTTGCTCAAACGTTACACATTTTCACGTACAGCATGTCTGATTTCCTTTTTTACATCATTATTCATTATAACCAGAAATGTACTTTAAATAAAGGATAGCATCCTGAAGATGCTAACTATTATTATTAGCATTTCTGCCAAATTCTTGGTAAACATTCGTATGATATATGCTTTAAAGGAACCCTTGCAGTTTCATCGTACACAAATATTATTAAGAAGTTTGGTTCTGTTCAGAAATGTTCTTTTATTAGTCCTTCACATCCTGTTAGATTTTTACACCTGGTATATGTCTGGATATTACTTTGAAGGCTTAGGTATTGGACTGGACTTGTCACATTTCTGTTTTTCTAACTTCAAAGCTCTTAATCCTCTTATCTCTAGTTTTTTTTTGGTAGCCTTGGATGATTCTGATTTAATAGAATTAAAAGAAAGCTAAGTCATATTTCGCTTCGATGACAGAAATAAGTCGTTTGAGTAAGAATCTGCCGAAGATAAGGCTCTGTGAGTAGCGAAAGTTCTGAAGATGTCTGAAAGAAATATAACTTCTTTCATTCATATGGTATAAAAATTGTTTGCTAGAATGTTATTCCTCTCATATGGAATAATTTAGACAGCCCTTATAAGTCAGCAAAAAATACATTACATATTACTGTTTTTGATTTACAGAAGTTTATTATTCTCATTTTGAGTACAAATACTTATCATCATAAAAGGTAATATTAAGATCTTTCCTATTTACGCTAAGTCAACCGAAGAAAGGTTTTGTCTTTCCAAAAAAAAGCTATTTAACTTTTCATTCAATGCTTATTTTATGTAATGAATGACGAACAGCGTGATTTTTGTTCCAAGCAGCTTATGTTTCTGGAGCCATTTTTCCAGAAGTTTTGCTTGCTTACGAAAACTTGTACAACAGAAAAATGTATCAGAATGAGCACTCAGTCTTTCTTTCCCATTTCAAGCCTTTCACATGAACTGAGGCAGACAACAACCACTGACTTCAGATATAACCTTTGGATATAACCACTGGAAAACCCCATGAAATTAATGATCTGAACGAATACAAACGGTAATCCTCTCCATCCTGCATCTCCCACTGATCAGTCTTCGATGATTCCGCAAGTTGTGACAGGCAGCGTATGAGTACATTTATAGTGAATATAAATTACATTTATGTACCAGATATGTAAATCAAGATCAATATTCATTTCTTATTTTCAAATCATAAGACTTAATCTTCTTAGAACTGCTGCTCATATAAATAATATTATAATGCCGGAAGCAGGCTTAAAGAAGTATTATTAAATGTACTTGCCTACAGAACATTTATAAATATTTATTATACGAATTATTTCTAATATTAGCCTGCCTGACAGTGCTCTTCTACAAAAAAGCATTGATACATAAGTCTAAATTACATTTACATACCAGACATGGAAATTAAGACAGATATTTATTTCTAAATTTCAAATTGTAAGATTTAATCTTCTCAGAGCTATAGCGGTTCTTATAAACAACGTTTTAATGAGGGAAGCTGATTTAAAGAAACATTATTAAACGTATTTTGCTACAAAGCGTTTGTAAATATTGCAGTTACTAATGGCTGTATGCTTGTTAAACGAGAATTCTCTTATTAAACGCGAATTCTATAATTAAAATATGATAATTTTAAGTAGTTTCCGATTTTATTAACTCTTAATAATGACGAATTGTGCAATATAAGCTGAAGACTGTTTTTTAATTTTATGAGCGACTGGACATTGAGATGCACTTCTTTTCCCAAACTGTGATATTTTTTTCACTTCAAATCCTCGCAATATATTTATATGTATATTCATAAATATATATTATTCATAATATATTTATGAGTTTGAGTAATCACTTTTTTCTCTTATTAAATATACAGAAAACATTTAGTAATTTATGCAAGGTAATAGAAAAAGAAAACTATCGTTCTTATTTTCTTTAATTTTGATCTTAGATGTATACTTCAGTTTGTAAATTTTTAGATGACAATTTTTATGCCGATTCTTTCATGTAACTTCTCTTTCTTCCATCAGCTTTCACCAAAATGCAAATTAAGTTAAGTTTAGATACTCAATATAGCAGTCTCAATATCTGAATGAGCTAAAAATTAGATATTCGCAGAGGTTATTAAGAACAGATTTCGGGGACATGTTCAAGAAAAAATATATCCACTTAAGTTATTTTTTCATACTAAAGTGGTGTATCAAGACTTTTGAAATAAAAAATTTTAAAAAATGCTACAAAAAATCATTTTTCCTTTTAGGGATTATTCCCTTTAAGATTTTGTAAAAGAATTTTCGTCATTACATTTGTAAATTTTGTCTTACATATGTGTATTAAATGTATCTTAGAGAATTATGCAAGTAAATTATGAAACATTTTGCTTTTAATTAATTTAAGCATAACGAATATTTTATTTACTGGAATTTTAAGCCACAGAGAATTATACGCACGGATTAAAACACTGTTTTTGCAAGATCTTGTCACTCATTGCATTGAAACCGTTTTCATAAAATTCTTTACCTTAAGAAATTTTAGAAGTGGAATTACATGTCTAAGATCAGTATTTAAAGAAAGAAAGTCTGTAGTCATTCATTCCTTTTCTTCGAAACTTTCATAGATTCAAAACCAGATAAATTGGGCAATTTCATTTAAAATCTCATTAAGAGATTCATTGAAATAATGTGCAATATTCAGAGTGTATATCTACTCTAAATTCGTTATACCTATGCCAAATCTCATTCCATCATTAAACAAAAGAACTTTTCTTAGAATTTTTACTAATTCGAAGAAAGATCATTCTCTGACGAATAATCACTTTTGGCCTCCAACGCTCTATTAGATTAGTTAATCTGATTTATTCCCAATTGGGAATGTCGTGCCTGCGCACTTTCTTGCCTTGGTCATTCTGAAAAGGATTTTGCTTAAACCACCACCTTTTAGGCGTGTGCCTGGAACTTTTGTTTTGTTAACTCCACCCCTGAGCCATTTGGTAATTTTGACCACACCTTTTATCTTGGTGGTGTTTTGCCAAACATTTTCCCATTTTGAGGAAAGCCAAAAGGCTTATGAACCAACAACTATGCCGTTCATACCTGCTTAATGAGAGGGAGTAAATGAATTATTACTAAAAAAGTGACATTTATATTCTTTAGATGTACTCGGAACTAAAAAGAGTTAATTACACTTCATTCTATGAAATTTTAAAGCCATACTAGTACAGTTCTTTAAATAGAAAGGAAATCAAAAATGCAAATTGAAAATGTGTAATACCCTTAAAGTTATAACAAAAATAGCTGATAAAAAATATAATAAAATAATTTTATAATAATAAAATATGCCTGATAAAAATGTTAAAGAACATTCAACAAAAAGATTGAGTGTAAATTGCGTGCATTTACGAGACTATGGTTTAAAATGCTTCTTCTTTCTACCTCCTTCTACAAATTACGCTGATCCTTGTTTCGATAGAATATTTAGCATTTTTAAAAATATTTGCCTGAGATTAGAGTATTCATCAAAATTAACAAATGGAGTTACAATAAATGAGGAACTACCGCGAATTTAGAGTTACTAATAACCATCACTGATGTTTTAGTATATACTACCTATTCTTGTTTACGGAGTCCAATAAAATGGTATTAAAGTAACAAATAAAAAACTTTATTTATTTTAACATATGACATCAATTATTTAAAACTTTGAACTTTCAAAAATCTGTCTTTGAAATTACACAGATTATACAGCGAACTCTTCGTTTCCATTCAAATAAAAAAAATGATAAATCATATGAATTGGACGATTTTTACTTTCTTACATGAAGTAAAGAAAGTATTGTAATCGCGAAACATTTCTGGTATCATATTTTAAAGAAAGTATTCATTTCAACAGCTCTTGAAACCCATTTGAACGATGTTTTTGCGTGACATCTCTACGTACGGACAGAATAAAGGGCTGTTTTTGACAAAAAGGATTGTGAAATGGATTTAAAATGGATTCAGAAGAGATTATTTTCTTGACGTCTGTACGTACTTATATATGTATATCAAACATATATGTAACTCAAGAACTAGTAACCGTGGAGCGTAGAAATTTTGTGTATAGGACTGTTTAACATGCAGTTGTGGACCTCCGTTTTTGGTTTCAATCAGCCGCAAAAAAGTATATAAATATATAAATATATATATATATATATGTATATATATATATACATATTGTTTCAAAAGAATATAGTAACTTACCTCCCTTTTTTATTCTTATATATTGGTAAATTGTGCATTTTTGGCTTTAAAATTGATTGAATTATGTAGTTTTTATATTCGGGTTAAGGTTTTTATGCCTTTAGCTAATCTGCATGCCATTATAGTAGAAAGATCAACAATTTAAAACTTTGGAGGGGAATTAAGTCTAACTAACCGACATGTGTTTACATTTGAAATTCAATAGAATAGTAAATTAAGTCATTTTCCGCACCTTCAATGTCTCTTTGCTGAGTGGGACCAAAAATAAACTTTCAGTTTTATGCTCAAAACATCTGCCTTCTTGTACGCTGGCAGAATTGCTCGTTTTAACCTCGAAACTCTAATTTTAATTTAAAAAATTGTTTTTTAACTGTTTCAACTGAATTTGGTGTTTTATGCTTTTCTGTATTTTACAATTTTTAATGAAGATGTTTTAAGGTTTTATGAATTTTTGCTCTGCCGCGAAGAGAGAACTGAATTAATTGAATGAGAAATGTATCCCTAATGAAATTCGATCAGATAAGTTTAAATGATATAAAGTAAAAAATGTGTATAATTTAATAGGCCGTACAAGGAAGTCGTGTCTACATCAGATTTTTTTAAATAGTTTGCAGGATAACTTGAAGCAGAAGGGAAAATATCCGTTCTTACATCGGAACATGTTATTTCAGTTGGAAACTTGGTTTCGAGGTTATGATGTGCTTATACTACGATTGTTTCTTTTGTTTCATACATTTCACGAAAACTGATTTTATTTATTATTTTATTTACATCTGCCTGGTTAGAAAGAATTACTTACAGAGAAATTAACGTTCTAGAAGTTTTCTCCTGTATAGATACTCTTTTGTTTTCTTTCCAATAGTCATTGACCACTACTAAGGGTACAAGCGGTAGTCACTTTAGAGACATCTAAAGCTTCCGCTGCTTCCTATGAAGCGACGGGCAATTAAATCATACCTTTTCTGGGATTCGAACATGTGTCCTTCGGTTCGGCATTTAGAGTCACTAAACACTTTTTCTTCTGGGAGGGTCTGCTGTTTATAAGATGTTATAAAAAAAGGATAAATGTTTTTATTTAGCATTCATTTTATTTCATTAATTTCATTTCTTTCCGATCTAATTTTTTAAACAACAACATTTAAGAACTGGCTAGCTTTTACACTTATTTGAAATAAAATCTTTCTTGTCATTTATTTTTTTTTCTCTTTTATAAATTTGCATACCCTTCGCTCATGGAGTTTCGTAATTGTATTGCGATGCGTAACATTATATTCTTTTGGGGACCTTAAAACTCTAACTATCGAAAATAAAGATTTGAAATTTTTGCAGGCCAAATATGCTTCCTATAGTTTCATCATGGGTTACAACAGTACACAAGATACTGTAAGTTATGTGGTAATTTATTTAAGAAAAACCTTATTTTCAGACGTTTAAGCCTATTGTATCAGAGTAAAATTAAAATACGTATTTAAATTCAGATGCTGGATTACATAAAGCTGACTGGGAAAAACGTACAGCAAAAGTACATTAGCAGAAAGAAGAGAACGTCACAGCAGTGTTTAAAACAGTCTAATATCAATTACGTTACTTTTAATGTAGAAAACATACATAAATTTCAGTGAAAAGTAGGAAATAATATATTTTACTGAAAGATTATAAACACTAGCATAATTGTTGGAAACAAAAGACTTTTTGTTTATCATATGATACTTTTGTGGAAAAAAGAATTAAAATGATTCTCTATAATCTTCTAATTCATTACAATTTTGTATCACGAATAATATAAGCGTAAGCGCCTAAATAAGAAAATCTAATAATCGATTAATTGCGTCTTTGAAAAGCATGAGCTATTATTATTCTTACGAATTTGGAGTCAATTTTATAATTTCTTTTTTTTTATTTTTATAAATATAATCTACATCATCCATAAATCATAGGTCGTAGTCATATACTTCCAGTTAAAGAAGTGCTTTAAAGGAATAAATTTTCTTGTTTTGGCAATGTCACATTTTTAACAAAAAATTCAATTTTGCACAAATAACGAAATCTAACTTTTAATGTGATCTCCCGGTTCCTATATTTATGTTTGGGAAACTTTTTTACTCGTTACGAAAAAGTGAAATTAGAAGAAGTTTGACTCTCTTAAGACAGAAACTGACAGAGATTTTTAATTTAAAAAATTTTCAATTTTTGGTGTCTTTTCGACTTGTTTTCAGAAATATTTTAATTCAGCTAGAAAAATTCGAAGATATAGGTTTAAAAGATGCACAACAAAAAATGTATATAATTTAATAGTCCATTTTGAATGATATGAAACAAAAAATATATATAATTGAATAGTTAGTACAAGAAAGTCACGTGTTCACATAAGATATTTTTAGATTTATATTTCGGTTTCTTGATTAGAATTTAAAGATAATTAAAGATGCACCGTTTACTTAAAACCTATTTAATATTCAGTTTTATCAGAATTAAAACATTAGCCCTTTCAAACTGAATTTAAAGGAAATAAATCCAATTTTCTCTTTAATAAGGCTAGCAAATTATTATTTTAGTTTAAATAGAAATTCTGCGTATTTACTATTTTTCATAGAATTACCTGTAGCAAGAGTTTGTGATAAACCTCTCAGCCCATTTAATTAATATAAAGGTAAGAAACAAAAGTAAATAGAAATTTCCTTTAATTTATGAATTTCTTTCGAGCTCATACTTCCTGTTGATTGATAGGACCACCATGAAAACTAGCTTCTAGCTTGGACAGAAAAACAGATAATAATAATATCCGCGGAAAAGCATCTTTTGCTCAAACGAGTCCTGGCAGTTTTTTGCAGTTATTAAATATTTAGAATATAATTAAAAAAAGTATTAAAAAGAGCATTTCATGTGAATGG
>KK122549.1:404518-497816 GCA_000611955.2 Stegodyphus mimosarum
GTGAACTTATAAATAAAAAGAAGGAAAGTTTAGAGGAGAAATTCCTTTTTTTTTTCCTCTTTAAAAAATGAAGGACATTCATCTGATCTTCTCGAAAGCTAAAGAACTGGAAATGCTATAGGAAACAATTATTTGAACTGAACAAATATCATAAATCTTCATAGGTTTAAAACTCTTATTATTTAAGAACTTTCAATGCGCAGAGCTTTTTGAAACATAACTAGATATAATTATATGTAAAATACACTTAACTATCTCATTAAGTTTTTAGCCTTTTAAAATTTCTCGTGGTTACATTTTAAAACTCTTATGTCATGCGGAATTTTACATGCACTGTATCAGCATTTTCATTTCTAATTGGAATTTATTTACCTTGTAATATATATAGGTTTAATTAACGTTTATGCATTTGTTGCTGATATAGTAAATCATAGGTTTCCTGAATTGAAAAATTAAGAAAAGCTGTATGATACATACCTTTCATTCAAATACATCTCTCTCTATATATATATACATATATAATTCTACAATCAAACTCCTGCTTCACATAAATTGTAATTAATATGTCCTCTATAATGATCCACTAAAAGCATTTAGATTACAGAGAAGAAGAGAAATAATGTATTTTTCACTATATAATGGGTAGGATGAATTTATAAAATGCGCTCACGTTTGTATAATCCAATTATCCTTACAGGTAATACTAATCAACGTATTAATTTTAATTGATAGTTTTAGATAATCAAGCATAAAATAACTTGAAAAATTACTAAAGTAGCTTACTTAAATTGAGATATGCGTTGCAGTATGGAAAACATATACAATAATGCTTCGTAAAAAGTATTAAATGTCACTTCGTGCAATAATTACATTATTTTGTATCATAATTAATATCTTAATCATCTTGATGAATGTATTGTCATCCCACAAATCTGTATTTGGTAGATTAGCCAACGATTTTATAAACGCAAATACATTTCCTACTTTTAGATTGAAGCAAAATCTTTTCTGAAGCTACTGCAGAATGATTTGTCAGTCTCCTTTAAAGATATCCTCCATACAATTACGAAGAAGTAGAAGATTTGCATAAACATAAAATTTCTTTTCGCATATATATTTGCATTATGTAGTAAAAGATCTAGAGTTTTGACACAAATTTTAATAATAATCTAGACTTGATTAAAATTCTGGTTAAATTTCTTCTTACAAAACTTACCTTTGAACAATAAAACAGATTATTTATTCACGTACGTTGACGTACATTCTGCATAAGAAAATTTAATAAATTAAAATAAAATGCACAGCCTTAGATTTATTTAGTCCTTGAATATAGTAGACAGAGGAAACAAAGGTAGACAAATAATGCTTTTACCCCGTTTTCTCAGTGTTGAAAAATAAATGAGTAACTAAAGTAGTTTTCAAGAAGATGGTGGCCATAATTTCATTACTTGCCAAATTAAGAATACTTTAGCAGTTTGTAAAAACAGTGTTAAGGCGTTTTAAGTTAGGAATGTATAATAAATTACTTACATATGTCTTTCGTCTCCTTAAGTTAAGTTCTTTGAATTCTTTATCTAACAAATTGTGCCCCAAAACAGTATAAGGCAAATAGTAAGTTTGCATATAAAATAATGGAAGTAATAATTAACAAGTTCTGATGTTTCAGTGACAATTAATGCAAACGGCGGGTTTGTTTCTAAATAATTAGCCTTTCACCGTTTCCTTATCCGTCTACACCAATCCCGAAAATCCCATCAAAATGATTAAATAATATCACTTTTTATATCTTCTCTTCTGAATCTTTTTAAGGTAATGTATGCATCAGGTTTACCAAAATATGTCATGAGGCGAAACTTCAGCCCGTTTGAATTACCATATTGAACGGGAAAATGCAACAACAATAATTAACACTTCATTTTTAACGTACTTTACACAAGAAACTGATTAAAATGTGTAGTTTGCAGAAAAGACAGGCTATATATGAGCATCATATTTTGACGGTATTCAGTAAAAAGTAAAATTAAAGGGTCTACTAAATAATCAATCTTATATTTTGCTTAAAGCAAAATATACTTACTTGAAGCAAACTGAATATATTTGCTTGAAGCAAAGTATAAGACTGATGTGAAAGTTCCTCTTTATATATTTTTAAACAAACACCGGATTTAAAATTTAAAAAATTAAAAAAATATATTATAGTTCTGGAAGTCATTTTAAGTAAAAATAAATTCTAATTAAAACACATTGTCAGTCCATTCTAAGTTAAAAATTTATATTTGCTTCAACAGATATTATATTTAATTTTAAGAATATCTTATAAGATATTTTAAACAGCTTTCCCTGCCCATTAAAATCAGCGGAAATATTCTCGAATTTAGATTTTAAAAATGTAATACATAGTTCAGCACAAAAAGTTTATTTAACGGATGTTAGCTATAGAAAAAGAAATGTGACGTAACCAAACAAAACCTTGAAACTGAACAAAGATTTGCTATTTAAAAATTTGAGCTTTATCTGAATTTTTCTTCTAATCAGCTGGTGCTCAAACTTTCTGATGAGAGCAAGAAATTCAGTCATGAGATTCTGAAATGTAAACAGCCCTCAATGCAGTCATTAATACTTAAATTAATTGCCATATGATGTAAATATTACCATTGATTTCCTTTATCGGAATTCTTATAATGTCAGACTTTTAAACAAGTAACAATATTACAATTTTATGACATATTCTACTCTCATCGTATTTTAAGACGCTTAAAAAATAATTCTAATATATTGTTTTACTTTATGAAAGAATTTGGATATTATTTCCCTTTAAGATTTCCAATAGATATTATATGATTATTGTGTCCACTTTACAAGCGACTATAAAATTCTGCGTTTTAAGATAACTGATGTAGTTTTTGAATTTCAAACCATATTTACAAATTACATTAGCTGCTAAAGAAGAGGAAACTGATTCCAGAACCCGATCTACACTTCTATGTCATTTATTGCATCAAAAAGAATTTTTAATTTTTAAGTTCATATTCAAAAAACTTTAGCAAAACCTTTAATTTCAAGAACTTAAAGGCAATTTATCATTGTAAAAATGTAAGAATGAAGTTTTCATTTTTTTATCTTAATTAAAACGATGCTTATTAATTTATTTTTTTCACTAGTTGCCAGCAAGGTAGAACATTCTCTCATTCTTGTTTGCATGCGCTCACAAACTTATTTGTATATCTTTTTGTTAAAACGGTCTAATAGAATGGATTATATTGTTTGAAATTATTATTTTATTAGCCCAAAAGGGAGTTAACCTAAATAGACTACTAGTTTCGAAAAGGGATTTTGCGTCATCCACTACAAACGGCTGTATCACTTTTCAAATTGTTGCATAATTTTTAAAGAAATTAAACAATGAAGAATCTGTACGTATGTATGAATGTTCCTCGCATTTTGAGGTATCTAGAGCCATCAAATTTTAGAAAATATTGTCCTCTACCCAAAAATGTGCACCTGAAAGCTCGAATTTTGAATTTCGAATTTTATATCTCATAGTTTTGCAAAACTTTAATGAATTTCCGACAAACAAGCTCAACGATTTGAAAGAGAGCAGTGGCACACACTGTACGCAATAAAATATTCTTCTCTCCGTCGTACGAGACTGTATATCAAAAATTCTAATGGTACGTTATTTTAAAATATTTGGTGATATTTCTGTTGAGTAAGTGCGAAGAACACGATATTTAATTAATAAATTTAACGCACAAATTGCTAATAATAGAAAGACAAAAAAGGTGTTTTGCAAACCATCTTACTGAGAAAACTGAATATTGAAATGATGAACTGAGAAAAGACTGGAAAAAATAGAAAAATGTACGCTAACACTTAGCAATGCATCAGAATTCTAAACATATGCTGCTTTTAAAATTTTTGTAATTGTGCTGTCGAATTGTATATGAAATACGTGCGTAGAAAATGTTGCTTAATAATAAAACTAAACAGACAAAAAGGAATGGGTTAACAAGAGCGACTTCAATAGCACTCTGGTAGACTGAGAGCTCACCGTGAGCGCAAAATCTTAACAAATCCTATGGGGCGACCTGTTAAAATCTGAACCCATTCAGATTTTTTTTATTTAATTTTATCCTATATTTACATTTTGTTCAATATGTATTATTTTTGACAATTTTCATCTATTATTATGTTTATTATTTTAATAAAATCCCGTCATTAACTTTCATTTGTGAGCGATAATGCTATTAATTTTATTAAGATTGTATTAACAATTAACTAGAGTGGCCCAGTGCCTAGATATCGAGCATTAAAATGTTAACAAACAGATTTTTCTGCTTATTTGAATGAATATCATGTGTGTATTAAAATCAAAGATTAACAATTTGCATTGCTTCTTTCTTATACATGTATATATTTATTTCCTGCATATGTTCTTGGATTTTAAAAGTAATCGGTGATTATATACTCGTTAAATAGTGATAAATTAGCTAATTATACCTAAATGTACGGCTAATCATGTAAAATGTCTGTGTAACATTTTGACATGACTATTATTTCAAGGTTTTAGTAAGGAAAAGTATTGTTAAGAAACACTGATGCAGAGAACAAATGAAGAAATGTTATCATATACATTAACTATATATGAATGCATATAAAATTATTGTGAAACAACTCTCGAATTAATAATTAAAATAACACTTACCTTTAGAAGTGATTCACAGCATGATGTTTTGCTATCCGTTTAAACGTGTAAAATGACAGTAACACTTATTTCTTCTTTATGCCACTTTAAAGTTTAATCCACGGTATCTTTGTAGGACTGTATCTTACAAGAAGGATGCTGTCATCATTAAAGTCTCTTTGAATGTCGATGCTTGTAATCGATGTAGATGCCGTTCAGCATTTAGGTCCTATTAAAATTTGCATATAACACACGATTTTTTACAGAAGAGGTATTTGAAATTATTCTTATGTAATATACGTAACCTTTTAAGCTCGTTTAAGACAAAAGTTTAAGTTATATTTTTCTTGAATTACAAAATTTGCACTATACAAATCGAATTAGTAGAGTTACTTGCATAAGGCCATAATCATACAAATCACTAATTAGCGACATTTCTTTGGAACGGGCGACAGATTTTAAAGTGGTAAAATATTTCTCAAAGATCTGTAATATATCTACTACTCTATTTAATTATGGTCTCAAATTACGTTCTTCGTATATAAACTACTCGAATCCTCAGTCTAAATTACTACTTGATATGCATATGTCTCACAATTTGTTAGTTTAGCAGAAAATTGTTGATTTTATTTCATTCTTATTCTTTTTAACAGATCATATACTCACTTCGTTTATATTTATATTAAACACAAAATAAATATTGTTAAGCGTTATCATATGTATAATACTTGGTCTCGGCTGAAAAGCAGATGTATATAGGTATATACTACAGTGCGTGTCAATACGTCAGGCAAAAATTTGCAGTTTCTCATGCAAATGCAGCTTACAAATTCTAACTAAGAAAGAATCAGTCTATTGTTACTGGATTTCAAGTAAGCAAAAAAGTGAATTAAGTTAATTATTCTGCTTCAATATATTTTTAGATATCACATGCTTCAGAAAAAGTGAGAATATCACAATATAAAGTTCCAGTCTTATTCAGTTTGCGTTCTGGATCACATTGCATGATTGCTGTTTGGAGTTATAAAACACCAAGAAAAGTTTAAAGTTGCAGGAATGACAGCTTTTGATTTGAAATCAAGCATCAGCTCGTATGTCACCGAATAATTCTGCAAGCACAAACATTAGTAATCCAATATTTTCCATCGCACTTATTAGGAACTCCATTTCTGTCTCTGAGATCATTAATATCATCTTCATTTCTCGTACATGGCAACAAGACATTAAATTGTAACTTAGGAACCCAGCAGATTTCTTTATTTTATTTACATTTACCTGAAATTTAGATCAGAAAATAGATTTCCGTTTATACAAACCCTATAAATATTTCTTTATTTGCGAAAGATGTGCAGGTTAACATTTTGCGAGATATTTAACTAAATAGAGTTAAATAATTCCACAGTCAATTTACTAGTACCTTAAATCATTAAGCCATTTCATCAACAAAAGCCATCCTTACAACAAAAGGTATTTTCGAATCTAATGCATTTTAATAGACAAACTCTTTAAATTAATCTAAAATATTAAGAGATAAAAGAAAATTTTTCATCAGTTATCTACTTCTATATTTAAATAATCAGTTTCTTCTCACTTCTAAGAAAATATTTATTTTACCTTCCACAGCAAGTTTCGGTAATATTTTTTCATTGCATCAAAAAGTCGTTCTAAACTATTTTCAGACCGAAAATGTTTTCAGGTTATACATTTAAAGCTTTCATTTAAAGCGTGCTGAATATTTACAATGAAATCTTCTTTGTATAAAATATATAAGCATTTCAATAAAAATAATTAAAGCAAGAGAACAAACATTCGCTGATATTTATCAAAAAAAGAATATTATAATTACTGTACATTCTATCCTCAATACTATTTCACGCACAGACGATTTTTTTAGATTGGAGGGCTAATTATCATCATAAGAAAGCTAAAAAAGAATATGTTAAAAAATTTACCCTATGACACTACAAGTAAATTGCATTTTTTAATTCGCTTTGCATAGTAAAAATCACTACATTTCTACAGCACGCCGTCTTCTCAAACAGACCGCTACTTCTGAACGCGGGTATCCTATCGCGCTGGACTCCGCCCGCTATACTTCTGACGTCATACCGATGAGCAGTATGGGAAGAAGAGCAGCGCCGCTTTCGTTTTCGGAATGGTTTATGAGGTAAATACGCAACAAAAACAGAAATTGCGTGATATATATCCTACTCACGAGAACTAACATGTAAATAAATTGTATTTAAGGGAATTAACAATAAGAATGTACATATCACTTATTTCAAGGCATCTCTGTTATAGATGAAAACTAATACATGCCATATGCATTTACACAAACGATTGTTCCGTTAAATAATATTTCGTACTAAAACCTCTCATTAATTTCATTTATAAAAAAAAAATTTTTATAAAAATTATCAATTATCCGTGCTGTATAATACTATAAAAATATTTCTAAATAATTTTTTGTGCTATATGTGCATAAATGTAGACTATCAAGAATAATATTTTTCAAAAAAGCCAATTTTTTACACAGAAAAGCAAAGTACTGCTATAATACAAAAGATTCAAATCGAAACATAAAAATTATTAGAAAGATCGTTGCATTGTTTTTAAATATCTTAATTTATTACATTAATACTGCTGCAATTTGAAAAATAAATGAATGACTTGATACCTAATGAATGAGAAGCTCTCAGAAATGGTATTTACTGAGCTGGAGAGAATATAAAATGCTGTGGTAACTCAGCGGTAAAGTAACATAATGTCTTCTAGACTGTAATGGTTTTTAAAATTACTCAGTTTGGTCAACTTTTGGGTTTGACTGAAAATTCACGGGAATGAGGAATATCTAGATTTTTAAGCATACATTCCCGGAAATAGAAAACTTATAAGGTATTTCTCCCGCCTTCTTGATGTAGTGGTCAGCACGCTCGGCGCATATTCGAGAGGTCCGTGGTTCGAGTCCCAGTGAAGACACTGCTCATTCTTCCCATCTCTTACTACAAAATATTCTAATAACTCTACAGTGGTGCTTGAACTAAAATGGTGATGAGTGATGATTCCCCACCACCAGGATTTGGCGAGTGGATCTCCTATTCTCTAGTCACCGTTTAAAAGGCAGAGCATATAAGATACTTCTCCCACCTTCTTGCCATGCCTTTGTGGAGCACGCTCTGTGCATATTCAAAAGGTCCGTGGTTCGAGTTCCGGCCAGGGCATTACTCATTTCTTCACATCTCCTGCTTCTAAATAACCTAATGTCTCTACAAACTTACAATATGCAAGTTAAGAAAAATAATATATTTATTTATGCTGAAAACACCATACTTGAAGATGTTTAAAAATTGCCTGGTATTAAACAATAAATAAATTTCTGTAGTACCCGTACGGGTTTTCATGAAGCGAATTATCGTAGTGATTTCGCTGTTGTATGATCCTATGTAATAAATTTTCATCACTGCTTGTGTTTGAATAAAAATGCCTTTTAGTCACATAGAAAGATTTGGTATTCATACTTCTTTAAAAAGAAATAATTATGATTTTGAGTACATTTATCCCTGTCATACGTGTTAAAATATACCCTAATTCCTGTTGTACTTGCATCAGACTAGCATTTTACTGCGTCTAATTTAGGAATAAATGCATCTAGTACATTTAACTAGTTTAGCATTGGGTAGCATTTGTTTAATGCTGTTTGAAACCACAAAATTTGAATGAATACAGCACAATACATTTGTAATATATATAATTTGAAATACATATATGAATACATTTCGAAGTTCTAATCGAGGAGTTGATTTAAAGCATTAAAATGTGAATAATTAATTCGCATTTTCTCAGTTTTAGAGTTTAAAATGCTTAAAAAAAATTTCAATGTGTTTCCGTCTAGCATTTGCAATTTACTTCGTTCTAAAATTTAACTGTACCTTAGGTACTGTTAAATTTTACATCCTGGATTTGCTCCAGGTACTCTCTTTAAATTCCGTTTTAAACAAAGTTTTTCCAGGATGATATAATCTATTTTTATACCTAACTTTTAATTTTAAACTTTTATGAGTATGAATATACAAATATATGAATGAGTAAAGCCAATATTTATATGATACATATATATTCAGTATATCACTATATATGTCAAATATATATATATATATATATGAATAAAATACAATTAATTACGATACATACCATTTGAAATATAAAGAATCTGAATGAATAATTTATGCTTTCTTTTCTACAATCCATTTAATATTATCTGTTGATTTCTTAGGTGCGCAGAAAAATATAGAACCCTTAACAAGATCAATACTTCTTTACTTACATAAAGTAAATAAAACTAAATATTTTTATGTTGATATTTAAGCTCTGAATTAGAAATATGCTGTTTGATTGACTTGAGAAAAAAGGTAATAATTTTTGTTTATGATATTTATAATAATTAAATACCATACTCCACTTCTTAAGTAATACGACGTACGTTAACACGTCTTCCGTTTTGTTCGAACCTTATTATTTATACAAATATTAAGTGCTTTTATTCCTTTTTTTTATTTTCAGCATTATACTTCCGTTACTTTGAAAACAGTTTTGTATACAATAAGATTTCTGTAAGTGCAATTAAGTTAAAAATTCGTTTTATATGTATAAAGTTAAGTAATAATTGTTTTCTGCTTTAGTTATTAACACAAAAAAGCACACTCATTAATAATGTTATATGAAAAAAGTCTATGGTAATTTAAGTAACTGATTCATGCAGCTCTATAAACATTCTAGTTTGTAATTTATGCGATGGGCTTTTATTATAACCTTAGTTCTGGGATATGATAATCTGTGACATTGCATTAAAACATAACGTAGTTTCCCCTTTCTTCCAGAATGTCTTCGTGGTGTAACTGTAGCACAATCAGAGCGTATTCGAGAGGTCCAAAGTTCAAGTCTCAGCTAGGGCATTGCACATTTTTCACCTCTCCTGCCTCAAAAAAACTAATGACTTTACAACATATAAGCAGTCATAAATGACAATAATACATACATAGATGGAGAAGGTATTAACCCTCGTTTTCGCTTTTAAACCGTTGTTTCAAAAGAAAAATATTTGCACATCACAATTTTAGTACCCAATAAAAATTTGTAAGTGAAGTATACCAAAAATATAGAAACTACATACTTTACCAACTCCATAGATGCATATTCACAGGCATAGGAAGAATATTCATCTTTGCATATTTCGGGAACTTGATCTTTCTAGGGTAAATTTTCACTAGCAACGTAAAATTGAGAAAATAGCTTTCTATATGGCTCATCAACTTTTCCAGAGTCTAAAGTATGAATTAGGCGGAATCATCATGTTGTGGAAGGCATAAGAAATGGGTGAGTGATTCAGTTGGCTTTGTTCTATCAGTTCGCACAAAGTTCAATTTTTAACACTCTTGGCAAGTATGAGTTATGTTTCTTTTCCAGTAACTAAAAATATTTGTTTAAGTTTGATTGCTTATGAAATATTTATAATTGAAATTTAACAAAATCTATCATCATATATTTTTTGGGGGGATGAGTTCTGAAATAAATACCAAAATTCTGCAGCTTTTATGTTCGTCATTAGGTTTGCTTAGCAAATTACCATATTTCGAATATTTTCATATTTTTGCTTTGACATGTTAAATACCGATACGCATTAGGATAAACTGCATGAGCAGGCAACAATATTATTATTCTAAAATATTCCAAAAAATTTTAAAAATTCCAAAAGCATCCATTAAAATGTCATTCCGAAAAACGTCAATTCCTTACGTTTAGTTATGTGACAAATATTATTGCATTCCATGTTTTAATTGTGAAGATGTAAAGAAAAAATAAACATTGCTTACCACATGATCAGAAAACATATAACTATTATTTTCAAAACTGACATTTTTATTATTTGGTTCATGTATATGCTAATATATGTACACATGATAGACTTTCATGTATAGGCTATCATCGTCTTGCATATTTCGGATTCTGATCAGTGTACTTGCATGATATTTCTCTCCAAATATATATATATATATATATGTAACATTCGTACTAGTTCGTCCAAATCTCAAACCTAAATATATTTTTAATTCTTAAGATAAGTTTGAAAACAAATAACTGAAGGTTATCATGTATAGGACATAACAGGGTATTTTGTATCAATTTTATTATGTTTGAAAAATACTTTTTACTTTCCAAAATATTGCAGAACATATTCATATATTTTGAACGCCATAAGAAAACAATATAAATATTGCTTCGAAAACTTTAAAAGCTTGTACATTTTTACGAGTAATGAAGAAATGTATTTATGAAATTATGCACATTTGTAATTTGAGAGAGTTTGAGAAGAGTGACTGAAGCCGAAGAAATTTATATAGAAAACCAAGTCGTAAATGCTGTCACAAACGAGAACGTTGCTGTGACCCACCGGTGGATCACCAGGCCCTGGTCAAGCGGCAGTTATGTCCAATGCTGAGGAAGAAGTGTTTTTGTATTTGTAGGGTCCCACTCCGTATTTAAACTAACTAGGTCCCTACTGAGACTGGCAGGCGACTTTCTTCCATTGAAATAACAACTCAGACAGAAAACGGTTTAAGCGATCTTTTTATTTAAAACTTATTTAAAACTTTTATTTGAAACTTAAACTGCTCGACTTGTGTTTAAAATTTAACCTTCAGCAGCTTGCGAGACTTCTGATAACATAGACAGGGAATGAAAATTCAAAGTAAAATTAATGCGGGAAATTCACAATGCAAAGGCCTAAACGCCAATGTCATTGCCAAATCTCTGTAAAAAACCTGATCGATATAACAACTGGCGATGCTGATTGCAGCACAGATGAGCCCGACTTCGAATCCCGAATGGATGTTTATAAGAAAATATGTGTTTGTACAGCGTGGGGGCTTTTAGAATACTGGACAGCCGAAATCTTCTCCAGTGGTTTGGTGGTAGAAGAAGATACTTTGGACTGCCTCAGACCATCCCCCAGGGTGCTCTCCATCAAAAATGGGGCAAAGCTTCCCACTGGTGCAGTAGGGTTATATCTGTATAATCAATGGTCAATTCCACTTGTACTTCTGCCAAAGCTTTCTATCAAAATTTCAGGAACACCTTTCTCACATATATATATGTGTGTAAGAGTGGTCGTACAGGTCAAAATCAATGGGTCAATTAAACAATATATTGATGGTAAATAGTAAAATCTTCGCTTTATGCTTGTTGACTTTCATGTGGTGTAACTTTCCAGTATATTAATCCAACCATTTATTATGATTTAGATCTTTCCGGTCATTTCTTCCGTTTCGCTTCCCTGTGTTAAGGTTAAAAGTATTTAACTAAAGGCTAGTTTAGGTCAGTAGTATTTAATCTTAACTATATTAATTTAGTCATTCAATAAAGAAATAGGTAATTAGGTTAAAAGTATTTAATTAGAGACAAATTAGGTTAAAAGTATTTAATTAAAGTCAAATCAGGTTAAAAGTATTTGAGGTGAGATCTTCAGATTCTAAGACAGAGAGTGTTTCTGCCTCTCTAAGCCACGTTAATAGGTTTCGCGAACTCTGATAGATTCCTCGATCTTGTATACAATTGTCGACTTATAAATTGTTACGCCAGGGAGAAGTTTGAGCCAGCTTCTCGTTAAGTCATTTGTGTAGCCTTTGGGTACTAGACTCAGTTTTAAATCTTGAATTTTCTGTTACCTTACGTTAAGTCGCCAAAAGTAGAGGCTGAGTTTGTCAACCAGAAGTTGTACGTTTATGTTAAAGTTCTGATTTAATAAAAAAAGGTTTGTTAAACCTTCTTAAGATCTTACAGTTCTTTTCAGATACAGCTATACATAATTCTCTTTACATATGCACCAGTTTGAATTTAGTTTATGTTACGGAAGAAAACGAAACTCTGCAGTGGAACTCAGGGACAATCATGCGCGGGTTCAGATTATCTTTGCTTGAAAAATATTTTATTTTTTAGTTTGGTTAATATATTTCAAGCTCTCAATTATTCATTAAGAATTTGTAGAACGGCATAAATTAAGTTTTCTTTTACCCAGTAAATATGCATGTCGTACAGTGAAGATGTAAGAAGCTATTTAAGCTAATGAAAATGCATTGTTTCAAAAGATGCCTAATGAGATAAATGGAAAAAGTCCAGTTTTTTTTAGTGCGTTTAGCATCAGATAAAAACAGCTTCCTGAGAAAACTATTTTTTGTTGTTTTCATAAAAAAAATTATATCAATAGCTGATAGAAAAAACTTACATTTAAATATTTAATTTATTACCTTTTACTAGGCCTTTGAAATAACCATCCCACTCTTTTATTCTTCTTCTGTTGGCTCATTTTGAACTATTACTTTTATAAAGCTGTTACTACTATAGTTTCTTCGGACTATTACTGTTACTAAGCTGTTACTATTGCTTTTTCTTCGGACTGTTACTTATACATTTTCTTTATTTTTGTTCCATTATGTCAACGTTGTATTACTTTATAAATAAATGTAATTAATGTTATTTTGACTATCTATTAATGGAAATAGCTCTAAATATCAATAGCTTACCGTTCAAAATATAAACCACAAGTCAGATTCTCGATTGTAAAACTTTAGCTAAGCTGAAAAGCCCATTTCTGCGCAAAAGCTATCAGGCAGTTTCTTATATGCCAAGATTCATCGTAATCCAAAGAGGTAAATTTCATGGTATCATCATCAAATTATTATAAAAGAATTATTCTGAAGATTTGTAATAAAATTTTACTACTGCTAATGTTATTGGAGAAGTCAAACAACAAGAATCAGCACTATAGTTGTAAATTTTGCAGGATTAGTTTGGATGGTTTAACTATAGAATCAGCTTCCTCAGCTGCCTAAATGCAAATACTAGTCCATAGAAACTATCCTGATACCATCGAAACTAGTCCTGCAAAATTTACAAATGGTAACGTTGATTCTTGTTGTCTGACTTCTCCAATAAACATTATTCGCCGTATTATTTTAACTTGAATTACTGATAATATTACTATCAGGAAACCCTGAATGTGTATTTTATTGAACGTATAATTAGCTGTCACTTTTATTAAACAGCTGAGTGTCAGACGTAATAACTGGTTATTTGATATAGAAAACATGTACATATCGAGACAAACCTGAGTTACAGTAAGCTTTCATACCAGTTTTAACCCTGCGGTAATTACAATACTCTGCTTTTATTAATACATAAGGAAACCTCTTATATATAAAGACCTCTCATTTCACTCGTTCTAGCACTGAAACAGGGCTTTCATTTCAGTCAAATATACTGATGATTCAAGACAGATATATTTACTATATAAATGTATTATATATATAGTTATGTAATGAAAGCAAATTTTAGAAGTACTGATGTAACAAAGAAGTACTGTAGAAGTTTGTAAAGAAGCACTGTAGAAGTACTTGTAATGAAAAAAGGAAATTTAGAAGTACTGATGTACTTTAATACATGTAGAATTGCTGAAATAACATTGCTACGCTTCTACACTGAGACGTAATAAGCGTAGCAATGTTGTTTGGCGTTGATACTTGAGTCTCAGAACTTCCACCTATATTGAAGAGGAAGAAGGCCAGGCAAATTGAATTCAATTTTTATTTAAATTCGCATTTGTGGCCATAATTAATTTGGCACTCTAATCGTGCCTCTTCAAGAACATTTATATTTTTAAAACAACTGTGATAGGAAGAGAGCACAGCGGCGTCCAAGCAGCACAGAGGGTGAAGCTAAAAGACGCTTTTATGCAATATGGAAGCTTACCGAAGAGGAAGGTTTTGGTTTACGTTACAAAGGTTTCAGTTCTCAGAGCTTAGGTTTCGAAATAACTAACTACGTCATAAGCGTTACGTAAACTATGTGGCATAGATTAATCTAGAAATGTTGTTATCATTAAAGAGGAAATATCCAAATTAAAAAAGAGGAATTAAAATGCTATTACTAAATTAAATTATAAAGCTGATTTACATGTTATATATATGTAAATACATATTTAGTATATTACATATATATATGTAATACATATATAGTATATTACAGTTATTAAGTATATATATATGTAATACATATATAGTATATTACAGTTATTACGTATATATATATATATATATATATATATGTGTGTGTGTGTGTGTGTGTAATAATTGCAATATACTGTACGAACAAATCTTACCAGGCACCACCTCTGGATCAAAATCCTCTAGTTTCTTGAAGCCTATGTACTAAAGCCTTTTTAAAACATTTCCTGTTAGACTAATATACATTTGTTGCTTCAAACTGTAAGTTTGAGATATCAAAGCTTGGAGGAAATGACATTAAGGAAGATAAGATTAAGAAATATAACTTTAGAATATTTATGCTAAACAAAAAAGAATAAAAAATGTGCAGGCAGACCGAAAAAAACTTAAGATATTGGACATCAGATCTTAAAGAAAGTACTGACATCTAATCGAAGCACTAAGGCATAAAATTAAAGCATTCAAGAAATAAAACTATTGAATTTCCAGGTAACATGCATAATTTACTAAAAACTTGATTTAACAAACTTTGTTAGGTCTGATGCAGCACATAAGTCTCACATCAATAACTGAAATTCTGCTCGCATATTGGCATAATGCAGCGATCAACTATTCTGAATATTACAACAGCGAAACCACATCCTGTGTTTTGATGATTCAGGTAAGATAGATGTTTGCTACTGTGACGGACATATGTGGGTTTCTGACACAAGAACAATATTCGGTGACATGTAATGAATGTATAATCTCATAAAGATATCAGTATCTTATGCGTGTAGTTTTAAGTGGCATTGATGTGGCTGCATATTCATGGCAAACGTAACTTTAATCAGTTTGTTCTTATACCTCGACAATTATGTTTCAACGGCTCTAGGGCAGTCCACAAGATGATATTTCTTCGTACTTGTATGAAATTGCACTTAGGACATAAACCAAGATCCTTAGAACCAATATCAAGAAGAAACGTATAAACCATGGAGATAGGAAGTAAGAAGAAGAGGCTCCAACCCGTTTTCCCTATACGCAGCTTTGAAGCCCTGGCGATCCCTGCCTGCGTGGTGACTAAAATATTCAGTTAACCATTAAGATCAATGGGTTTTGACACGAGCGGATGTAAATATTTTGTAATTACGTCGTAATTATAAATCTATATATTTTCTTTTTCTACAATATTTCAGAGTCCTAAGTATGTGAAAAGAATACATTTTTAAACAACATTTCATTCTGAACGGAATTAAATGCTATACTTTTCACAGAACAGTTTGCTCAGAACGGTTTGATTTGAATGAAATATTTTGACAAGTTTTCGATAATTACATTAGAAAAAAATTTTAAGTTAATTCGATTTTATCCCGTTAAGGATTACAAAAATTAAAGATCAAAGTTTATTGTATTATTAATATTACAATTATGCATTATTTCTTTTCTGTTTATACAGCTTCTTCCTAAAATACTTTCACAAATATGTCATGATTTTTTTAGCTTCTGAGGCATCTTTTAAATCAAAAAATACAATTCAATTTATAACTAATGATCTATTCGGTCCATTTCAAATTAGAGCACCTTTTATTTTAATAGTGAAATACGTTAAATAGTACTTAACTTTCTCTAAATATTTCTGAAAGAGAATAAAAAAAGGATTTTTTTAAATATTATTTAAAACTTTTAACTGGGTTATCATAAAATGTAAAGGAATAATTATTTTAATTATAATTATCAGATTTTTTTTACCCTTATTTTCAACAATACATATTCTAAAACTCTTCTTTATTACTTCCTTGAGTATGCATCTCATGCTTTATAATACCTTTTAACAAATTGTTTTCCAGTGCGAACAATTCTTCCTTAAATAGTTTTATAAACGTATTTGTCAAATTGTCAAAGGGATTTCAATTTATGTTTACAATTCAATGTTAAGGTTAATATATATTTAGGTAATGTTTATAACCGTTGTAAATTTAGATACATTTAATAATTAGATTTCTTCACAGTAACTTTCGCAGGAGTTTATGAATGAATAAATCCTTCATTTCAAATGCCTTTATAAATAATTTAATAAATATTTACGGATTTTGTTAAAGGCCAATACATGCATTTTGCAAGATAAATAGCCGTACATATTTCGTATTTTTCATTTTCGGCATGTGCAAAACTTTAATTTCTGGGCATTCACTGTATTTTTTTAGTGAAGTAATTTACACTAATTTAGCATATACCCGAAATTTTTACATAAGAAATCTGTATAAATATAATTTGAATGAAAATTACATGCATTATTTTGAATATCCAAACAAAGGTCAGTTTTCTTCGAAATTCCTCCACGATGGCATCTCTTCTTTTAAGCAGATAGCCCTTGCATGCCTTACTCTATTAAACAAAAACTTAACCTGACCCAAAAATATTGACCTTAGCTTTTATTACTTATATATGATCGTAGACATATAATATAAATTGCAAAGTTACGTAAGAAAGGTAAAACAATTTATGAAATCAATTAAAATTTTCAAGGAATTAAATTTTAAAAAATACAGCCCCTCGTACAAAAAAATTCTGAATTAGCAAAATGTGTCCCATATAATAATAATGTCATACACAAAATTTCAACATTTTATCACAAAAATGGCGCAGAGATATGAAATTACATAAATTTCATACTTTTCTGTAACTAGATATGAGTTTCGGAAAGCATAGTTTAGTAAATTTGTAAATAAAAATAAAGATAAGAACCATATTTTATATGCTTACGGTGCATTTCTGCCTCGCATCATCTGTAGTCTAGGTGCAAACATCTGCATTTTAATTTTATGATCAATCTCTCACCAACTTTGTTTACACAAATCTTTGCGAAGTTTTATGATAAAATGCTGAAATGTTGTACATGACGTTATTGGTGTATGGAGGGGCACATTTTACTAACTGAGAATTTTTCTGTAGGCGGGCCATATAGAAGTGTAAATTTTGTATTTCTTTAAATTTAATTCCCCGAAAATTTTAATTGATTTCAGAAAATTTTGTAACTTGTTTTACGTAACTTTGTAATTAAGTTACAATTATATATGTCTACGATAATATTTAAGGGATAAAAGATGAGGTCAATGGTTTTGGGAGACCCTGTAATTCTCATTCAATCAATTCAATTTTTACTTCGCGGCAAGAAAAAAATACATAATAACTCAAACTATCTTCGTTAGAAATTGCAAAATACAGAAGAACCTAAAGCACCAAATACAGTTAAAAACACTCAAAAAAAATTTTAGTTTTTCTCAAAACTGGGGCGGAGCTAAGCAAAAGTCAGGCTGCCCCCTATATGGTACTCGAGGCTCTTAACAACGACAGGCGCATTTGATTCTTTGCCACGATGAATGTCTTGGGCTTGGCCTGACCATTATCAGAGAACTGAAATTGATGAACAACGACAACAGTAGAATTTTCTGAAAAAACGAGCTATTTGTGAACATGAGAGTTACATAGCCCTTTGTGCTTTAAAATGAAATCACTGTTTTAGAAAATGTTAGTGATAGCCTTAAATTACGTAATAAAAAAAATTAATTGCTTGCATGTCTAACTTTTGGAAGGACATATTTCCGAAGGTATAATTCTGATATGCTCTTTGCTTCTTTACTTCTGTTGGAGAATCGCCTGGAATATGTTGCGTTAAAAATTAAATTATCATCGGACAGAACGTACAGATAGACAACATAGATCCCCGTCCTGGATCTGAATAGCAAAGCCTCTTGGAGTTGTATATCTATGGTCCAGTGACTGTCGTCCAAGCGGGTGCAACCCCCGCAGTCCCCATCCGGCTTTATACAAAGCACAGGGCAAAGCAAAAACATGAAGATAGGAAAATTACGCTGGTCATTTTGCCTCCGGACACCACTCCATCGGCAACATACGTCGAAAGTGCTCTCTGTACACTCTGTCAGTCCCCGTCACGAGAACAGAATGGAGCCAAACCCCCGAGGACTAGTTCAGTGATCTGCGATCTAGCTCCACTACAGACAGAAGAACGGACACGACAGTACCAGTACGGTCCCTGCCAAGCCCAAACCAACCTTAGAATGAACTAGGGCCCTAGTCCTGTGAAGTCAACTTATATAACCTTGTGGTTGAAACTACCTAAGTACAAATACTAGCCAGTACTTCCCAGGAATTCTCCTGAGCCAGCCTGCGGGGAGGGGAATTATCATTGGACAAAGAAAATGGTTAAATTGTTAAGTATTATCTCCCTTCTTACTGTGTACCTTCGTGGAGTAATCGAAAAGCATGTCCAGATAACAACTGGAAGATCCGGTGTTAAAACCCTGGCTATAGCACTTTTTCTCGTCTCCAGCTCCAAAATAGAATTTTTAATGGTTTATACGAAATAAAATCTTGACATCCTCAAGAGGAAATTTAAGAAACTTTATAAGAGGAAATAAGGGAAAATGTATATTTTCTGTGATAAATAAATAGATTTAGTTCATAACCGAGCAGAATTAATTATTTAACATTTTGAAACCTTACTTTAATCCATAAATTAGGATTAGCGGCAAAATATATTGCTATCATCATTTGGGTAAAATGCGTCGACATCCTTAAACTGGCGACATTTCTCACCAGCAGCAAACGGTTAAAAATTGATTTACTAAATGAAAGACTATTTTTCGTAAATTAATTACCCTAATTTTAATTTGATTGCGAAATGAAATACATCCATCCAATAAGTTACTCTTTAACAAAATATACGATATATTGAAGAACAGCTATTGTAATACACAAGCTTTGGCAATTCATCTAATGTGAGATGGTAACAGCTTATTGATTAATTATGCAATACACTTGTTCCTAACTTTCTAATTGTGCTTAAACACGTTCCATCAATAACGCTAATTTATGATAGAAGGAGAAGTAAGGTAAAGTATTCTATAAACATCTAAATATAAGTCTTTAGATTAAATATTGCAGAAAATATTGTTCTATTGTCACTGCTAAAGATGATACAATTATTTCCTAAACCGGAAAAATAACAGGAGATGATGTAACTAAGATATGTCTCTAAATGAAAATTGTCATTACCACTATTGGCATACCAGCTGCCGATGATTCAGATGTAACAAAATTTTTATAAATAAAGACTTATTTTTTGTTCTAATCTATAATTACAAAATTTCTGTTTAATTATGTGTTTTTTAAATAAGTCGGTTTAGTTCTTCATAATTTCTTCTCTTTTAGTTGCGTATTTTGAAGTACTATGTTGAAAGAGCCGATGTTGTATAACGACATTTCGCTATTTTACGGAAAGAAAAGGTTCTTGTATTTTTCTCTTAATCAAATGTTGCAAAAAAACTTTGAAGTACGAAAATTGTAAATTTAAAAAATAATCTAACCTTTAAGTACCGATTTTAATATGCAATAAAAACTGAGATTCTAGAGACTGAGTGCTTGAGATTTAGTACCTAACTTCAAAATTAGACGAAGATTTTATATTATTAAAAAAACCCCACAAAACCATAAAAAACTTTAAAATATTTAGAAAAGTAATAGTTTTTTTTTCCTAATTTTATGTTCAAATCCATCCTTAAAGAAATCAGCCTAAGAAGGAAAAATCTGGAAATAGTTTAATGCCGTTGTAAACGAAAGGTTAAACGGATCAGGATAAACATTTCATAATTTCTACTTTTTCATTCTTTTAGTAGTGTTTCAAAGAACACAAATGATAGGTTTTTTTTAATATTATGTGAAAGATGTCGTATATTTGAACTGCATTAGTATGCATTTTCCAAATTCTAAAGTATTCGAATTACTGTATGCTTTATCTACACTATTAAGTTAATTTATTTTCTCAGAATTGAAAGCGCTCATTATAAAATTCAGTTAATTTCTTAATTTTAATTTATACGAATATATACTCTCTCTCTCTCTCTGTTTTAACAATTATAGACTTAGAATAAAAGAATCTGAACTATAACACTATAAGGATGCGTATCACCGATCATGGGCAAGGCTTTGGGTGTTACTCTGCAAAGTATTCAAATTTAATCAGAAAATTCAACGATGCAGACAGCAAAAAATGTGTTGCCATTCCAATATATTTCAAATTTAATCAACAATCTCTGCTATTTAATACAGATGTGTTGCCATTGTCCGAACTGAAACAATTTTTTATCTTTAATGAGGCATTATTCTGTCTTTCATCAAAACGTACAATATTTAATTTTCCCTCCAAATTTATTCTGTTATTAATTAAAAGACTAAGCGATTTAAAGGCAATAAACAAAAATTCATTTCAATTATGATCAATTATTAACTGGATTGTTCATTACTGAACTAGTGAAATTACATTAGATGGATTCATTAAAATCATGTAAAGAGTGTCCGTTTATTTGTATGTGCACAAGATTACAATCTTCTCCACACACAATATAATGTAGTTTATCTGCAATAAAACTGTAGATTTGTAATTCATACAAATCTATAGTTTTTGTTCTGACTTTGATGAAATTGTACTTACTTAATCTTCAAAACAAAAGGAAGGTAACAGCATGTATAATAATGAAGAATTACCTCACGGAGACAACACTCAGGGAGTTTTATCTTAGAACACTGATTTCAGGTCGCCACTGTTGTGCTCCCCCTATCAGTGGAACTCGTACAAACTAAGAAAAGAATTTATAATCGTCTTCGCACAAAAAATATATAATATTTTTGCAAAGTTTCAAATCTGGAACTACGTCACCGTTCTTCTGTTCCCCTTATTAGTTCTTATTTAAACCGTTAAATGGCACTGTGCTCTTTTACTCTTTAAAACAGCGTAGAACATTCCAGAACAGTGTAGAATCTTTAAAACAGAATTTAAGTGAGGTCTCTATCAGATAACTGATAACAAAGCGAGTACCAACTCTTACTAAAACGATTATGTAGTGTCATGTTAGTTTTGCATTTAAAAGTTTTATTTCAGCTTAGTGAAATTTTGCCCAATTCTCTTTGAAATTTGATTTTGCACAATTCACCAAACATAAAAGAATATCCATCCCTACCTGAGATGTCTCTTCGCTCCTGCGTGAAGCATAGGCAACGCCAGGTACTTCAGGTAGTATGTTTCTAAACGAGAAACTAACTGATGCAATTTAAATCTGATTAGCGGTATCAGCAATGGAAGAGAGAAAGATGTCACGAAATATTTACCGTTACTAATTAAACTCTTGCACCCATGTTTTTTCGAGTTAAGCAATTTTCTGTTATCTGAAAATAAAAGATGTCTGAATGTAGATTGTTCTCGAGCTGTCTTAAAGTGGTTAATGATATTTAGATATACATAAAGTTAAATAATTAGAAAATACAATTGCCTAAAACTATACTTCTAGGTTTGGTTAATTAAGTATTTTTCAATGTAAAGGTTTTTGTCACTTTTTTTTCTAATTAAGTACTTGTTATTCTAGGGCACTTTTTAACTTGATCCTGACTTCCCGAAAAGATGTATGTGTGAAATGCTATGTTTAGTTTACAATCTTAGTCAAGTCAAAACTTTAAAAAAATATTATATACGGAATAAAACTTCTGATCATTATTTTAAAATTTACTGTGAGTGACAGAGTTATGGTCGCTAATATTAAGGTCTTTAGATAGGATCCTTTTAAGTTAACAGTAAATTGAGTAGCTACCTTTATGGCAGGCATGCTCAACCCTTAATCGGAGAAGCCATGATCTGTGGTCCGCAGTGTCACAGATATATTTTATAACTCTGTAGAGTTATTAGGTTATTTTTAAGCAGGAGACGTGAAAAATATGCAGGGTCCTCTCCCTGAGACTCAAACCCTGGAGCTTTCGAATACGCGTCAAGTATGTTTCAATTACACCCGAAAGGCATACGGAAAGAAAGGAGAAAATACATCATATGCTCCCGCTTTTAAAAGGCGACTGGGAATTAGGGGACTCAGTTGCCAAATCGTGATTGTGACGAATTATTGTATACCACCATTTAGTTCGGGTGCCATTAGGTTTTTGTTTCTTAAGGAGGAAACGGGAAATGACAGATGTCCTTCCCTCGACTCGAGCCTGGACCTCTCGAATACTCTCCGAGTGTTCCATCGTTACACCACGAAGGCATGTTGGAAAGAGGGAGAAAATACCTTATAACTCTTCACTGTAAAAATAATTATAAATTACTTTGTAATTAATAATTGTGATTTGAAATACATAAGAAAGAATGAATGCCATTAAAAATCAGATTTTTGTATATGAATTTAACTGTCTAAGCGATTGATTCATCCTCTCAAACCTGAACATCTAAAGCTAGGAATATAATATCTGAAGGATGCTTTCTTTGTACAATATAGGCACACATTAGAAAAAGCTTTCCAAATATTTTTCCTTTAAGATGACAAAAAGGAGAGTTATTATCTTTTAAAATGCACTCATATCTTGTGAGTCATTAAAATAAAAAAAATTGGCATATTATGTTTTCCATTATAAAGAAACAAGCATGTTGTATTACTTATATAAAATCTTCATACAGCTTTATAAATTGAATTCCGTTGCGCTGACCTATAAAGCGTTAATATTGCAGAAAGCATTTTGTTGGTGCAGTTTACGCCAAGTGTTTAAAGCTCTTTTCTAGAAATGAATTGTAAATGACTTTAAACCTAAAAATATTACTTATTATTAAGATAGTGTATCATTATTTTTTTTCACTGGAACATTTATCTCAAAATAATTGGATTCAAGAAAAGAAATAGCTGCATTTTTAACACTCGGTTATTCTACGGTATCATCCTGCATATTTCTAGAGGCGGTAGTGGTATTCCATCCTTCTTAATCCTTGCACCTTTATTCTAGGTCAGTCCTGTTTTTCTCGAGACTTTTCATTTCATATATATTTATTTACTGCACTGAATGGGCATTCAGTTCCCTATAATGCAATTACCTGTCCATAATGGAAAGTGGGTCAAGAAAATGAAATTGGAATTTCAAGTGAATAGAAGTGTAGTTTTTATAATAACAGATAATGGCTTGTGCAGTGTCCAGTTGTTAGAAGTTAATAAAGTCGTGTCTATCAGCAACTGGCATAGCACCTAAAATAGAATCAGTAGTAAAAAATAAATAAGGGCTGTGCAGATGGATATAAAACTTCTAAAGAAAGTTAATTTTTATTAACATAAACATAGGTAAGATATTAAATATCTCTTCATTCTTAATACTATATTAAAATTAAAAAAAAAACTTTAGACTGATTTAATTTCTTCTTATCCAAAAGAGGCTCACTAAAAGAAATATCGCAGTAAAAACGCAAAGCTTTTTTTTACCAGATTTTTCTTTCACCGACTCGTGCAGATGTAAAGTTAGTAAAATGTGAAATTTTAATAAAAGTTGTGATACGAGGGTTCCTATTTGTATTTTTCGTTTTATTGTTTTTAATAATATTCTCCATGAAGATCAATACACTTTTGCATACGTTTGAACCAATCTTAGAAGCAGTTTTTCCATTTCGATTGAGGTAACTTCAAATCATGCGTTTTGAACGCATCAACCGCTTCTTTGGGTGTCGCAAATCGCTGAGCAAGTATATTTTTTTATGTGCGGAAACAGAAAAGTCATTGGCTGCAGAATCAAGGCTGCACGATGGATGGCCCATCAATTCAATGTTTGGCACATCTAAAATCCATTTGTTTGAGAATATGTGAGAGAGCTCGCATTCTCATGATAAAGAATGATTCGGCTCTTCTGCTTTTTTCGAATTTCTCCGATGACTTCTGGAAACAAATGGTCGTGTATTAATTGGAATTGACAATCCTACGTTGTTCTAGCGCTACTGCCGCCATGTGAATGGTAATGCAAAAGAAACAGGCAACCATTTGCTTTAATGTGCTCCTTCCGCGAACAATTTTTGTTGGATTTAGCAGTCTTTTTAAGACTCATGCAGTCGACTGAAGTTTTGTTTCTGGCTCATATGCATAGATCCATCGTTATCTATGCCGATATAATACACAGTCTTTGATACATATTGAATGAATTTTTACATCATTTCCTTTCACCAATCGACACGAGCCTTCTTTTGAACGTTTCTCACGGGACTCAAAGCAAACAAATCTTTTTTACGGACAAATATTCATGTAATACCTTATTAATGCTTGTCATGCTAATGCTCAAAGGTGTCTCAATCTCACGGTATGTCATATTATGATCTTGCTTTATCAGTTCACGCAGAGCATCGACATTTTCTGGCACAACAACCGATTTTGGACTCCCTCCACGGAATTCGTCCTGGAGTGAACTTCGACCACAATTAAATTTATTATACCAATTTTTACAGTGACTATAGGATGGTGCTTTATCGCTCTATAAAGAATTAAGTTCAGCAAAGCACTTTTATTAATTTAATCTACACTCATGTCCATAAATTAAGGATAATGCAAAATCAGGCAAAGGAAGGGTTAGAAGCAAAACAAATTTGGCTTATTTGTAAAGCTTATTTATTAAACAAAAGGTAAAGAGCAAAAAACGATGCTATATGTTTGATATTATTAAAAAAAAGCGAATTTTTCTCCCTACTGGAGCAAATTACAAAAAACACCTATTTACAAAAAAACAATATTACATGGTTGGTATGATTGTTAATACATTGTATGTCTCCCAGACGATGCAATACAATCCGTACAACGCCTAGGCATGCTGAGTATCAAATTATCGATCTGATCTGGGGGGATATTACACCACTCAAAAAGCAATGCTCTCCAAAGTTCCGGTAGACATGTAGGAGGAGGTTGACGGGCTGCAACTCATCGGCCAAGTATTTCCCAAATGTGCTCCACTGGATTCTAGTCCGCTGAGAATGCTGACCAGTCCATACGGGTGATATCCTCCGATTGAAGGCATTCGCTTACGATGTTTGCACGGTGAGGACGGGCGTTGTCAGCCATAAACACAAATTGTGCGCCCATGGCGCCCCGAAACAAACGTACATGTTGTTCCAGAATGACGTCCCGATAGATTTGACTTGTCATGGTTAAAATTTTAACATGCAGGTCAGTTCTGGAACCCAGAATAATTCCACTCCAAACGTGCACTCCTGCACCACCGTAACGGTGTCGTTCAATGAGGTTTTCTTGGTGGTAACGGGTACCTGGAGCTCTCCATATGAAAGTCCGACGAGAATCAGACTGCAAGCTAAACCTGGACTCGTCGGAGAACATCACACAAGCCCACTGTTGCGGTGTCCACAACGCATGCTCTCTACTCCAGGCTAACCGCAGGCAACAGTGAGTTGCAGTAAGTGGAGCGCTTGTGACAGGTCTACGAGCATATAGACCAATCTGCCTTAAGCGTATGTACACGGTCTGCCTTGAAATTGTCGTACCAGTGGCTGAAGAGAGCTGACGAGACAGGTCTGAGGCTGTGCTCCGCCTGTTTCTTTTGGCAGTAACTGCCAAATACCGGTCATCATTCGGCGTTTAACTCTGGGGCGACCTGCGCTGTAACGTCTACTCACATTACCATCATCTTGGAATCGTTGCCAAAACCTGGAGATAACACTTTGGCAATTCCAAATTCGGATGATACTTCCAGTTGGGTACGCCCACATTGCAGACGGCCGATAATTCTACAAAGTAAAAAATCATCCAAATGCCTCCTCTGTGTCATAACTATTAGGTTATTGCTCTGAAATGCTTATAAAGCGCCTGCGAACAATTTTAATTCTTTGCCTATATTCCTTATATATCACTCTCTTACACTCTCGTCATTGTGATGTACCATCGGTGTCATCTGGTTACTTCTAAAATTTGCATATCATTTATGAAGATGTGTGTAGTGATTTTACAGATGATATATTTATTTTAGGGTTCGATTTCCGCGTGACTCCGAATTATCCTTAATTTATGGACATGAGTGTACATCGAAAGTTATGAAAAATGATCGCACGAAAATGTTCCCAAATCAATTTAATTTTTCGCCCGAGATGATGTTTTCAGTTAGCTGTAAACAACACAAATCTAAAATGGCAAAATTTTCTGAAGGAGTTATGGTTAAAAAAGTTAAACTTTCGATTGGAATCATCTGCGCTTGCCTAGCAAAACACAGTGTTGCCAAAGCCAAAAATATAAATAACAATCTTCGTACAATCCATTTATGCTACACAAACCCAGTTTTTTTCCCAACAGAATCAACTAAAGATTTTAAGAAATCTGATATTTTTTAAGAACACCTGCATCTCAGTAACTACTTTTTTTATTAATTTACCTCCCAGCATACTACATGCATATGTAAAGGTAGATAATACTTTCGGGCGTAAAACTCGATGGTGAGTTTTCAGGGAATAATCACTAAGTAGGGTTCCCAGCACGCGTTATTACTATTTTTATAATGATGTCTTTGTGTCTTGGGATGAAATCATCGTTTCCACGACACAAAGACATCATCATGACGATGTTTTCGTCCACGGTAACTGTTACATGAAAATTCCAAATACTTCCATTTTCAGTATTTGAGCTTCCTAGATTCAAATAAAGAGTGGATTAGATTTGTATAAAACTGGACAGTCGGAATTGGTACTTTATTTTAAATCCATAAGAGGCTATTTACGCTAGCGGTACTTTGAGCCCAAGAAAAGCGAATGAACTTAATGGTTCCGTTAAGAGTAAAAAAAAAGACATTCACTATGTTTACGGCTTGCTCACTATTTCCAACTTAAACTTTCCGTATTTAAGCTTTCTACATTCATATAAGGAATTGATTAGATTTTAGTTAAGCGTGGACAGTCGAATGTGATACTTCATGGGAATCCTAAAACAGTATTTAAAGGTCAACGGAAGTGGTACTTCACTTAGAGCCAGTAACAGTTTTTAATGAGAAAATATATTAAAATATAGTACAAAACATTTCAAATTTAGTATTTAAGACTTATATCAATCGGAAAAATATATTAAGATTAGAGTTATATTAATTAAGATTCTAACAACTTACTTGAAGCTCTGCGCAGACTTTCATAAGAACACATTATCAGGACTTAGCATTCTGTGTGTATTCTTTGAGAACATGGTAAATTCTGTAAAGGGTTCTTATCCTTACGTTCTAAGTCCTGAACTGGAACAGGGAGCGGAAGGTACGCTATGTTCTGATGTAACTGCTGGGCTGGAGAATAACTGCACGTGAAGGGATTTGAAATCCTCTTTTATTCACTCACTATTAAATACAAACCTCCCAATTCGGGAGAGATACAGAACGTAACAGACCAAACTTTGGTCGAACTTAACAATCAAATAAATTTAAATAAATTAAAATATAACTTAAATTAAACTTTGCTTCGCAGAGCAATTCGCGGAGGTTGGCCTCTACCGAAAAGGGTGCGTAGCAAGGTATACTAAATACTACCGCACTTTAATTTATTTTACAATGCAATCACGTAGTAAGCACTATGGCTTATAAATTTAAACTGCTAGCTGGTCAGGCGAACGTTGAGCAGCGTGACCGTGATCTGAGGCAAAGCTCTCACACACCGAGAGGTTTCTACCTCTGGCTTAAATAGTGCTTGGCTGAACTTCAAAAATTAGCATAAGCTAAAAACGCGCGCTTCTTCTGACAGGAAGTTGAAGCAGAGAGGAGATAGAAAAGATTTAAATTAAAATAAACTTGGTTAGTTTAACTAAAACCTTACAAACTTCCCGCCAGAATTGCGATAGTTAAACTACTTTGGTCCAAACGGACCATGTTGAAAACTAGCAATTCTAAATAGTCGAAAATTTCACTGTTCTAAACTTAGGCCAACTCTTACAAGGCAATATATGTTTGTGTAAAATACAGACGAAATTTTCTGGAACAACAATCTTCAACATTTTTTTTTTCAAGTCTTATTCTTCAAACAGTCTTACTCCTTCCAGCAAAATCTGGAAGGAAAACAACTTTAGTATGACATAATAACAGAATAATTCTAAGTGGTACAAATCCTTATTTTTTTTTTTTTGTGTAATTTTGCACACACACATTATCATTCAAGCACAATTAAATTCTTCCCCCGTATGCTCTCTCACCGGTGTTGGATGTAAAGCAAACCGCCATTGCGGGTTTTTATGTGTTCGGGGGTGTTCAACTCTTCCACCTACAATCGACTAACATTAGTTAGAACTTGACATACGAGACCTGAAAAAAACGCCCTATAACCAGCTAATCCTAAGGTTCTCACTAGCTTTATGTCTAACACTTTAAGTGTATTTGGTGGAGAGCCTAATTAACACTTGCATTCTAAAATAGTCAATCTTTAACTTTTCATGCATACAAATTCGCAGTTTGCACACAACATTCACATTAATATTGCACTTAACGTGCATTGCTAGCATAATATTATTTGTTACATTTCATAACACATTAACAATTTCATAGCAATCCTGAAATGCAAATAGAGGTTAAATTTCTAAGCTTACAGAAATATAGGTTAAATTTCTAAGCTTACAGCAAGTGCTTCCTATTCCTTTCTCAAGGTACTTTCTTGAAATATCAAATTACATTGAATTAATAGTCTACAGACTAAATCGTGTTTTTCAATTTTCCGAATTTTCATTCTAGACATTTTACAAGTCTTTAGACAAAGCGTCATACAAAATCATTTAGTTAACATATTCTTTTCAGCAATTCATTGCTTTTACAGAATTAATCTATTTACAAAATTAAGTAATTTTAAATCTTTAAGAATTACAATTTCTTTTAACAAAACATTTTACTTTCCATATGAGAACTTATCGCTCACTTGGCGTAAAAGTCAACCTCGCTTGAGGTAAAATCAGTCCTGCAACTTGCAGTATACTCAAAAATTAACTAAACTTTTGAATACGAAATTGTACTTATCTTATTATGATCGTCCATCCTTTTCTTGGCCCAATCTTTAAAACTTGAGTAAGTTGTGGCCTGGTTCAGTTTCCTCGTTTTTCGTTGTTCTTTCGGAGCCTGCTCGTCTCTTTTTCTTTTGAAATTCCGTCGTTGTATCCTCGGCAATTTCCTTTGTAGAGGAGGTTGCTCCGCTGGACGTTTGGTGGACTGGGCCCTTCTCTCCTGGGCCCTTGCTCGTTGCTTGTCCTGGTTCCTGCTGTATTCGGGAAGTTGATTCTCAGGCTGCAATCGACGTTTCTTGCTTCTCAGGCACCTGTCCGATGATTCCACAGTTCTTTTGGATACATTGGGCTTCCCTTGCCCATTCTGCTTTCTTCTCTTGGTGCGCTCGTAATTCCGTTCGTAGATTTGTTCACCTGCATCGTGAGACTTTCTTTTGAAACCACCTTTTTGGTTCTTATTTCTTTGTTGGGGGGGAGCTTTCTTCTTCTGACATTTCGATGCCGTTGTAGCTGGTTCCTGCTGTTTTTGCTGACGTATATCTTCCTGGCTAGTCGATTGCCTCGGATCCTGAAACGAATCTTTAAATACAGCCATTTTGCTGCGATTATAGAACGGTTTTATTTGGTCCACATTCGCTTTGAGCGTTTGACCATCATTTCTTTTTAATATAACCACTGCCCCCGTAATTTGTTCAATTGTGAACGGGCCTTCAAAACGCGGAAAAAATTTCCCCACCTTTTCCTCTGGGGCATTTGACAAGTTGTGTTTAATCTTCAACACTTCATCTCCCACATTGTACTTGACCTCTCTTCTTTTTAGGTCATAGTACAATTTCTGTTTTCTTTGGGCCATTTCTATATTTTCCGTCGCTTCCCGTATTAACTTTTGTATATCACTCATTTTAAATTCTTCTGCCCTTTCCTGTACAAAGAACAGTTTATCTAGGGGGGTCAAGATCTTTCTTCCTAAGAAGAGTTCAGCGGGTGTTTTTTGTGTAGTATCGTGTTTGGCGGTCCTAAGTGCAAATGCAAATTCATTTATATGGCTATCCCAGGTAGAGTGATAGTTTTTCACATAACTACGAATTATTTTCACTACATTTCTATTCACCCGTTCCGCTATGTTTGACTGCGGACGATACGGGACCATCTTTAGATGACGTATGCCCAGTTTTGCACACATTTCCTCAAACATTTTACTAACAAACTGAGGACCATTGTCTGAAATAACTTTTAGGGGCGCCCCGTATTTTAAAATATACTTATTTAGAATTGAATCTACTACAATTTTTGCAGACGCGCGTTTTAACGGAATTAACTCTAACCATTTGCTAAAATGATCCACTATAACTAAAAGATATCGGCTTTTATTAACTTTACTTCGAGGGTAAGGTCCAAGTAAATCGATGCCTATTATTTGATTTGGGAATTCTGATTTAATACTATTTAGGAACCCGGCCGGGCGGAAATTAACATAATTATTTAATTGACATGTTGGGCACGACTGGACATACGCCCTAGTAAACTTTTGCAGTTCTGGAAAGAAAACTGCCTCGCGAACTCTCTGAACAGTTTTTCTTATACCTAAATGAGCCGAAATGGCACAATCATGCAACTCTTCTAATACATTCAACCTCATGCTAGCTGGGATAACCGGTCTATATTCATGATTCTCATTAGTAGCTTTCGTATAGAATAACAGTCCGTCAATTAATTCGTAATTTTCGGCCCTATTTCTTATCGGCACAATATCCGGATGATTGAAATTCTCAGGGTCGGCCAAATAATTGTATATATTTTTGAACTCCGGATCTTTTTTGAGTTCGGCTATTACTGTTTCACGAGAATCTAATACTTTGGATGTTAACATGGCTATCTTAATTACACTTCCATTTTCATCTAAGTTAATTCTGCTTAAAGCATCTGCCACAACATTTTCCTTTCCCGGCGTATGTTTAATTATTAGGTTATATTCCTGTAATTTGAGAGCCCACCTTATTAATCTGGGTGATAAATTTTTTCCAGAATAGAGTCTAGTGACCGCCGCGTGGTCGGTATATACAGTTACTGGAGAACTTCCAAAGAACACACGAAATTTCTGTACTGATGCTAACACTGCGAGAGTTTCTCTCTCTGTTGCGGAATAGTTTCTTTGGGTTTCATTTAATGTTCGGCTGAAAAAAGCCACGGGCTGACCATTTTGGGAAAGCACTGCACCAATCGCGAAATCTGAAGCGTCCGCTGAAATCTCTAATCCTTTATCCCCTTCTGGAAATTTTAAGACGGGAGCTTGAGTCAATGCGTCTTTCAATTTTTGAAACGCCAAGTTGGCTTCTGCTGACCACGAAAACCTAGCTTTTTTTCTTTTCAACTTTAGCAGTGGCTCAGCTATTTTTGCAAAGTCTTTAATGAAAGCCCGGTAATATGAACACATCCCGAGAAACGACGATAATTTCTTCGCTGTTTTAGGAACAGGATAATTTCTAATGGCTACTATTTTTGACTGATCCGTTTCGATTCCCTTTTGGGAAATTTTAAATCCTAAATAACGTAACTCTTTTGCGGCAAATTTACATTTAGACGCATTTATCTTTAAACCAGCTTCGTTTAACAATGAAAATACTTTTCTTAAATCTTGTAAGTGTTGTTCTAGAGTACTACTCGTAATTATAATATCGTCTAAATATATGAAAGTGCTTTTACCAAGGACTGGTCTTAAGACGATGTCCATACATCTTTGGAACGTTGCCGGCGCGCCGGATAATCCGAACGGCATTCTAAGAAATGCGTACGTACCAGATTTCGTTATGAACGCGGTTTTGTGTACGTCCTCGGGTTTTACCCCAATCTGAAAATAGCCACTCGTGAGATCTAATGTAGTCATGTATTTTGTAGACGAAATATTTCGAATAATTTCTTCAATTATCGGCAACGGATATACAGGATATTTTGTAACTGAATTTAACTTGCGATAATCTATAGCAAAACGCCACCGCTTCGGGTGCGTAATCGGGTAATCATTATTTTTCTTACACAGGACAACGGGGCTAGCATAACTGCTAGAAATTGGCGTGATGATTTTATTCTTTAACATCTCTTTAATATGATGTTCAATTATTTCTTCTTTTGTCCTATCATATCTATATGGCTTTTGCCTAACTGGCTGAGCGTCCCCCGTGTCAATGTCGTGGTTCACCACCTGCGTAAAGCCTGGTACATCACTAAATAAATTCGCAAAGTGACTTACCAGACCTTGGATTTTCTCTTTTTCCTCTGCTTGTAAATGTTCCAAGTCCAGCTGCGGGGGCTTATCATTCTTCGCTTCAATTGGCTTCATATTTAATGTTAGTTCTCCCCCCTTGAAATCAATTTTTGCTTCTGCCAAACTAAAAAAGTCCACACCTAGAATAATACAAGTCTGCAGGTTACGCACAATATAAAACAGGATTCTTACCTGTTCGTTGTTGATACGCACGAACAATGGTACTTTTCCTAAACAGCTACATTTTTCTCCTTGGGCCGCTATGACATCCGTGTCTCTTGCACTAAAAATTCTGTAACGTCGAAAGTGCTTCTTAAAGAATCTTTCCGATACGAAGCTGCTTTGGGCTCCTGTATCCAAGAGGGCTGTCGCCGGTATGTTGTTGATTAGAACTTCAATCTTCGGCAAACTCAAATTCTTAACGACCACGGTGTTTAAATTGATTTTGGAAGGGTTTTGCGCTGCTTCGGACTTCTTCACCTTCCTCGAAGAAATCCCTCTTAGTTTAAATTCTTTTTCTTCTGGTTGCCCTCGGAATCTTTGCTTGTTCTTCTATTAAATTCCCTTCGTTCGCCGCTCGCTTTAGGAGACACATCTTTCTTCGGCCATTGCTTCGCCTTATTCCCGTAACTTTGATTTTGCTTTTGCTGCGGTCTTGGCGAACTCCACTGACTTCTTCGCTCAAATTGGCGTCGTCGTTCGTTGTCGGCTGTTCTTCGGCTTTCAAATTGTACCGCGAGCTCAAATAATCTGTCTAATGTTGTTGGATTTCTTAGTTCGATGAAATCTTGAACTTGGGGCAGTAGCCTAGGAAGTATAACTTGAATAATTTCAGGATCCGGGCGACTTCCATACAAAAGCTTGAAAACTTGAATTTTCCTCAAAATAAAATTAGACAAATCTTCTATTCTTTCTTGGTATCGGCTAAACAGTTCAGCTTCCAATCTGGCTCGATCTCGCACCACGGGAAATGCTTTCACTAGAGAATTCTTGAAATTTTCATACGTGTATGTGGGGCTTCCTGGTTCCCCCAAGAGATTCTTTCCGATGCACTTGAACCAACTTAGCGCTTGGCCCTTCAAAGCGCTGGTAGCAAGAGCGACTTTCTGAAATTCGTGGACTGGATATAGCATGAAGTGGGAGTCTAGCTTTTCCAGGAAATTGATTACGGCTGTCTTGCCGTCAAAACTTGCCGCTGGCTTCATGGCTGCTCGCATGGTTTGTACGATGTAGCCGAATCCTTCTATGCCAGGAGGTGCTATCTCAGGATTCTGGACAGGTACAGCAGGTGTCTCAGGTTCGTCTTCTTGTTGTTGAGGCCATCCTCTTCTTTTTGTGCGGGCGCCACTATCAGGACTTAGCATTCTGTGTGTATTCTTTGAGAACATGGTAAATTCTGTAAAGGGTTCTTATCCTTACGTTCTAAGTCCTGAACTGGAACAGGGAGCGGAAGGTACGCTATGTTCTGATGTAACTGCTGGGCTGGAGAATAACTGCACGTGAAGGGATTTGAAATCCTCTTTTATTCAATCACTATTAAATACAAACCTCCCAATTCGGGAGAGATACAGAACGTAACAGACCACACTTTGGTCGAACTTAACAATCAAATAAATTTAAATAAATTAAAATAGAACTTAAATTAAACTTTGCTTCGCAGAGCAATTCGCGGAAGTTGGCCTCTATCTAAAAGGGTGCGTAGCAAGGTATACTAAATACTACCGCACTTTAATTTATTTTACAATGCAATCACGTAGTAAGCACTATGGCTTATAAATTTAAACTGCTAGCTGGTCAGGTGAACGTTGAGCAGCGTGACCGTGATCTGAGGCAAAGCTCTCACACACCGAGAGGTTTCTACCTCTGGCTTAAATAGTGCTTGGCTGAACTTCAAAAATTAGCATAAGCTAAAAACGCGCGCTTCTTCTGACAGGAAGTTGAAGCAGAGAGGAGATAGAAAAGATTTAAATTAAAATAAACTTGGTTAGTTTAACTAAAACCTTACAACATATCGAGAGATAGTACAAAACTTTTGAAATGTGGTATTTAAAATAGGTATGTAATTAAGAATTACGTATTACATTTCTAAACATTACATGTACTTTTCGAATTTTGCTAAATGCAACGAGAATAAGCTTATTAAAAACGTACTGTCCTTATGATACAATTATATGTATCAATCTCAATCCTCAGTTTCGTGTTCGTTTCACTTTTGTGTCGAATCACTTTCGCAATAAAATAATTCTGCCACCAAATTTTATAGCTATATGTTATTAAGGAAACAATAATAGCATAATAACATCTTTAATAACATAACATTTGCCCACATCAGATAATAGACACAATACAACAATATGGACTCGAGCTGTGCTCCCCAGAATGAGATCAGGAATGTAATCAGGTCCCCTGTGGAAGGGACGGTGCGCTAGATAGGTAGTGCATTGGGGCTATACCCTTTTTGTCAATGGCAATGGCGTAGTGCCCCCTGTACTTGTTCCTGTCCTATCCTGTCCAACGACTTTATTACATAAATTTAATGATCTTTTACATCCTGTGAAAGTATTCAAAAGAATTGCACTTGCCAAGTCAATAAACCGTAATAACTTTTTATAACTGTACTATCTCCGTGGACACCTCCTTATTTTTAGTATTATCACAATACACTATTCCATTGGTTCATATATCATTTCATATATATATATATGTGTGTGTGTGTATGAATTAAACCTTCTATCATATTTGTCACAAAATGTAAATCTGCATTTTATTATGTCTATATGTCATTCTTGTTATACCAAACAGATGTTCAACTTAATTGGTAAATTTCTCATTGTACTGATACGATATTGTAACCACTGTATGTCTTTGATCATTATGTTAATAAATATTGGTGCGGGACGTACGGTGGGATTGCAAACGATGTACCATAATCAATAATCCGTAGATCCTTTGACAGCTTCAATTGCCCATGTTCTCATCATTTCTTTGTAAACTATTACAAAGCTGGTCTTCTTTTTTTTTCTATTTTTTTTTATGGAGTCACTTAATATGGGAAGGCCTTACCTGTTGACCATTGGTGCATCGCTGGTGTCCCCCATTCCTTTACCTGTACCTGTACCTGCCCACATCAGATTCCTTCTTTTTCTTTTCGTTGTTGTTCACCTCAGCCAAATTAAAAAATCGCTTAAATGCCCGTGGTATTAAGGGGTTGGGCAAATATTCAACAGCCTTTTACAGTATAACTAAGGAAGCCAATTGCTACCGCAGCGTGCAAATAAATTATTACAACCAGGTTTCGTAGTTAAGAGTCCGAGCTGCAGTCTTGAATAATGAACAGATATATATCAGGTAATTGCCTATCCAACGTCCTTTATGTCTGCAATCAGTGTGGCGCATTCAGGGTAATATTTTTCATGTCTTTCAGCGGCAAACATTTAGTCAGAAAGTAATTGGCCATTGTATGAAAAACAATTATGATTAAGGAGTGCCGAAAATTTCAAATGTAAACAATGTTAAAAAATTACATGAATGGATGCCTATCGAAAATCACAATGTAATAAAAATAAGAAAAGATACATACCCATACTGAACACTTGAAAAGATGTAAACCGCTTTGATAAGTCACTGCAGTACTGGAATATAAAAATGGATAAAAAATTAATTTTCTTTTCATTTCTTACAATACTATTTTTGATATTAAATCTTTTAATAATCCAGATACATCAATTCTAATGAGTGTTGTGCAGAAAATTTAGTTGCTGTTTTATAAATTTAAAAAAATTATAATTAATTTTATTTAAATTAAATAATGATGGAGACCTATTCCGTATAGTGGTTATCGTAACCATATCAATATAAATATACATGAATTTAACATAGAAACATCCAAAACTTATAATTAAATTCTGTTGGTTTAACATTCATTTACTTTAAAGTGTTAAAAGGTGAACATTATTTTAAGCTATCCGGAATAGCTTATCAATTAAACAAAATCATTTTTAAAAAAGAGGAAGTGTAAATTTCTGCATATGTTAAACAACTCATGTAAAGTCCATTAAGCTCATGAGCTTATGTTGTCTATAAAGAGCTGATAGTTCAGAATTAGGAAAAACGTAAGAGAATGTATAATGATACTAATCACGGTTCGTTGGACCTTTCTCCATGTTGTGGATATCCGAGATGATTTCTTCCAATGTTCTCTTCCCTCCGGAATAACGTCATTCGCCCAGGGAGGAATAGGTTGATTTCAACATTATTGTTAGCCTGAGTCGTGAGATGAACCAAACTGCACTTAATACTCTGCTTTTCCTACGCAGTTTTAGAGATACGACGCTCGATGCCGATGAGGGGGGACTATGCCGTTTTCGTTCTCTCAGTTTGCCGCTTTCCTCGGCCAAATGGTCCACAACGTATACTTCGCTCCGCTAAACAGCAGCTTCGCAAAAAAAGATTCGACCACCCTTCTTGGCTTTTCCGTCCTCTTTACTACTTGTAGAACTCGGAGTATATTGGGTCATTACCACAACATTTTGTTTCTACCGTTTGCTATCACCTGACACCTAGTACTCGTTCACTCCTTCTCCTTTTCTTTCAGTTCCTCGTCCGGCAACCGGACTATGGGAACCGGACCGGGCTATCGGAATTTATTGGTAACTGGGTCCAGTTAGTCTTTACTGACAAGATAACATACTCAGTAACGGCCACATTTCCACGACCAGGGCACGGGTTCCTTTCCCTAAAAAGGCTAATTGCCTCTCTTTCGTGAATTTCCCGTACTCAAAACCTAAGAATCACCTTATAGAACTAAAAAAAAAAGGAGTTTCGAAACCTCTCTTCTGTTTAGAAGTTTCCTTAAATTCTTTGTTTAAACTCCAAGTAATATAATCGTTAATTCCTTTTACAATTTATGTACAGTCAGAAACCAGTTCTTCCAATTAAAAATTTTTAAATGAATGGAAAATTATAAATTTACCTTATAATTAAAAACATGGCACATGAACAAGGTTAAAGTACTTTACTTTCCTATCTGCCTTCGCATGGTCAATCGTATAAAACATGGAATGGGCTCAGAGTTATATCTTATCAAATATAATTTAGAAATAGTAAAAATACTTTGCAATTGTGATGGAAATCTCACAGAGTCTAACAATGAAGGCAAGAAGATCAGTTTATTCACTGTATGGTCTTAGAAACAATTCTGATTCAAAGAAAATTATTTTTTAAACCAAGGTCCTATATTAATGTATAAAACACCTATATTAATGTATATTAATGTATACAGATACAGCAGGTACCGCTTAACATGATCACGTCCTTACTTGACTGTATAAAGCTATTAAGTTTTATATGCGGAGCTGGGTCGCACGCAGGATTTCGTTTCGGTTAGAAGTACAAGCTTGGTTATTTTCGGGGATATAAAAACACAATTTTTAAAAACAGACTTTTTATATAAGAAATAGATAGATTATATGTACATAAATATATTTTATATAAGATTTCAATAAATTTTTATGAATGAAATCTTCACATACCTGAATCTCTCTCCCCTTGCATACGGTTCTGCTGTTGAGATTAATACTCCTTTTCGATATGCTGTTTAATATGTAAGTTACATACACTTTTTTATATTTAAAATTTTCATTACTTTTATCCGTGGATGACGAGAAAAATTGTAATTATTTCAACCTGTTACACAGATCAATACAATATGCAAGCATATCCAGTATTACTTAAAATTTACCCATTTGAGTTTACTGCATATTTCTTGTTAGTAGCTTTTCAACTCCAAAATACGCCAGTGTTTATAACTTCCCGTATCTACATCTTCGGATTCCACTTTCCCCATTTTCACTAATTCCTTTGCTTTCTTTGTTAATGTCGATGATTTCTGCATTACTCTTTTCATAGCAAGTCTGAATATTTTCATCGATTCCCAAATATTTAAAGAAGGTCTGACCATGAATTTCTCCATTGTCAACCTTGTCTTCTAGCACATATTGATAATTTCCAGAAATTTGCTTTGGATGCAAGCCAGATTTTTTAAAACAATTTAAATCGTTTGCAAAGTTATTTCATCCCACGCATTTAAAATAACATGCATAGCATTTAAGATCGAAATTGACTTGGCAATTTCTTTGGAAGGACAAACTGCATCAGTCGTATCAGTTTGATTAATAATACGCATTTTGAACCACTTCCTTCTTGTAATGACTCTTGGATACTTTTATAACACCCTGATCTAACAGTTGAGGAATGGAAGTTGCATTAGGAGGAAGGAAAACTAATTTTATGCTCTTCAGCAAGAGATCCGTTAGATGAACATCACAATTATCTAACAAGAGCTCCACTTTTTCACGCTGAAGTTCTTTATCTCACTTCATAAGAAAATCCTTAAAAATATCATTTGTCATCCAATCATTTTTATTGTTGTTATAAGTTATAGGCAAATGCTTGACACCCTTCAGACAATGAGGGCTTTTGCTTGAACCGATGAGTTATGGAGAGTCCTTTTAACTTTTCATTCCATAGTGCACGTTAACAACACACAGTAACACGTTGTTTAATTATTTTTCAGCCAGCTGACGACTCTCTTTTAAACATTAAAGTGAGCTGAGGTAGAGCTCTATGATAAAGACCAGTCTCATCAGTGTTAAATTTGATGTGGTTCATGTTCTTAAAAACGTCCGGTTAAATTCTTTTTTATCCAATTATTGGCTTAATTAGAGTCTGTGTCTTGTTCTCCACCATGTAATTTTCTAAACACTATATTGTTTCTGTCTTTCCATCCAATGGTAGAGACCAACTGCTCTCTCAGCATTTTGGCGAATTCCTTTGCCTATTGCTACAGGATTTCTCGCTACATGGCGTCCTTTTTTCCTGGCATTTCGCAACAACTCCAAGAAGGCAGTTTACCGTCGGTAGACTCTTCACTTCGCATTTGCACTTGCCATCAGTTCATCCGAAATTGCCTCCTTTCTTTTGAACAAAGTACGTAATTCAAATTGTGAAATTCCGAGTTGTACAGAAGCTTCACTTTGGATGCATTTTGGTAAAGAATCAGATTGCTTTAACAATTCATATCATTTAAACTTAAGTCCTTGCGTTTGGTCATTTTGATGACCAACCACGCAACAAAAGCAGGATGTAGATGTGTGAACTGAACGTACTCTGCGAGCATGAAAAGGCAGTTCTTTTCAAACTGATTCTCTTTCAGGTCCTCTCTTTCCTCCAAATGGTCTGAGCCAGTTCTGACAAACCTCTTGTGACCCACCTCCAGCCATGATTGGTCCAGATAAGAAAATCTACCATTTGCAGTTCTACGTGTAAACGTGAATCGACCTTGAATGAAATCACTGATTTTGAAGCACAGACTTGGGGTTTTCACAATTCCAGGTAAGAAAATTTTAGCATTTGCACCTCCACACGAGGACGCGAATAAACTTTGAGTAGAATCACTAAACTTGAAGGGAAAACTTGGGGTTTCGACTTAACAGTTTTAAAGGCGATTTTATTTTTATAAGCGATAGCTTCGATTTTATTAAACGGTTATTAGTAATGATATTGTATTTATTTTTTGGGTTATGATTTTACTAAGCGGTTGATTTTATAAAGCAATGATTTTATTAAGCGGTACTCATTGTATTTAAATAATGTTAAATGTTTTTTATTCACAGATAATTCTTGAATGAAATTAACTCAATATATGACTTTTCGTTGGTGTGAAATGATATCCACTCAGTAGAAGCTCCATCTAACTTTGATCTGTTCCTATCAAGCAATATGCAGTATGATACAGAATATCCTACGCATATTCGCATTCCAAAACTTTAGATTTTCTATCCAGTGGCTTCCCCAATACAATTAAAATTTTATTAAGATACCAAAAACCTGCATCTAGAGTGTAATGCTTTAGTGATTAGTTTTAAGTCTGTAGAAAGCAGAGGTGCATATCAAAGCAGAGGGCTATGAGGCACAGGAAATAAAGAAGGACCATAAAGCTGTCGAAGAGTTTTTCTTTAAACAAGATCATAGAGCTGTAGAAGGATGTTTCTTTAAACAATCATGACTCATCAAAAGAAAGCTGCAGCAGGCTTGAGGCGTCAGGAATGAAAAGTTGTTAAAAACCTAAGGCACAGTTGAAAATCAAATCTTAACATCTTAAAAGTTTTTTTATTGTTTTTATATGCAATTAGAAAGATATAAGAGCACTGGGAGGCTAAATGATTGCAGCCCCACTTTTATTTTAAGGAAATTTAAAAAGTGGGTATGACACTTAAGTTCAAGCTGAAAATAATTTGAGTTCTGAATAAGAAAAACGTTTTCAAATATTTTCTGTAAATCAAGTAAGATAATAACACTCGTCAGTTTAGATCATTCTTAAAAGTTTCGGAAATTTGTGGTTGAAATTCAAAAATATGGATCTTTGTTAATGGAATACACAAAATGTTCATCCGCTATGTGCGTGCAGGACCGAAAATTATATGCTTCATATAAACGAAATAATAAATTGCACTCTTTTTCACTACGTGTGCTCTTTCATAAATTTAAAAATATTGTTGCTTTTTTATCAATTTATACGTTTAAAATTCGTCAGTGGAATCTCCATATTTTATTAGTTACGTTACGTTATATTATGCTACCATATCACTTATTATCTCATAACTGAAAAAATATTGCTTCTTCTTCTTCAATGGCTCGATAGCCCTCGATGGGCCCTGGCGTTTCCAGGCAGAAGTCTTCTCCAGGCATCTCTGCTTTTGGCAATTGCTTTCCAATTTGAACCTTTAAAATACTAAGATATTTTTCGACGTAATCAATCCATCTTACTGCCCCGAAATCTCTTCCCCATGGGCTTTGCCAGAAAGATTTTCTTGCAGCAACGATCTTCATTCATTTCAGCCAGATGACCAGCCTATTTACGTCTCTGTAATTTGACGAATTTTACAATATCAGATTGTTTGTAAATTTTATAAAGTTCTAAATTAGATCTCCTTCTCTATGATTCATTCACTTAGACTCCACCAAGAATGCAACGTAAGACCTTCGCTCACAAAGTCCCAGAGCTTCTTCATTACGTAAAGTAAATGCCCAAGTCTCTGATGCATAAGTCACGACAGATAAGACTTTTGTAAAAAAACAATATAGCTCTTAATTTAAGAAAGCTGGATTTTAAATAATAGACCATAAAAACGACTATTTTCAGCGATGATCCTTTTATATATTTCTGTGGCCAACACATTCTTATTATTTACTTCCGTTCCCAACTAAGTAAAATTGTTAACTTTTTCAAATTTATGATTGCCAATTTCGAAGTGAATAAGTTTTAAATCAGACTTTAAGCGAGGTAAATATTTAGTTTTATTTTCATTACAAATATTGCTACTGAGCGAAATATTATGATCTTCAACTAAATTCCTTCGAATGACTATACAACTGTACAAGTCTCTGAGTTTTGTCATTGAGCAAAGTATTAAAATCTTTAATTTGTCTTACAGTTTAATCAATTTACAGTTATTTAACAAACTAAGTTATTTAAAATCATAAATGCACTTATTAAAAGTTTTAATTTTAATTTCTTTATGTTAATTTTAAAAATTTCGTTTAAGAAATTTGTCATACATTTCCGAACATACACGAGGGTGGATAAAAAAAGGTTACAAGAGAAGTAAAACATTATTTATTAATAATAGGCAAAAAGTACAAAAGAAAGTTAAGAGGCATACTGCCTATCATTTTCACACGTAATCCCCAGATTTACTTCGGTATTTTTCTGAAGGACAGACTTGTTTTACCCGGCATGGTTGAAGTCACGTCCCTGCCCATTGAGACAGCTATCAGTAGCTGTTTGAAGAGTATCTCATTTCTGATAAATGTTTCTTCAATTTCGAGAAAAGGCAAAAGGTCACTGGATGCTATATACAGGAGGGTAACTCCAGACATTCCACTTAAACTTTTGCAGCATTCAATTTTGCGATCTGTACTGGGCCAGATGTTGTAATGCAGGAGGATGAAACAATCGCTCAACATGCCATGCAGCTTGTGTTGGATAACTTCACGTAACCTTGTCAAAATAGCACAATGACAATCGGCAGTAGCAGTTAGGCTAGATTCCAGTTACTCGATCAGGATAACGAATCACGCCTCGCTTCTCCAAGTGATACCACTTTACTAAACGTGTTGCCATTTCAATTGCTCTGAAGCGTCTGCGAACTTAGTATACCTACCCGCAGAACCGCTGCTAGACACTTAATGCCATTTCTCTACAATCTTACGAAAATTTATTCCTTGTACTACAATTACTTTTCAAATGCTGAGGCTTTTAACCTTTTTTTAGATCCACCTACGTGTATCTCAGATACCAGAAATCGTAGTTCATTAGCATACGCTACCTTATCAAATTTCCTCGAACGTTCTGGCTTTATCAATAACGGAAGGAAATACATTTCAGTATTCATATAGGCTATTTATTCATGCCGTTAAATATATCTAGAATTAGTGACAATTGTTTGGGCAATATTTTTAGCATAATATTATTCTGAGCTTCTGTTTCCTCATTCACAAACGACCAAACAGCGGCTGAACGGTAAATTCACTCAACACTGTTAGTTTTGACCTAGATTCGATTCCAAGCAAACGGGCTGGCTGGCTGCATGGGTGATTTCGGGTTTCCCCCATGTGTAGTTCGTATACGAGCCAACTCCCTTCAAGTATCCTATATGAACGCATCCCTCCTCTTATGTAGATTAGTCCTAGCGTGCTTTGCTATAATCAACTAAACCAAATGTCATTCACATAAATATTTTACACAGCCGATTAGTCCTAGCGTGCTTTGCTATAATCAACTAAACCAAATGTCATTCACATAAATATTTTACACAGCCAAAGAATTCCAAGCAATAATATACATAAGAGTCTTAAATCACTGCAAAAATGTTCCATTTTCTTTTCCTTGGATTAACATTAATTGCTAATAGGATCCCTTCCCCCACCAGAAAAACATGTAAATTAAGTATGAGAGACTACAGTAAATAGCAATAAACATATTTCTTACAAACCCCAAAATTCTCTAAGAAATAATTTAAATTTCAACATGGCTGCACAATATTAAAAAACATTTACGTAATATCAAGAAAAGGTAAAAATGATTTCATTCAAATCTCCGAATGCAAATCTAAAATAAGCATACAGTATAAGTACTATACAGTGAATTCTCTTTAAGACAATCACTTCTGTTTCCAGATGATGTTTAGTTCTGTCGAAGTGGTCATTTAGTTAAACTTTAGCTTAGTTACTCTCTTTAGGTAAGTTATGATAACTCTGATATTTTTCTTAAATTTTCTGGTCACTTTCAGTTGTGGCTATCCTAAAAAGGTCTGATAGATATATTAAACAAATGTACTAAATTAAATGTCTGCATATATATTAAAAACATCTTTGTTGATAAGTATTATTAACGATTATAGACATGTAATGTGACGTCTTTTCGATAGCATTGATATTGTAAGCGATTTCATTACGATAATCGTCCCATGGTATTTTTCCGCTGTGAAGGAAATCAATAATGCTTTATCAATTATTTATTACAATAGCATATTTGTCATGGAATTAAAGATCTATTTTTATCGCCGTTAATATTAGGACCATCTAATTCATTCGTCGTCCTTTGGTCTTCTCTTATAAATCCTGGAATTTATTACAGGTGTATTGCATCTAATAGCGAAAAGAGAGAACGACATGCGAAAACAACATTAGAATTAAATATTTAAAGGTGATGTATTAAGTCTTGTTACAATTAATGGGAATAGTGGACAAAAGTAATGGAACTGCGCGTAGCAAATTGTTTCTTCTTCGTTTGGCTTAAATCTAGATTAATGACACAAAACCGGCTTAAAACATTAATTTCACTATCTCTACTGTGGTATGAAAACACACAAATTAAGCATTGGATATTTTTGTTGTATAATAACTAATGAATTGCCACAGTAATACAAATTATTCACCTTTCCTATGTTTGTTGGCCCAAAATCAATAGATATTATTTATGTCTTTTAGTTATTTTTACACATTAACAACAAAATAATTGATTAGGAGAAGCTTTCGTATTTCTAAATCCATTTGTTAAGTGCTTACGTTTGTAATTCGAATTCATTCTGCCGTATACAAATATATACTGTGGCAGTTGCAGTTCGTAAAAAAAGTTTCGAACCCGCTTGAATCTAAATTCCGAATTAATGTAAGAAAATCGTGTAATTATCAAACACTTCATTACAATTTTTCAATTTTTAAACTGTACGCGTGTCTAAAATTATATTGATACAAAGTAATTCAAATACTTCATGAAGTAATCAAAAGTGATCAATGAATAGGATTTAGCGTCTGACAGAAAGAGCAAATAACGAAAAGGCAATTTATAGCCTCACATCATAAAAACGTGTTAATTATAAAATGGATTTGAATATAGATGCGCTGAATCGAGGAAATTATTTCGTATACTTCAAGGAAAGAAACTTATCATATTTGGAGGTATAACATGCCATTTCGTTTTCTATTGAAAACATTTTATAGTCTTTAAAAATATAACATATTTAGATAAATATATATGTTTTAAAAATATAACAGAAAATGAAACTAGGTATGCGGTTAAGTTTATTATTCGACAACAAATGTTTCTCATCTGACGTTTTAACGATGATCAGTACTTTTGCTGTTTGCCGCAGAATCTGCTTAATTTAAAATAATTAAGAACGGTACTTCCTTCAGTTTAGATCTTCCAGTCGAAACTGTCTGATGAATGACAGTAATATGACATAATAGAGATATCTTTCTCAATTGGTTCCACTGCGGACAAATTTCAAAGCAAAATTAAAGCAAAAAAGTGTACCCTCATTACTTTTGTTGAAATCAGGAAACATTAAAAATATGCAGTATCCTCGTTGGGATTCGAATTCGGACTTCTGTACTTTGAATTCGAACTTCCGGAAGTCTTAGAATTCTAGCCGGAAGTGGTTTCCAACTACATTTCGAAAGCACGCCATAGGAAGGGAGGAAATACCTTACAAAGTAATATTTTTATGAACTTAGCCCAAATTTTAAAATTTCACTAAACGTTCCCATAATTTATTCTGATTTCTTATTTTTTACTAGAATTTTTTATTTAAAATGACGGTCAGTTTTAGAACGCCTATAGACTTTCGAACTACACATTCTCTCTAATTCATCTGGCTCTCAGTGATTAAAACAAAGTACCGATTTTTTTATTCTTGAAAATTAAAGTATTGTAAAGTATTATACTGTAAAATTTTAGTATGTTTTAATTAAATAATTGTTTTGTGTTACATAGATTTAGATGGCTTTTACTTTTATATGCAACTTGCTTTCTGTAAACGTGTACCTAAAGTAATGCCTTCTTTTTAATCACACTGCAGAAATAGAAGAGTGAACAGCCAGCTTAGTCCATGAAGACAGAAGCAAACGGTATTCCTATTATTAATTCCAGTCAACTCGTATTCTCAGAGTCTAAGTTTTAGATAGCTTTATAAAGTATTTCTCTTGCCTTCTTAGCAAGCCTTCGTGGTGCAGTGGTCAGCACGCTCGACGTGTATTCGAGAGGTCCGTGGTTCGAGTCCCGGCGATGGCATCGCTCATTTCGCACGTCTCCTGCTTCATAAATACCTAATGTCTCTACAGCTTTCTGCGAGATAATCAGAACAAAAAGGATGAAAAATATGTGCTGATTGTTATTTCTCAAGAGTGATTCTTAATTAGATGATAATCAGCTTGGGAATCCTGATAACTTATTTAACAGTTTAGAATACCTTTTATTATATAGAAAACTCTTCGCACAAATTATTATCATCCTCTTAATTCGTCGCAGATTGGTTTAGTATAAAGTTTCGTTATTTTATTATTGATATCTATTTCTTAGAAACACGTAGTATTTAATAGAAGTTAGCTTGAAACTACAAATTGGTAGAGGTTTTACTAGAATATTAAGCTACCAACAATGCTCCTTTTTATGTGTAATAGGCTACACATAACCCAGGCAGCATGCATTCGTATATTGCACGAGAAAAATACTTACAATTTACGAATGGCCCTTCGCATAAAAAGCGTTTCGTTAAACGTCAAAATATCATGAAAAGTGTCGAGAAAAAAATAGTAGACATTTACGTATATTTTTACGTTATAATATTTTACATTATAATATTACAATATATAATTATTTTTACATTATAAGTTTTACGTAAAATTTAGGTATATTTACGCGAATGATTGTGGTTCATTCGTAACGTTTACGTACAATATACGTAAATTTCAGGGATTTACGTATATTTTTACTAAAACTTTACGTACATTTATCCCATAGACGTAAATCTTCCTACTGTTTACTTCGTATATTTTTAGTGAAAATTTATATAAATTCGCGCAATTTTTTTCATTTTCACAAAGGTATACTTTACGCAGAAATTTACGTACATTTTTCATATTTTTTTACTATGCATACTAGAAATCATTTTTGTAAAAATTCATTTTTCATGAATTTTAGATATATTTTCACAGGTCAATACCATATTTCTATCATTATATGCAGATAATATACGCACATTACGAATATAAAAACGCCATTTTAAACACATTTGATTTTCCTAGACCGATGCATTTAGTTATATAGTGATAAATTAGAATATATGTACGGACATAGTTAAACTTAATAATGTTTAAAACATTCCATCCACACTTTTGTTTTCCCCTGCATGAGCTGAAATTTTCCAAATTCGTTAAATATGATAAGCTAAAATAAGAAACCAAAAAGTTGTTCATTAAGCAAATCAGTTTTCTAAAAATATATGAATTAATATTTTAGAATTTTATATTAAAGGAATTACTGAAATAGAAAATTAAAATAAGTTTAAAGTCATTTAAAAATATAAATTTTTATTTACAAAATTCATGAATGATCAAATAAATCATTTAAAAATATAAATTTTTATTTACAAAATTCATGAATGATCAAATAACTAAGCAAATTTCAAAAATAAATTACTTTTGTTTGTTTTAACTTGAGAAAAAATAAATAAGAGACATTTAACTTTTTTTTTAGATTACAACTTCTTACTTTCCTATCTCTATGGAATTTCCTCTTTATTAATGATCATTTTATTTATTTATTTATTTATTTCTGTTAATGTTTCACAACTAATGGTGTTTTCAAGATATAGTGAAAGTCACCACAAATTAATTTTTCCCCATGTCATTTTGAAAGTATTTGAGCTAATGCTTTAATACTATACATATTTTGCCCATTGAAAAATAATACATACTAATTGATATAGTATATATAGCAGTCTCTAAAATTTTGGTTTGTCTCATGTAAACTGAGAGCCAATTTAAATCAATAAATAATAATAAAGAATACATAAATTAGAAAAAGTGACTGCTAAAAAAGCAACCCTCTTAATGGTACTATTCAGAAAATAGCCAATGGAATTTAAATACCATTCAACGTTAACTAAAACGAATCTTAGACATTGTTCTTTATCATTCTTAACTTGGAAGGGAGGAGTAATTCTTTCATTTCATCACCGATAACAACGACAACAATAAAAATCCTTAATCCTAAAATTTATTATGCCATTTACACTTCTGTTCAATTAAATTTCATTTGTTTTAGGTACCTTAACATAAAACATTATTATAAACAGACATTCTGATGTTTACTGCATGGATAGGTTAATTTTCGAACACTTAATGATATGTGTTATGATTTTAGTGTTATTTGTAAGATTTTCATAAAGCATGAATTATAATTAATGATTGATTGTTCAAATGTCAAATATTTTTCTAGCTTTTTTCCATTATTTCTAAAAAGAAAATACTAAAACTATATATTTTACATTTACATATTTCTATAATCTAAAATCAAAATGATGAAGCCATAACATTAATACACAGTATTTTAATTATATAATTTTACATTAAATTTCAAAGTATTATAAGTCTTCACAAATACATAAAAGCAGTAGGAAGCTGAACCCATTTTTACATATTCAGCATCTGAAAAAGAAGTGAAGACGACAGTTAATAAAATGAACATTATCAAAATATTAATGATTTGAAAAATGCCATATATTTTTTCCTATTTAATTTTCATACCAAATTAAATGTTAAATATCAAATTCAAATGCTGAAAGCAAAACTAGCATAACCAAGTTTTATAGGAATTGTAAATAATGTAACAAGTGAATTTAACCTGTATGCTACAATAAATTAAACACTAGTATAATTTGTTCCTTTTGATAAAAATGTAAACAATTACTTGATAACATAAAGTTCCTTTCTATGTGCCAAATAAAGAAGAGATGAAACATTCATCTCTATTTAATGCTATGAATTATATTATAAATGAAACCAATTAATAGTATGTCCCAAAATATTTTACACATTATGCTTGTTTTAACATTAATCCATCTGTTCCTTTATTCTGAGCATATTTTAGATGCTTATTTAAAGATTACTTAACATTAGGACAGACACTGCATCCTTATAGCTGAGAAGGAACAGCTTTATAATGGTGCCAACACCTTTACACAAGTCGGCCACTCTTTGAAATACAGAAATTTTCATAAAAGTGCTTTTACAGAAACGTTGTTCTACCCTTATAAAGACCAAATTGCAACTTGTAAAAGGAAACCTTTATAAGTTTGCTACCTAGGTAGCAGTTGTTTGAAATATTTTGTTTTGCTATACGGATTAGCAAAATAAATGAAAAATTTATTTATATTACAGACATAAAAATAGACACCAGGAAGGTAGCTTTTTGTATATATTAGAAATTAATCGGCCTATGCAATACAAAGACATGGGTTGACTCAAATAAAAGTACTGCCATCATTATGAAGAATTTCTTCAAGAATAGTAAATGGTATTTAAATGACATCTACACTCTTTGAAACAACAGTTATCAAATCCTTAATTACATATAATAATATCTGATATATGCATTTTTATATGACTGAAATTACACTTAATCTGTAATATTTTCACAAGATAGGATTATTTTATAATACAGAAAGATACATTAAATCTGTTTCTTAAACTATGGGTTTACAGCAGCGGGATGCCAAAACTTTTAGCAATTTTGATATTTCTTTAACTTATTTTAATAATTTTACAATTACCAAATATTTTTACACAATGTATCTGAAAATGATAAAGATAAGACAATACAGACAAAGAGAAAATGAAAACATTTCGACGCATTCTTTTTATAATGCAAACGTTCATTTTACTTGCTTTGCACGTAACGCTGTCATTTTGCCTGTTACTTATTTAAAATTTTACTGTTCTATGTCTTAAAATTAGAAATTAAAGTTAATGACCTGAAACTGCAACAGTATATTACAATACAGACAAAAAAATTAATAATTTCACTCACATGTGTGTCGGATTTGCGCAATGCTTATGGGGTGCCACAAAATTTTTGTAAATATTATGGGCTACTGGGGTCACGATAAAAATTTCAGTGATAAAAAGGCGTCGCGACTAGAAAAGCTTAAGAAGCTCTGCATTAAATCAAGCTGAGTCTGTAGAATAGAAACATGCAGGTTTTGGAAAAATGAATGATTATTTTTGCTTTATTTGATGATACTTAATTATTAATAAATAATTATTAATAAATTATTTTAAAATACATTAATTAACCTATTGAACACAGCTAAAGAGAAGCATTTTGCTTAGCATCACTATCATTTTACAAAATGAGCATTTTGTAGACATGCAGTTCTATATATTACAAAAAAATTATGAACAGGAAATATGTTGTTCAATTTAAATTTTAGACAAGTAAATGTTTTCTATTTTTAAAACTGGCTTAATGCATTAAAACAAAAAAAGAGAATTCCTTATAAATATACATACTGCGGTTTAAGATTTATCATGCTTAAGTTTTAGAGGTATCAGAGGGAGAGTTAATTTAATTAAATGCAAGGAGAGGTAGGTACTAAATTAGCAGCATGACCAGTAGCACATTTTACTTTGGAAAGATCTGGAATGAAATCAGATAGCAGAGTTCAACGTCTTTATTTTCTAATATAATTTAAGGATAAAGAATATAAATCAATGGATCTTTAATAATGCTATAGTTAAAAGCATAGAAATTACAATTCATTTTCAGTTTCAAGTTATATTACCTTAAGGAGGAATTAATCTTGTTTTGCCAAGAATATTACTGTGAAATTATAATACAATTTTATACATAACATGTGCCAGAACTGCTTGCTTAAAAAAATATAACTTATCAGGTTAAATGGAGTGCAAATTCAAGCAGCCTAATACTATTTGTACTAATCAATCTGGTGATTAGTAAATGATGATGACTAAAACATTCTGACTCTTTAATTTAAAATGAGAGTTAAAAATAATTTAAATGACTACATTTGTGATATCTTATGGTTAACATTATCTTTTGCTTGTTTTACAGAAGTACTAAAAACATATTTAATACAGGAAGTTTTATGCATTAAATTATTAGTCATATATATAACTATTTTACACATTTCAATAAGCCAGAAACCAATACACAGTTAAAAATGCTATCAGTTAATTCCTCCAGAATCAGAATACACATCTTTAATTAAGGTAAGAACGGCATCTCAGCTTGCAATATAAAATATTTTATGTCTACATTCATAAGTATTTTAAGTAAAATAAGGAAACAAACAGAAAGATGAATAACAATAAAATTATAAATAATACCCTAAAAAATTTTAAAAAGCAACGTAATGATAGCCACAATGATAGCAAGACTAAATGATTGAAGTCTTCATTCAAAAATGAATTTAAATTCAAAACTTTCTTAGCTTTCTTTTTTAACATCTCAAAATCACTGCTTTCACTATGTGAATTTTCTGTCTTGGCCAAAAAAAAATGTAATTTCATTTGCAGGAAATATTTCCTGCAAACTTTGTATGCAAATAATACAGTGAAAAAATTCAGTTGTGGCTTCAATATTTTCTTTAAATAAATGAAAAATTCCCATGTAATATTAATTTATGACCCACATGAAGCTTCTTTCTCTATTATTTGACGCAGCGCAATTATGTAAAAATCGCAATTACGTAAAAAGCGCAATTATGTAAAAATCACAAAGTTTTTAGCAATATTAATATGATATAAAACATTAATAAATTTTGTAAAAAACGGCCCACAAATTAATGAATTAGATGCTCAAAACATAATTCTGTATATGCATTTGCTTACACATACTTAATTAGAATTAAATACACAATAATTTAAGTAAAACATTGTCAGTAAAATTATACATTTTAACAGATAATAGTAGTTACCAAGTTTTAGCTTAACATATTAATTTTAGTAAATTCTTAATTAACAAGATGACTCAATTAAGTTAAAATATTAAAGAAATCTACCTGGTTTAATAGCTTTATGAAGGATATATTTAAAAGAAGCTAATCATGTTTACATTACACATGGCAGAAACTGAGACAACTCCATGCAGCTGAACTATTTACGAGGAATGGAAGTTAGGTCAAAGTACCAGTTCTGGGAGGCTTTAAGCAGCTGAGCGCAAAGGAGCTCTTCAATTTAAAATAGAATATTAGCTAATAGTATTTGGTAATAAAGAATGATGACTCTCTGTGTTTCACATGATGGTAATTTTTGCATTCTAATAGAAATATTTTAAACAGACTTAAATAACACTGGATGCCCCAATTTACTTGTATACTTTCCTTGTACCTTCCTTCTTAATTTCCCTAGCATATGATTTAGAAACTGATTTATGGTAACAATGTATATTGTATACACAAATATCAAAGTATTTATGTAGGTAAAAATAATATTGCTGAAACTGATAACGTCGTTTGAAATACGTAATATATATTAGTGAAAAGAAGAATGGACTATGTCAGTAAATATGATAAATTAGATTACAATAATAATAAACAAATAACATAAAAAACTGATTTTTTTATTTGAAGTTATGTTTTAACTTGTGGAAAGGCACACAGCATTTCCTACTTATTAAATTCAATTAGACTCTCCCTTTGTCATTTTTAACTAATATTTTGAATTTTCTTATAGTTTTCATAAATTTACTATTTTTAGTAATATAAAAATATATCTGTAACAGGATATAAGGGTTAATTGAGTTAATGTAGAATAGAAAATTACATTACAATATATCCAACACGACTTAGTGGCAGTAATGTATTCCAAACGTTCTATGCTTCGTTCTCTAGAAAACATTTTAAATTATTATACTTAAAAATTCATATTAGTTATAGCAAAACATCATAAGCTAAAATTACCAGAGTTGAATGCAAATCTAGTTTTATTCCATTCTTGAAAGCTAGTTTATTATTTTCAATTTAATTTTTAAATAATGAATAAATAACAGATTTTATCTACTTTTTTAATTTTAATTTTTTTCTTGGTAAAAAATAACCATGCAGAATATTTTTAGGAAATAAACAGAACTTTAAGCATGCATTTTCCACATACTTAGACAAATAGTTCATTCTAGTTCTGTGGCAATACATGAATTTGTAGAGAATTTCATCTTCACTACCCAAAAATTCAGTTTCATTATTTTTCTCAAGGTCTGAAATCATAGTTTCATTTCCTACTGAAACTATATCTAAACATTCTCATTTATATTAGCCCCATCCATTAATTGAACATGTTTACCACCTTTTCTATTGATACTGATTTCTGTTTCATGGAAAACTAATGCTATATGATGCATATATTTTCAAAATATGAAAATTTTACGTTGGCTTAGAAACTGTAATCATTCTTAAAAAAGTTTCATTCATGTGGATGTTAGATGAATAAAATTACTCTCCTGTGCAAAAGTAATATTCCTTTTAACATCAGGATTTTACATATCATCAAGATATACTCAGTATAAATTCCTGAAATACTTTAGTTTTTGGAATCACATACTGCAGTATTAATGCTTAGCGCACTACTATGAAGAAAATTGCTTAGTAACATTATTTACATTTCATAATTAATAGAAAATAAATCATTTCTTAGCTTATTAGAATTTATTTTGGTCATATTCATAAACAAACAGCATTGATTCAGACAAATTTGTACCATTACGATTTCAATAACTATGAAATGGTAACGGTATGTTTGTTTCGTATCCATAACTATGAAATCGTAATGGTTCAATAACAATGAAATCGTAATGGTACATCTGTTTCGTATGAAATCGTAATGGTACGTACATTATTGAAAATCCCAAATTTGTCTCTTTCATGGTCTGGCAGACTGGACATCCTGTTTACTACAACTCAGCAGGACACTGACCCACCAGACTGTAATATTATTATTTTTTTTAATTTACAAGGGAAAAACAACAAAAATATCAGCAATTTCTTGATCTTTAATATATGCGGCTTAGGTGTCTGTTTGTCTCTGATAGTTTATTGGTTGCTTACGTAACTGTACTAGCCAATGGGGTGAAGTTGCTACAGCATTCAAATAGTAAAATAAATTTTATCACAATATTTATTATTGTTTTAATTAAATTATCATGGTATTTAAATACTTTTTAATTCATACAATTGTTGCTTATTATGCATTTAACTATATTTACATATGAATTACCCAGAAACTTGCAAACTTTGAGAAATTAAAGAAGACGAAACCAACTAACGAATTGTGCGTAGTACATCTCATCAAGTAGGTTTACCCAAACTCCTATGCTAAATATCCTTTCGCGTAAAGAGTTTAAAATTTTGCCCGATTTTATCCCGACATTGTATTTTAAATTGACTTTTCAGCTGAACGCAAATTAAGCGTGTCAAGGGGAATGTGAACATTTGTTTGTATTAGTAATCATCTGTTTTTGAAATGGTTTACAACTGAACGAAATTGAGCGTGTCAGGGGGATAATGAACATTTGTTTGCATTAGCAATTATCCGTTTTTGAAACAATTTAAGGCTAAACGCAAATTGAGCGGGTCGGGGGGAAGGTGAATATTTTTTTGCATTGGCAATCATCTGTTTTACATAGAAACTACGTCTTAACATAATTTTCTTTTAAAAATGCCTCCTAGAAAATACAGAACTGGAGAGAAAAGGAGCTAAAGCTGCACAAAAACGGCTATCTTGACAAAAAAGAAACCACTGAGCTCAGAAAGAAATGTTCGGCCAGTGGTTTCCTTCATTGCACTCTACTCTAAGCAATTAAGCAAGTAGAAGGGGGAAACCCCGTGGGGCAGTAAGCAAAGGGGCGTCCTCTCCACCTGCCCTGGGTAAATTCAGTTTGAATTAGCACCTTTGCACAAGTCATTTTAATTACAATTTATAATATCATTTCGTATGACCGCCGGGTTTTCTAGTTTTATATAAGCATTTCTGCATATTTACAATTCCCATTGCTATATCAAAACATTGATTTAATAAAATATAATTCAAATAATTTAAAGTACTTTAGATCAAATGCTAGCTAACTTTTAAATGAATATTTTAATGCAATTTTAATAATCGAAATAACCATAAAGTTTTTCACTTGAAATATTATGTATAGAGAATCCTGAAGCTGCAGTAAATGGTAATAAATCTATTAATTTATTTAAAACTTAAAAAACTTAAAAAACAAGCATTTTTACTTGAATTATGGCAGATCATTTGAAACAGCAAAAATCAAACAAACTAAACTAACAAAAAAGAAATGCACTCATGAAGGACTTAAAGAAAACGTATATATCGGTAATTACAAGTGCATGAAAATTCCGTATAAAAAAATTAACACAGATATGGACCAAAAGTACCTGTGTTTTATCACATAAAATTTCATTTTTAATAGCACAATATCTCCGAGTTAAAGATTATATCTTAAGGCAAATTCATAAAACTAAATTCAATTAAATTATTTTTAGGAAAAATAGTGAACATATAAAAAATGTGAATTTCAAAAATAAGTAAAAAGTCACATGCTTTATTTTTGGCATAAGGTAGATATTTTAAGGGCAATTAGTGTATGCATTTTTCAGAACAGATTTCTGAACAATTAATCATGTTAAAATTGCCTTTCTTTTTCCATTAGGCTATTTCCTGCTCAATTGCAGTATGTTTTAAGATAAATATTAAAATTCTTGAGTAAAAAACAATATAACTATAAGAAAGAAATACACAAGTGCAAAATAGGAAGTTTTCGATTTATTGATGGTATTTTATGTCATTAACAGTACCAAATGGGGAAAATTAATGATTCGGCATGTTCACAAAAGAACAACACATGCTTCAGGAAAATCCCATTTCCTAGAGTGAATCTATTCGTAAAATTTTACATAGGTGAAGAAAGCATGAATATTAAACACTGAAAATATAAAATTTTCACTTACTTTCTTCAAATAATACTGTAATATCAGATCTGATATAGTAACCAACGCGTATTCTTCGTAGCAACGTCGATTCGATATCCCCATTATTGTTGACTTGACAAATATTCCGCCACACCGCCAGAAGTAGAATTTCCTGCTTTGCCATTGGTCAGTGAACAAGAATTACAACGCCTTTTTCTTTATAATTAAACATATTAAGAAATCCTCTAAATTAGCATATGAAATAAATTTATTTTTGCATTGTATAAATTTCTATTCTCAGCAGCTCTGTAGTAAAGTAATAATTCAGTTTTTCTACGAAAATTAGAAAGGTCTGTCTATGCGCCTGCTCAGTGTTTAATCGTAAAAGGAGTAATTTTGATAAGTTATCGTAAAATCAACCATGTAAATTTTGAGTTCCTTTAACCCGAACATTGTAGTTATTCTGGAGATCTCCATATTTTGAATGTCTTCAACTGTTTCAAGATAAATATAAAATATAATTGTTTATTTTTTTCTCATATAAAAACTATTAAAATCACTATATCATTTTCCAGTATATTAAACAAAATTTAAAAAATTAAAATAGTAATAATAAAAAGATAACAATAGTAAATAACAATAAAATAAAATAAGTGAATAAAAATGGTAACAATAATCATAAATATTAATGCTCCTAAAATATAATCGCTTTTCCTAACTGAATTTTGCTTTTTGATCCACCTGGGGTACAAACAACCTATTTTCATTAAATGAAGTTTTGCTCATTTCTCTGAGAAGAGCGCAAAAGTTGTTTCATACAACTTTATTTTTACTAATTGTAAAGAAACTTGTTTCCTAAACAAGTATTTATGGTACTAATTTTAGAATCTATGCGACAGAGTGTGAGTATTCATTTTTAAATATACTTTAGTGTCAATAAGCTTAACAATAAATTATTAAACATTTCTGAGAACTTGAAACTTGGAAGGGAATCGTCATATTCTGATACAGTGGGTATTTCAATTTAGATAAATCATCATACAATAAGGATTTGTGTTTAATTTTAAAATTTACATTCCGTATTATACAGTCATTTTAAAAGCTGTTTGGATACAAGTCAATAAAATTTGTTTCCACCTGTTTATTATTTCATTCTAAACTTGTGGAAGAATTCCCTAAAATTATTCGAACATACATGATTTTTACTGCTAAATATTTAATAATTAGAGGAAATGTAGACAGATATTGCAGGTCATGTATTATGTATAATTGGAATATGGCAATAATAATAGTACAGTTTGACTCAAAAAAAAACACAGATGTTTAAGCGTTTTAAAAGGAAAGTGGACTGAGAGGATGAAAGTTTTACGACACTGGAAATTTATAGCAGAGGCGCGGTTCCTTACTTTGCTAAACAGATGCGTTGAAGTGTGAAATGCTACTTGTAATTGGCCGATGAGTCAGAGCTGTAAACTAAACATGAAACTTGGTCTTATTCTAAGCTGATTTTTCTGGTCTATACCGAGAACGTGAGGAAGCTTTTCTTTAAAAATACATAAACTTCAAAGTGATCTTCAATATACTTCTTCTATTTTCGTTCTTCTTCTTCCTCTATTAGGTTATTAATATTACATAAACTAAACTCTTGTAGTTTAAACCTTGGTAAAAATTCAATTTAGCAAAACTTTTAATCCATTTACCCGAAAATCTAAACTTGCACCATTAACAATGTCTATTAACATTAATAACATATTGTTACATTAACATGAAATATTTTGATGATAAATATGAAATATAAATATAATATATGTTTCCATACATAAGGAACATAATAACAGGCCAAAAATTAAAAATAAAATTTTTGGAACCCGTCCTGCGGTATAGCTGCAGGACTGAAGTCAAATAAACTTAAAACATCTAAATTTAAAATTAAATTGAAATCAAAAACGCAAAGCAATTTCTAAACAATATTAATAACTACAACAGTGTATAAGAGTTTTAATACAATATCTAAACAAATCAAAATTAAAATAAGAATTCAAAGTAGCACAAACTCGAAAAATAAAAATGGGAAAGAAAATATATATTAATTAATCTCAATTTACTGAAACTCCAATTCAGAACTCATCAGAGGAAAATGAATTAAGCTTCATAAAAGTCGATTAATATGTTTCGAAAACCTGTTTCGTTCTCCTGGTTCATTTGAGACCAAAATCCGTAAAAAGAATCAATTAAATTTTCATTTAAGACATTAAAATTTATATAAGACCAAAAACTCGAATCACAGATGTACCAGAATGTTTCCTACACGCTTTCGAAACACTTGGAAAAAGCTGTAAAACATAACATTGCGCCAAATGACTACTAAAAAAAACATAAAACTTTTCATTATGCAAATTGACTTAAAAAAAAGAATTGGTCTAAAACCATTATATGCAAATCCGAAATTCAAAAGCAATTACAAATAAATTGCATAACAAATATACTTTAAACCAAATTGTCATTTAAACAAAACTCAAAAATTGCATGGTCCCCGATTATGCTAAACTTTTAATACCAAGAAAACGAAAAACCTTTCGTAAATATTTCTATTTTATTTTTCATATTTTTGTCATTGACAAATTAATTATTAAGCTAAAAAGAAAACTGATATGACTTAATTTATAAGCAATGTAAAAACAGTAAATCTGAGGTCATTAATAATAATTAATAGAAACTAAATAGAGTTTAAGTAGTTGAAAGGTCTATTGTGTCGATTGATATGTATTAATATCATTTATTGTCTTGTGGCTTAAATGTTAGAAAATATCTGTTAAACGAATTAATTCTTAGCTTGAATAAAAGTACTGTTCTGATAAGGCTATGTATGAATTCGAAAGAGAAGTTTTTCAGGAGAAAACATTTCTACCGTCATTTTCCGAAAATAAGACACTGTCTTACTTTCTTTTTTGGTCCAAAATATGCGCTAGGGTTTATTTTCGGGGGAGGGCAAAAATAAAAGTATATTTATATATTTTTATTTAATATTTGTTTTACACAGAATACAGAAATTTAAATTTATTCAATTACAGTCATGTCATCTTCTTTTGGAACATCGTCATAAATAAAATTCTGAATTATATTCTGATTTTCTTCCAAATCCATTTCCTGTTGAATCATTGGTCCGAATCTCTCATGTCTTGCGATATAGCTATCGTTAAATGAATACTTCTTGTCTAAGTAGCCTGTTCGTAGTGCATTGGAAACATCACTATCAGTTATTTTGTCCCATGAATTTTTTACCCAATTCACAACTTCTTGTAAGCCTGGTTTTACAAAATTACCTCGATGATTTCTCACCATTCTGTTTTCAATATATTCATTGATTTCCATCCGCAAATGATCCTTGAATGGCTTGTTTATTGCAATGTCAAGTGTCTGGAGGTAACCAGTCATTCCTGCCGGAATCATTATTTGATCAATCTTTCTCTCAGCAAGAAAGTTTTTCATGTCTTTAGCGCGGTGAGTACTGGCTGAATCCCAAACTAGTAAACCTCTATTCTGACCCCTCAACAGTGGTGGCAGCATAAAATCAACCCACTTTCTTATAACTGCTTGGGTGCACCAGGCTTTTTCACTTTCAATGACATAAATTCCTGAAACACGTTGAATCTGGTCTTTTTTACCTTTAGTGATTAAAAATGGCGATACTTTCTTGCCATCTAGACGAATCGCCAAAATACAGGTAACACGTGCACTATCGTAACCGGTAGAAGGAACGTAAATTGACGAAGAAGCCTTGTGGTGAACTGTCGTTTGAGCTCCTTGGCCTAGGAATACCGCGGTCTCATCCATAGCAATCATGTTGGAGAGTTGGTATTTCGAAAAATCGATGCCATCAACAAAAAGCTTAAACGCAAGTGCACGCTTAACAACTTCATTGTCTTCCAGCTTAAACAATGTTGTTGATCTCCTTAGAGACAGTTCATATCGTTTAAGGAAGTTGTCCAACCAGTGTGACGATGCTTTAAATTCTTCTGTGGATATATCAAATTCAATTGCTGTTTCAAGGGCAAATTTTTGAATATCAGCCCTGCGCACAACCAAAGCCATTGCTCTCCTGCCTGCAATCCATTCCCAGATGCAATCTTCCAACTCAGAAAATAACGGCTGCCGACCTGATCCAACTCTGCGTTTTTTCTCATTTCCTTGGTCCACCAGTTGACACAGGTAATCGTAGTCTGCACGCCATTTACGAACCATACGGAGATCCAGCATCTTCTCTTTACAGAATGCTACAAGATTTACACCCCTGGAGTCTTCCACGATTCCCTTTTTGTACTCGACGGAATAGCTCTTTCGTTTTGTATTCATTTTAACTGGGATTAAAAATTATTCACTTTATTTTTAAATAAAATTACGTATGAGGAAATAATCAGACTTACAAGATTGAAATGAATGAACCTTGTATACCTGCACTGTCGCTCAATGTAGACTGCTGCCTTATGTTGTATTTTTAAGATAAATTCCAAGAATTAACTTGAAACGAACCGTAGAGGTAAACAATTAATTTCTCGGAATATTTTGTTTCAAACATTTCTCTGGAATACGAGTATTAGGAAAGCTAAACATATTATTACTTAATAAATCAACAGCATTTTTAACGAATTCTTTTTGTCACATTATTTTAAGTAGGGATTATTTTCGGGGGATGTCTTATTTTACAAAAAGTTCCGAAAATCACGATAGGGCTTATTTTCGGAGGATGTCTTATTTTCAGAAAAAGACGGTATGAACTGCAAATTCATCGGCAAATCTGAACTCCGATAATTCAAAACATAAACAGTTCGTTTAGTATACGAAATAAGGGAGTCTAAAATTATTTGAAACTTTATTTATATTAATGCTGTTCGTGTTTTATTGCATACATATGTAATATTTTTGAAACGTTCTTATTTGAGAATTTAATCATACAGCTTAGCGACAATGAAAACGCCTGCAGTTTAATTTGTAATTGATATGCAAGTAATGCAATACATTAATACTAAGATTATTATAAGTTTTTGTGCTTATGTATGTTTAAAAACATCTAATTTCATTATCTTCGGTTTGTATAACTATAATTCTGCCTAATATACAAATTTTGTATTATGTCTTTTCATTCTTTTATTATTAAATTGAAGTGTTTATTTCTGTACACAATCCGAATTTGCACGATCCTTGGTTTTTGAAATTATGCTAAAAACTAAACTGTAAATATTAAACAATATTAAATTCGATAACAGGTGTAAAAGTCAACAAAATGTAAATTCCAAATTTCCCGAGATACATTTTTGCTTGTATATGTGTGTATATTATGGAAATGTGTGTATTTGCATATATATGTGTGTATTCAATATCTGCCTTTCTTTTGTCTTTATAGACAAAATTTGACATTTTCTTCTGTCTTTTATACAAGTTTTACGATTTGCTTATTATTTATTTATATATCATTTGTTTTAAAATTAAAACATACCTTTTAATTTTATATTTTATTATATTTTAATTATTCATTGTTTCCTTTATAGTCATTTTTCATTCACTGCTCTTGACGACTATGACACTTTTAGTTCCTAAATTTAGTCCAGGTTTAACAAATATTAATGTGCATAATTTTAACCTCTAAAGACTTGTATACTTTTCCCGATTATCCCGGCTAAGATTAGTCACACAGAAGCTAGTTAATCAGAAACCTACTGTAACTGATTTTAACATTAATCCCTCCAGATTTTAATTCAGGAAGTAAATATAAGAAAAATATTTAAAAACAATTTATTTTATTTTATTTTTATTAATTTTTATTCGTTAAATATTTACGCTAGTTACAATAATCTTATCACCATTAACAATGCAAATGTCTACTAATATTAATAACGTATTGTTCTATTAACATGAAATATTTTGATGATAAATATGAAATATATAATATATGTTTCCATACATTGAGAACCGAAATAATAGGCCAAAAATTAAAACCAAATTTTTTCAAACTTTTCCTGAGCTATAGCTGCAGGATCGATCAATCAATTAATCGACTCGATAATCGAAAATCAATCGACTTGAATGGAGCTCATTAACATCTAAAAAACGTTTCTATTAATATGGAAGATATGAAAAACAATTTTGAGGACAATATGAAAGAAGATGAGTTTATTGCAAATAAATGGGGCATAGAAACTAAATTTGGAAATAAAAGAAAAATAAAGACAAACAAATTTTTTGTAAATTAAAATATAATAATGCTGTATGGATTACTTTAGATAAAAGAAAGTTTTATTTCAGGGCAATCCTTCCTCTCTCATCCTCAAAATTTCCAGTATGAAATAAGCAATTTAAAGTGTTTCCTCAGATTTACCTTTCGAAGATTTTCAGTTGTATTCTTAAATTTTCATGTGCAATGATAAATGCTTAACAGATTCTGGAAGATTTCTGGTTGTATATTATTTTTAACAGCAAATTTACTACCCTAATTAAGTCGACCTGACGGTATAGTGGTTAGGAGAGCCAAATGCGGTATCGAAGGGCTCGGATTCGAATCCCGAAGAAAGCATGTACGTTTGTAAATGTATAGTGTCTTTGCGGCACGGGGGCACTCTAAATATCTGGCGAGCCGAAAGTCCTCCGTGTGGTTTGGTAGTAGGGGAGAGAGGAAGGAGACCCTGAGACTAACCTCCGAGTTGCTGTCCCTCAAAAATTTGGTGGAAATAGAAATTCAAACTCCTTGAGGCTGTGACAACCATTCTTCCATGAAATTCATGGAAAAGACAATAGCAAAATCCCTACACTAGTTTCTTGCTTTTTTTTACATCTTTGTGCCCTCTTCCGACATTATCTTTTCTTGACTTTTGCAATCATTTTTGCGATATTAGTTTACTGTCTGTGTGTGCTAATGCAACACCAGTTTTTTCTGAAGAAAAACGAACTTTAATTAGCAGTATTTGTGCTTGACAATCAAATCAGTGAAGCATAAAAGTGACTAGCTTCCTTGAGTCATACTTATTCAAAGAATATATTCATTATGAAAACTAAATAAAGAAAGTAACTAATAATAGGAATCTTTATTAAAATAAAAACTATTCTTTCATACAGAAGTCTGCTCGCTCTACAGTTCAAAGAAATTATTATAACATAGCTATACACTGAAAACTGATTTTATGTAATTTTTAAATCATAGAACAAGGATTAGAATTTAATAAACGTTCATACATATGTTATAGAATTACATCTTTTCTTTACTTTAAATATATACAAAAATCTAAAACTGAATGTTTAAAGAAATGTATATTTTCTCGTTCTTATTCTTAATCTTAATTATTAATCTCTTTAATATGACAATAATTCAGACTCTAAAAATAAACAATCCTGACGGATGAAAGAAATATACTTCTTACCCAGAATTAAATGTGTTTTTCTTACACGCACAATAAATGAATATAAATAAAAATAAATTAAAAAAATTTGCATTATCTGATAGGGTATAGGTTTTAAAGATAGCTCAAAAGGATTTCTTAAAACTTTTACGCTGTCGCTGAGTTCGCATCTATCACTCGGCTGTTGCACTCAGTCCAGCTAACCTATTTCTTTTTGTCTTTTTAGCTCTTTGTCTTTTTAGCTTTTTTTTTAACATAATCTTTTTCGCACTTAGGCTATATACAGTTCAACAGCTAAGTTAGAAAAGTTTTAAAACCAGCATATGTTTAGGATTCCCGACGAAGTGTTAAATTTCGGAATATATTTTTCTTTTTTTTTCCAGTTTATTATATCAATGTTTCGTTTCCTTACTAAGATGGCTTGCAAAGCGTTTTGTTTGTATTTCTACTAGTAATGTTTTGTGTGTTAACTTGATTTATAAAATATCATGTTCTTAGCATTTACGTCATATAAAATGTCATTCAACAGCCAAATCACAAGATATTTAAAAACAGCATATCTTTAGAATTTCCGATAGCAGACCTGGGCGCTGGATATAAGAATGTTTTATTCCGTGTAGTTTTGCCATTGCCCTCTTTCAGATCGTTGAGTTTGTTCACCAGAAATTCGTTGAAGTTTTACAAAATATGAAATATAAAGTTCGAAATTCAAAATCGTGCTTCCAGGTGCACATGTTCAGATGGAGGACTACATTATTCAGATTTGGTGGCTCTAGGTATGGTTGTTTTTTCACAATGCGGAAGAAATACATCCATTCATGCAGATTCTTCATTATTCAGTTTTTTTAAAAAATAATACCGGGCGATAATATTTGATGATAACAATCTGAAAATATTATGGGATGAATGGATTAGAAATTTCAAATTAGAATTATTCATCCTAATTTAACTTTTCAGCAATTATTATTAAACAAAATGAGAAGCACAAGTAAAATTTTAAATGTTTCCCTTTTTTTATCGTTAAGGTTTATTGAAAAATTTCATTCGTTATTTAAAAAAAAAACTATATTATTTGGATAATTATTTCAGTTCATTAAACTCAAGCATATTTGAAGACCGTACTCTCAAAGTCGAATGAAAGTATTTCAATAAAATTTATGTAAATGAAATAAAAATATAATATTTTAATAAAGTAATAATAAAATAGACAATAAAAATATTTTAAATGTATTTCAATTGAACTGTTTTGATATTAAATTGTTGGTATCAATGATAGCCTTCCTCTTTGGTCGGTGGCATACAAGCATTCTGTACCGCACCACGCGCATAGGGAAAAATCTCTCCTTGTGATTGGATACTGCCTCCGATGACATCATTTTCTCTACGCTTATGAATGCTTTGAATGCTTGGGCTCAAAAATCCATCTCCATACCGTTTGTTTACATTTTGATAGCAGTACCGAAACGATTATTACCGTTAATGCCGTGCGTTATATTTCTGTTGCCGATTACACTTATTACGGCACTGCAGTTATGGTGAATTTAATGTAAAAAATGTAGCGCTTTTTTTTTCATATAGAGGAAAATCAGTATTTCTTACAGTGCGCTAACTCCGTAAATGTGTTTTAACATTAGGTGCAGACGTTTTTAATAAATGTATTCTTAATTTAAAAGCCTTCGTATTAAAGGTTTTGTGATTATTAATTCATTGTTTCATTAAATACAGGTACTTTGCAAATGCAATCTCCGAAAGCATGAGAAAAGTCAGTTTTTGCAAACAGCAAAAACGTCGGGAGATAACATAATACACAGTAAATTCACGATATTTGTAGTCAGTCTGAAAAAGTAAAATTTATTTTTGAAGTTAGACTGCAATAGATTTGGAACATAGAAACAGAGAACTATGTACAAATTGAATATTTCCCATAAATATATACTTTATAAATATTGTCCATTTTTTAATGTGTGATATCTTTTGTACCTTTGTATAAAACTAGTGTTTATCAGAGAAGAAAGCTTCTTTTCTTATTCACGTGTATTCAACTAAATGCGAATAAAAGTATTTCAATAAAAGCGAACATACTAAATTCGCTTTTTTTCTTAATTTAAGGCAATAGAATACTAGAAGTGTGAAAGACATGGACATTAACATGGAAATAACATATACAGATGCAAAGGAAATATTTTCTACAATGTGAAAGGACAGAATACAACAAAATTGCAATACATATCTTTACATTTGAGTCGAGATTGTCGTGCAATCCAATTTATTTCGTTTTTTGCACTAAATTTATTAAACCATTTATTTATATAATCTAAGCTGATATTAACAGCATCTTTAAAGGATTTTATAGTTTTATTATTCCATAAACAGGACGTCAACTGCAGAAGGCTGCATGTCAGTTTTTTCGTCTGGCATTATTATTCAAAGAAAACAAATGATAATTTTCAATCTTCCGAATCACTCACGCACGCCATTCAACAAAAAAAAAAGAACTGTAAGAATTCCGCCTAAAAGTCATTACATCAAGAGAAAATGATGTCATCGGAAAGTATGTCCAATCACAAGAACGGATTTTTTCTTATGCGAGTGGCGCGGTACGGAATGCTTATATGCTAGCCGGTGCATTGTAGTCCCCTAAATTTTCCCCTATTAACTCCTAATTAAAAGAGGACAAAAACTGTTTCATTAAATTGCATTTACACCAAAAAACAAACAAACAACGAACCACGTACTATAATCCCGCCTCCCACCAACAAAGCTCCAAACCGAAACACAAAAGAAATGTGTATATACATCTGTAGATAACTTATTATATTTATTGTATTTATCCATGTAACTGCAAAGTGTATCTTATGTCAATATTGCCTGTAATGCAAATTATGCCTGCCCCCATTAATATGTAGCTATTATGAATGCTGCAATGTAAACAAATGCCCCAGCATGGCGGTAGTGTGTCCCGTCTGGGTGCCCTTCCATAGATGGTTAGTGCAGTGAGGCGATACCAGTTTTATCCATGGCGATGTTTTGGTGCCCCCTGTACTTTTTTCTGTCTGTATGTATGTCTGCATTTACTCCCATGCTGTACAGTGGATAGAGATGCCGACTGGGTGCCGATGAGCGGCTTACATTTCGCATCCCGAAGAAGGTATGGATGTTTGTAAGTGTATAACGTCTGTGTAGCAAGGGGAGCACTCAAAATATAAGAAGAGCCAAATGTCCTCTCGAGACATTGGTGGTAAGGTAAGAAGAGGGTTCGGAGACCCTCAGACGGTCCCTCGGAGTGTTCTACCTCAATATTGAGGCGGAACTGCACAGCAAGTGCGGCGGGGCACTACCTGTACGACCAATGGTAAAATTTTGTGGTTTCATTCACTTCCAGTTGTACCTGCTTCAGTGAATTTCCTGTAATTTGTCTTTAAACGAATGTTCAAATCCATGTCTAGAAAGAGATATAGGAAAGAAATGTGAAAATTTTAAAAGATATGGTAAAGTTTTAAAGAAGTGGTAAACTCAGAACCTGACAGGAAACCAATTTGCAGTATATCTCTTAAAATTTTACTGAAATTAAAATTAATTAAATTCGTATATAAGAAATATTGACTTCGAGAATGACTGAGACCTTGATGGTCACAGCAATAATAACATTTAAAAAAAATCTGTTACTCCAGATAACAAATACGCCCTCTTTTTCCTATTTATTTGAATTCTTAATGAATTGAATATCTTTGTTTTACATTAAAATTCATTAAAACTTTTAAGTGAGAGGCAAACACGTGAAGTGGTAATGCTGACAGAAGACATTAAGTGTAGTTTATATATCTCTGAAGACATTTCTGAGGAGTTAAAGACTAAACTTTACTCTTGAAATACTGCAAGATTATATAAATAATGAAATGGTATTCTGCTTTCATAGCAATTCATTTTGAGAAAAAAGTGTTTTAATTTATATATTCACTTTCAAAAGGTTTACTAAGACTTTACTTCGGGTAAATGAAGCTTATAAATGGCGAAGTATTTAAGAGGAAAATTCTGAAATTTATTATATCCATAAACAAACATACAAAAGTTTTTATACGTTGTTTAGATTTCAACGTATTTATTTACGTAGTTATTATTACTACCTGACAAATTTGGCCATTAAAAGAGATTTATCTCCCGGTTTTAGAACTTTCTGTTTTAAGATGCAGAAATAAATTTTAGGAAAATCTTTCCTCTCCCTTAAGCATTTTTGAAACTTAAATTTACTGTTAGTAATTCATATAACTCTCCTCAAATATTTCTACTACCTTACAACTTTAAACAATTTAGAATATTAACTGACAAAATTAAACTTCCCGGATTTAGTAATCATATGTTATAAGGCAATATGCAAAATCTCGTTTTGTAATTGTTTGATTAAGCCGTTCGGCTAAGGTTACTTCACATATTAATCTGGAAATATTTATTTTGAATTTCAGAGTTTCAGCAGCGCTACAGCTTAGTTTAGCTGAAAAAAAAATCATTACCAGCATGGGAAAAAAGAGAGAGAGAAAAAAAATGGAGAAGCTTAAAGCAATATCGTTTGGACTGTATTCCATTCACAAATGAGGTACCGCTATAGTCTGAATAAATATTACAAAGTCCTACAAATTTTAAAATAACCTTTTTAATAGTTCTTTAAATTTAACTGAAGGCTTTACTTGTGCGTACAAGCAAAGGTCTGCCACTTTCGGGTATTTAGAATAAAAAAAGTAAAACTCAAATTTAGTCGTATAATACATAAAGAGTCTACTTAAGCTGCTGCCTCAATTACTTAGCAGCGCGTTTTTAACTTCGGCTAGCAAAAAGGCTAAAGACAGAATAATCCTTGTCAGAGCTGGAGATGGGACATAACTGCAAGAAATGTTATCAAAAACTCTGGTATATAGATTTTTTTCACAGGACTAGAGCCACCAATTATTCGGTGGTCCGTTCAGGCTCGATTGGGACCGTCCGGGTATTGTCAAGTCTGTCTCGGGCTGCGTGTTCACTACATGTGAGGCGATTCTCGGAGGTTTGCCTCCGTTGGTCTGCTCAGGGAACTTGTTTGGTGTTACCACTGTCTCTTTTTTGGAAACATTCGGGGGCGTGGTTGCCATCGTCTGGCGTGCCTTCAAGGCTTAGCAAGGTTGATTATCACCTGGGGTTGAGCCCTCGGGGATTGCCTCTGGGGATTGAAGTGTTATTCCGTGTATGTGCTTTCATTCCTTGGGTCAGGACGTTTCTATTCTCCAAGTACTGTTAAAAGCTATAGCTCTAAATTATTCGCACCCTCGGCTTAAATACTCTAGCAACTAACTTGCATTGTGGTGAGGACTACAAAACGTAAAATATATAGTAAAATTTAAAATCATAATAATTGGCAAATTAACGCAAACATTAACATAAACAAAAATGGAAGAATCAACCACAAAAGGAGACCAAAATTTCTGTATAATCGCGAAGAGAAGCAAATTCTTAGATTTACCAAAGTAATTCCTGTTGAATCAGCCATGAAAGGTATTTCTAAAATTCTTACTTTTCCTGATAAAAATTTAAATATTGAAACAGTGCATTGAATGTTACGAAAAAAAATAGAGATAGAGGAAAATTGCGGGAGAAAGGCCTTGGATTATTGAGAGTAATTAAGAAAAATGGATTTTGCATGAATGGACAAAATTTTGGAAAATGGGCAAAACAGTTTTAATATAACCAGAATACCTGAATACTGTTATTTTCAATGCCGAATCATAATTCGAATCATTTAATTGCAAGAAAGAGGAAATTTGCTTCCATAATGCTCAGATGGAAATTATATTAACGAAATGTCTTGCCACTGTCAAGTACGGAGAGGTATCAGTAGAAGATTGGGGATATATGCGAGCTGATGGGAAAGATACACTAGCATTGTGGATCAATACATCAACAGTATGTGTGTGTAATGAAAATTTGTGAATATAAACTATAATTTAAATTCGCAATACCTATTAATGTTTAATTTAAATGTGGGTATTTCTTCTCTCTGTTCTAAAACTAGTAATAACTTTTTATGAATTGCAACATTCCTAGATTAATCCTAACATATGATTTCTACATAAGGATGATAACGTAGATAATTCGGAACTTAAACCGAAACTGTTCTCTTAATAAGCTGCTAAACTGGAAAACTGTGCACTTGTGCTTCTGTTGCCTTAAAACCTACTGCTTGCTGCTTTCCCTTCTTCATCAAAATTTATCAAAAATGTAGTGGTTGAATAACAGGCATTGTTATTGAGCAGGTATTTGAAGCTGCAGATGTCAAATACCATAAAAAAGAATATTTAATCTATCTCGCCTGCCAAGTTGTTCTTCATTATGAATAGACATCTCAGTATCTACAGAATGAAAATTCCCATATCATTGCATCTAAGTCTTCATCATCACACTCGTATATATATTAAAGTGACAGAAAATACATATAGAAATTATTAAGAAGAAATTTGAAAAGAACAGATAAATTAGTGTTAAAAGGCGACTTTGGTTTCCAACAGGAAAATTATCATAACACACAACCCTGAATGTGAGGTTATGGCTTTTGTAGAATATTCCTAAAAATATTGAAACTGCCTTTCAATCCTCAGATTACATCAAAACTAAGCAGTTATAGAAAGAAATGAAAAAATCTTTAAAGAAAATTTTATATTGTTGCGTGCGTACGGGTTCGTAATGGATTGAATGCACAGGTCGATAAAAAGTTAGTAAAATTTATTCTTATCCAAAGAAATAAAACAAAATGCCTAAATTTCCTCTGAGATATTCGTCTAATATCTCAATAGTTATATTTTAAACTACTAAAATATAAATAGAACTCAATTCAAAACACAGAGAAAGCTAATCCGATTTCTCCGCGATTTTGCTACAATCAATAACAGCACCAGGTTAACAACAAGAGTTCACTTAAAAAAATGAGCTGAGATTTTTAATCCAGCTTTTATGAGATTTTAATTAAGCACGAGAACATTCTGATATTTTCTCAATTTTTCAGAATAGCAAAAGAGTACAATTACGAGATATCTATTTATTAAATGCGCGTTCTCCTGTATTTTAACTTTTCCGGCGTAGCTTTCTGTTCCAATAAGTCTCGTGCTGCATTGCATGGGGATATAAAATAATTTTAATTACAATTCTACTAAAACAGCTAACTAAATGCAAAATCCGTAATATGAAATAAAAATAAATTGAAACAGTACCATCAAACCGAATAGACTGTAATTGGCAGCATTTTGCCCTAAAAATAATCGAATCAGTGCCTTCTAACTTAAAGCAGTCATGCTTACAAGAGGAAATCAAATAAAATAATAATAAATCATCTTAAAGTTAATTTTCTATCTTTACGGCAGATGGTCGAATATTTTGGTTTGGCTAGCATATCTGTAAATTTCTTGTAATTTGAATTAATTTATTTTTGTTTTCGTGTACAACAACAAGGAGTAAATAAATAACCTCAGATGATTTGCATATTCGCATGTTTACCTGCATTTAACATTTTAAGTCACTTAAAGCTGCGAATGCTTTAAAAGTGGCAATCCATTGTAAATAAACGTCATTTAAGATGAAGTATTCGTTTAAACGTCATTGACGGTTTTTAAAACAGTGTAAATAAATGTTATTAAAGGTGAAATATTTTTTTCAAAATTGGCTTGTTACAACTGAGTTTTGTTTAGAAAGCTGATTACAGTGAATAATTCAATGCATTAATAAATATAATTTAAAGAGAACTCCGTGTAATGCAGTTTTAATATTTTTATAATTATGGACTTTTGGGGGATCCTGTCACCTCTGGAGGGCGCATCCCCAGGTGGAGGATCATGAAGGAATGGAGGTCTCCAGGTGGAATAATCGTAGAGGTCCTCATAAAAAATAAAAAGATAAATTTCTATCTGACATCCTACAGGAAATAACATTAAGAAAATTATTATATCTCTGTCAATCTGTCATCGATGATGACCAAGAACGACTCTTGAAAAAAACCATTGCTATTTTTCTTGATATGTTTTCTGCATTCGATAGAGCGTGAAGAAAGAAACTCATGAAACTTTTACATCATTATGGTAATGGAGGAAGTGCCCTTATCTGGATAAATGATTTCTTGAGGGACAGGAAAATTAAAGTCTACTACAATCGATATTTATCCAAGAGCAAGAAAATCCTTGCAGGTGTTCCACAGAGTTCTGATTTGAGCCCTCTTCTTTTTGTGGTGTGTGTGAACGAGATTCACTGTAATCTTGAAAAAGATACTAAGTGATCTAGCAGATTACATCCCGATTTGGCACTCCAACAGGAATATTCATGAATCTGAAACAAAGCTCCATAAATCCTTAAATTGGGTCGTAAGGTGAACGCACAGCTTAAAACTCAAGATCAGTGCTGAAAAGATTACTGTCTGTGTCTTTGCAACAGATATGAAGCAATAAGATCTAAAAAATCCAAAATCATACATTGAAAGTAAATGCATAGTGAAGCCATCATGCCCAATATACTTGACAATCACTATAATGGCAGCACTAGACTGAAAAGGTATCTCATTGCAATCTTGCAAAGATATTAAAGCAGTTTTTGGACTCGATCATAGAAACTTTTCCGTCTTTTAAGAGCCAACATTCGTTTTCAGACTTCCTATAAACTCTAAAATAGCACTCAACCTACTGAAGGGTTTGTATTAAAGCAAAAGGGATCAAGACCATTGAACAGTATCTAAAAGAGGACTCATGCAGATGGTCCTCGAGATGAGACAATTAGTAATGGAGGTTCTGGAATATTTCCGACTACTCCAGGCGACACAACTTATCAACACAAAAATGACATTGGAGCCATATTTTCTAATTTCACTTGTGAGCTGCTGGCTACAGCGGAGGCACTTGACATGTATAGATCCCTTCCCATTTATGAGCAGGCAAAAAAATCGTTGTGTTCGGTGACTCAAGGGCAGTTCTACAGACAATCCTGGATGGAAGCTTCCAGATCGTCAACGGATCCACCTTTTCCTCAACAAGCTTCAAAAGTTAAAAAAAGTCTGCATTCTTCAATGGTTGGCAGCACAAGTCAACGCCACGGGTAAGGAGAACATAGATAAACTGGCAAAAGAGGCTAGGAATCTTAACAATAATAATAATGTAAATGTCAGCCTTTCGGATGCAAATGTCATGGCTAAATACAGATTGAAGGAACTTTCAGTTCTGATAAAGCACCAGCTCTATAACATCAATGCAGATCGACTTATAACTAAAAGCATTGTCAGACTTAGAACTGGAGATTACAGAGGATTGAAAACTGATAAAGAGGGTGGGAAAACTTGCAGGAACTGTGATAACTGCCTGGACACAGAACTCAAACCTGCACACTTTTTTAATCGTCAGACCATCCTTGTATTAAAAAAGATATTTCTTAGGAATGCCATCAGTTAATATAGTTTCTTTAATAATTAAGGATATGAAAGAAGTCTTATACTCTTGAGACTTAGAAAAGATAAAAAAAGGTTGGTGTTTTTTATGGTAAGAGCAAGTGTAAGGAAAAACGTATAATGCTATTATTGTAAGATTTATTATGGACACTTTTTAGTGATATTTTATGTATATTAATGTATTTAATTACTATTAACCTGTTTTGAAATAAATCGGAAGTATCATTAATATCTAATTGAAAGATCTATAAACAAATGAAAATGTTAATTGTAATGTTTTTATATTTAATATCTTAAATGCTGTTAACATTTTTGATTTCACCCCTTTTTTTTTCAAATCAGGTTTGCCATCTCTGTGTATGTATTTTTTACTCACTAACATTAACATTAAACATGCTTCAATTATTTAAACTCAGTAAAGAAATCCACAAACTGTATTTTATTTATAGATGTAGGGAATACTGTAAACTCACAAAGAAAATTAAATTACGTAACTCTGAAATATTTTTTCAGACTAGAACATGAAAGCCATATAAAGTATACTGTCAAGAAATTTGCTATAGAAAATCAGAAATGATCGTGGAAACTAGTGAAGCATATTTCAATTGTAAGTCAGGTCCAATGAAATCGGGAATTAAATGTCAGATGGTTTCAACTTCACTGCCTGTTGTGAGAATAGTACAAGGTGAACTGTTGGAAGCTAATTCAAAAATATATATCAACTATTTTTATATACTTGCCGCGTAACAATGTTGTTGAAAGATATTGCATCAGATTGGGATTCATACAGGAACAACTTTACTATGCGCATTATCAAAAGTATTGCAATGTATTAGGAAAAATGATTGCAAATGTAGATATGTTAACCTCTATTTATGTGAATAGTGTTTGATAACATGTTCTTGGCATATATATGTGTGTATAAATGTTTTTAGAAACTGTGGGCTATGGTATGTGCTGTGTTTTACTCTCAGCCAATTTTTCTACCTGATGATTTGCTGATAAATATTTTGTATTTAAAATTCAGTAGTTGTAACTGAAAATTTTTGAAATACATCATGTATATATATATTTTTACTTCCAAATCCTTGGTTTCCTTTTATTATTCTTGTATAGTTAGTTGCAAAATTATAATTTTGTGTTACACTTATGAGTCAAGGTTTTAATGGTATTTTATGAATACTAATTGCATTTACCAGAAATTGTTATTCATGGAATATCGAGTAGTTTTATACATTTTGTGCATATTAAATGAAATGAAACAGTTAATGAGTTCAGAATTTCCAAGTCATTATTTATGCCTATGGGATCAAATTGTTGTTCCCCCCCTCTGAATTTATTTAGTTCTTGATTTATTAATGTATTTCCTGTCTTTTCCCTGTTTTTTGAAAGTAGTGAAAAACTTTTTTTTTGTTAAATAACTAAGTTATCTTGAGCAATAAAATGTATACTTTGCAATTGAATGTATTTAATTTAACTGTTATGCTTTATTTAATTATAAATTTCAAAAGAGTGCTTGATAAAAAAAGGGAAAAAAGTTGTTTTATATACACATATTATTAATGTATAAATTATATATGTTATATACTATATGTATAAAACAAAAACGAAATGTTGGAACTAAATTGAAAATTTTTTGTTCCTTCTAAATGAAGGTTTAAGAATATATATATGTTATATTAAAATAAAAATGTAGCTAACCAAATTCACATTCAGTTTAGAATAATGATGTGGCACAAAAAATAGCCAAATGGGTAACGCAAACAACCATTGTAAAAAATCAAACAAAACCAACACATAAGCTGCTTCAAAATATCTAGACATGAACCAGTTGCTGAGACGGAGAAATTGTTCGACAGAGCTCTGTCGAAGGCAAAACTGAAGAAGATGGCTGAAGAGTTAGCGAAGAGGAAACCAACAAGGGTTGAAACGCATGGAGGTCCGAGTCTAGATAGGAAGGGCGGAAGGCCCAGTTTTTGCTCCCAATATGTACTAATAAGAATTTTTTCTCTGTATAGATTTCAATGTAATCAAAGATGTCACTACTCACCCTTTTATTGTCACCAAAATAATGGATCTGCTTTGTCCCAAGTAATTTGATTCTTTCGGGGGCCTTCCTTTCTTTGTAGAAAGGCATGTTTTCTACCTGTTTCTCTGTTTCACACGGGTGTGAAACCACATCTGTAACCACCACCACTTATGTATTTAAAATATTGTAGCTAGTTTTGTTTACTTCCAATAAATGTTAAGTTTAAATTTACCAAAACTTGTTTGTTTCACTCATATTTTAGAACACTGCACCCAATAAACTAAATTAAAACTTGAACGGGTTTATGCTAATACTAAACACAACGTCGTTTAAAGTATATTTACATTTGTTTTATTATCGTTATGGTATTTACAACTATATTTGTTGATACTCATTTAACTTACTGATATGTTGTTTTCAACGTTTGTCACACAATTTCTCCCTTTGCAGTATTTTAGTGGTGATATGATTTAAAGTTGGTTTACACGATTATGACACGATTATGAGTAATGAATCAATGATGTTAAATGTTGAAAATACTATAACAGTTGCCGAATTACTAAAAATTGGAGTCTTGTTTAATAGACTGTATGATGATAACATTTTGCAGATTGCCAGGGCTGTCATCTTCACCCATAGCAGTATCTGAATAGGCTTTGCCAGGGTTGTCATCCTTGCCAGTAGCAATATCTGAATAGGTTTTAGCATAGACAGCAACATAAATTATGGAAATTTTAACATAGTGATGAAAACAAAGCTGAGCTTTCATAATTATGCAGCTAAACCCTAAAAACTCAACAAGAAGAACTCAAACTTAAACCTGACGCTATGTATTTTGAATACTTTTTAGAGTGGTAGAAAAAGGAAATGTTAGCATGAGAGCTTTATCGCAGTATTATCAATATGCATTAGAAAAATTAAAGTCAAAACTAACAAAGATAAACGATTTAATACAAAATGCCATATATAAGTTAATAAGTGACTGTACCAAGAATTGACAGAAACACGCTGGCAAAAACAACAGGAAACAAATCTGATGGGGACACCACATTACTTTCTTGTACGGGCTATGAAATTATAAACAGTTTTGCCGCACTTTATTTAAAATTATTTCATTTGAAAGTGAGATACGACCATATTTCGATACATAACGTGCGTAACATTCAGTCCACGCAAGTAGAGTGAATTGTTATTACAATGATAAATTTAAAACCTTTTCTTCTTGGAACAAAAATAAACTGATGTAAAATATTATTAGGTATTTACAACAGTAAACTGTTATTGAATATTGTTAGATATTTATTGTTAAACTAACTGTGTACATAAACTGATTCCATACTGATGCGTGCGTACAGATTCGTAATGGATTGAATGCACAAGTCGATAAAAAAAAATTAATAAAATTTATTCTTATCCCAAGAAATAAGATAAAATGCTGACATTTCTTCAGAGATATTCGTACAACATCGCAATATCTCACAGCAGTTATATTTTAAACTACTAAAATATAAACAGAACTCAAATTCAAAGTACAGAGGAACTAATTGGATCTCACGGCGAATTCGCTACAATCCATAACAACACTAAACAACTGCAGTTCGCTTAAAACAGCTATACTGAATTGAGATGTTTCTGTCCGGCTTTTATAACTTTTTAATCACGTACGAGAACATTCTCGTAAAATCTATTTTCTCGATTTTTCTGGATAGCAAAACAGTACAATTATGAGATATCTATTTATTGAAATGTTAAATGCGCGTCCTCCTGTATTTTTACTTTCTCGGCGTAGCTCGTCGCTATTTAATTAATTACAGTTCTATGAAACTATTTAATTACAGTTCTACTAAAAATAGCTAAATACATACAAAATTCGTAACCGTATAGGTAATTAAATTTCGTTACTTGTAGAAAATGAATTTTTTTTGTAATTTGACCATTACAAAACCATCAATATTTTCGTCATTTAAAACTCATCTGTACTTGGAAATATGTGTCTAAGACTAACGATTGCGAAAATAGAGGTCGGTTAAGAACATGGGTAAGGGGTCGGTTATATATGCATGTAAGTACGGTTAATCGTTTCTGAATTGTGTGCTGCATGCGTACATACGTACATGCATACATACGTAGATACATGCTTACATATACATGCGCGTACAGGCGTCACAAAGAATCCATTTTTAATCTATTTTACCATTCGTTTTGGAAAAACGTCCTTTATTCTTGCAAAGCGTACAGATAATAAGCAAAGCCATCATCCATATGGATTCGGGAACGTTTTCTATGTATTTCTGCTGAAGTATGATGCCGCAATTTTTCGCTATTACATTACTTAGTACAAGGAAGTAAAATGGCTTACAAAAGTAGCCGAACGTAATCCAGGAATGATGTCAATAACGTCATACAGTAATAACGAGCAAGTGCCTTCATTATGCCTGCAGTAGAATTTCACTGAATTCATTATTAACGTTATAGATGGAGTTATGAGGTCTTTTATCGTTTTAATTCACCATTACGTTGAAATGTGGTAATTAAGATTCAAGCTAAGTTCTTAAACCTGTCGAGTATTGCCTTTGCACGAGGATGTCTCGCCTTGATGCTTAGAAAGTGGAAACTACCAGTGACATTTAATTAAATTAATGAGACAATATGATCTATCATCGTTTCTCTACAACGCTTTGATATCTAAATTAACATGAAAGTGCGCAAACTGTATAGCCTTTAATTCAGGGCTGTACCACGTAATTCGAGCTACCTGAAAGGCTCTCTGTAATTTTGAAAGGTATTATCTATTACAGATGCCTAGAATCTTTTAACATATACACTTAAGCTTCGATAAAAGTCAGGTTCATTGGAAATTAGCAAATTCCCCCTACTCTTTCTCGGAATTTCAAAGAAGTTGCTTTTTTCTCATACACATCGCAACTGATTGTTAGTTTCTGTGAATGTAACGCAGTGCAAGGATCTCTAACTGATCTTTACGTCAGCCAAAGCATTTTGTTTCGTTTATACAGCACCGTAGGATACCAGATAATCCAATTTTATTACTCATACGTACTTCAAGCATGTAGAAGATGTGCTTTCTCTACCCTATACGCGAACCATTTTGCTGAACATTCCTTAATTTGCATGTTTATTGGCCTCAAATGCTTCGTAAATGAGAAGTACTACACTTCCATTAAAATGAAAGGACTGAAGGAAGCTATGTCAGATTTCAAACAATAGCTGAGCTGAAAATTTTATAAAAAAGAATGAGATAAAGAAATAAAGTAGAAAGAAATAGTAAAAAAGACTATGTATCCTTTCTTTAACTGACATCTGGTGCTTTTCTTGAAATGCAACTCCTTCATTTAAACACAACTCATTTATTTAAAAACGTAAGTTTAACATAAATTTCATAGAACATGATCTTGCAAAATCGAGCACTGACACGTAATGATACTTCTAAAAGGGTTGTTCACTTCTAAATTTATAAAAAATTATTTTTCTAATATATGGCCAAAACTCGAAGTCTAGCCAGTTTGCGAACCAGGCAGCTATCTCGCGTTCTGGCCAAGATACGTGGTCAAAGTCCGAATATTAGTAAAAACTAGAATAGCGATTTTTCTAATTTGGCCTATTATTTCTTGAAGTGGCTTGAGATTCCTCGCCAAAATTCTATTGCTTATGTAAGAAGGTCCTGTAGGCGAGACATCTGTTGCTTGGTGGTTTGACGGCGGCGAGCACGTGGTAACAAAAAATACGTCATATTCTGAAGATTATATTCCTTTCATCTACACCTTTTCGGAAAAGAGATCTTTTACAGTAACGGTTCATGTGTAAGCCCATAAACATGATATCTTTTGCTGATTCCCTCAGAACATGATAATACTACTGGTTTTTGTTTTCAATATCCTTCAGTCTGATATGCCGTTTATTCACATTATTCTTCCATAATCTATCCCATGATTTCTTCCGACAGAATTAACGCTCAGGATGAAGTTGGTGTACCTGTTAATACTCAGCAATTCTGATATGAAAATCAGAATAAATAAATTTAATATCATGCCTTTTCCACGAACTATGGCCGATCCACCATCTGCCCTTTTGAAAATTGAACGATTTCAGGTTTTGTCTGGAACGTATGCAAAAAGCAATTTATGATCAATAAGTTTAAGCTTCAAATGAAATTTTATAGCACAATTGAGTGAAAATGGTAAGGCATGCCCATGTGTTCTTACGTTTTCACCTCTAGAAATGTGTCGTTAAAAATGAGTCCGATTTAATGTATTTCATTTATATGTACTTTCATTAGGAATATTTTTTTTGAAATTTGAAAGTGAGTTATGAAAACCCTTTTCATAAAAATGCGTGATGGGATCATTTAAATGATAATAAATTATTTTTTATTATTAAATGGAAACAAATATCTCGTAGCATAAATACTCGTCTCTAAGACATTTCAAGCTATAAAATACGTGTATCTATTTTTATTACATACGAAGACTACTGTATGAAAGTATTCTTGAGCGTGCTCTTTTGTTGGTCAACTATAGCTCAACTAGTTAAGAGAATTTCGCCAATGCATAACATTCATTTACCTTCCATGTTGATAAATATTACTGATAATTTATACTTATAAAAAAACTTAAATTTGCCTATTTCCTATATAATCTTTTTTACTTTTATGTACATATGCATTTTTAGTTTAATGAAACATTATATTTGTTATATATTAATCTTATTTTTTTATTCATAATTTAATGAAATATTTTAAAGATTCATATCAACAAATAAACTAGCATAGACAAAAATATCAAATTCTAATGTACTGTAATGCATATAAACTCGCTAAAACATAAAATTAAACAGTATGTATAAATGTGCTAACTTTAAATATAAATATTTTAATACAACAATGCATTTCCTAAATATTCTTCTTCTTCTTCAGAAGCTAACGAGGTCTTATAAACCTAGGCTGCCTCAACCACGAGCTTCTTCCATTTTCTTCTATCTGCAGCGACTCCTCTCCGATTTTTATTTTTCAAAGTTTTTTAATCTTTTTCAATGCCATCTAAGGATCTAATCAGTGGCCTTCCCTTCAGCTCCGGATATCGTCTGATTTTTCGAAAGGCAGGATCTTAGCGGGATTATCTTCTGGCCTCCTCCAAATATGACTCAGCTGTCTAAATCTATTACTGCGAATGACTTGTGCTACTTGTGGTTGCCTATAAAGCACATGTTATATCTTGCTCTCCAATGTCCCTCTTCCTGTACTGGGCTAAAAAGTGTAGTGAGGACTTTTTGCTCAAACATGTCCAGTGAGCGTAATACGGCTAGACCACGTTTCGCTTGCATAACGTAAAACAGGTAGTAGGTAGTGTTAGTGTCTTATATATTCGCAGTTTTGTTTTGCAACTCAATAGATTAGATCTTAACTGTCTTCTTAGTTCAAAGAAGTATTTATAAACCATTGTAACTCTATTACCAATTTCTTCTCTGAACTCACTTTTGTCATTAAGTATAGAGCTAAGATATTTAAATTCCTCAACCTTTTACAAAGCGCAGTCGTTAAGCACATTGGGTTACGATAGTTTATTATGGTGGGTGTAATTTTCATGAATTTAGTTTTATGCTCGTTGAGTGTGAGGCCAATATTTCTGTCAGAAGAGTCGAAGGCCAAAGTTACTGCCCTTTCAGACCTTCTAACAATATCCATATCATCCGCATAGGCCAATATTCCACAAAGGCCCTAGTCCACAAACTGCTCCTTCGGCCTTAACAGCAGTTTCTGCTGCATTTTTCTAACGCTAAACTGACTAGCAGGCAAGCAAGAGAATCTCCTAGACATAGCCTCTTTCTGTCATAAAGGTTCAAATAAATTATCTTGAATTTTATTCATATAATTCACTTTTGTCATGTTCCAGGAAATACTGAAAACATTCATGAGAAATCAACTAGCGTAGACAAAGAATATAAAATATTAATGTACTATATGTTCAGGTAAACTTACTAAGATTTTTTATTTGTATCACAAATGCTTAATATGTTCACTTTTGATGCGACAGATATCTATGTAATAATCCATATCACCTTGAATCTGAAACACCTCATAGGTTTATCGTTAATCTGAAGTACTGTTGACTAGAATCACAGCATCAGTCATAGGGTTGACAAGATTCTGGATATAGCAGCATTTGGAGGTATGAAGACAGGATCCTTGGCAAACCCTTCAAGAAATTTTCACACGTCCCAACCGAGAGCTGCGAACAGTAGCCTTTAATGCTGAATTTTGTATACCACTTACTAATGCACCTGAAAAAAGTTGCTGCCATCTGTAATTCTTCTCAAATTAGTAGCTGCACAATCTAAATTATCATTTACAAAAACATTTTTTTTCAGGGACGATCTCTAGCTAGTTATACATTACATGAACCTTATAAATGAAATGTTGTCTCTCCCATACGCAAAACTTTTATCCAACTACAAGTACCATCCTTGAGTTGAGAGTCGGGAGTATCTGCTTGCATTCCTTTCTACACCTGCTTAAAGAACGTTCACGCAATAATGAGCATATTCCTGAGTAGCGGAGGTGAATCCCATGAGACTACGCCATGTAACTGATTTTGAGCTACCAGCCAAAAGCCTTTCATTAACTTTCACTTAACGTAATTTGCAAAAGATTGTTTCAGTTTTTCTCTTAATTTTTTCCCGCCAGTGTGAAAGCAAACAAGTTTTGGGTTTATTTTACTTGTTTTATGTATATTTTATTCATATAGATATTTATTTCATTTTACACACACGTATAATTACAAACCTTTCAATAAATAGAATATTTCTAATTCCTTCTAATTTAAATTATACAGACTTCTTTCCATGATTTATTAGCAGTTCTTTAAGCTAAGAAACTGTGTTTTTAAAAATCGTGTTTCCAAAAGCTTTTCTTTTTTTCATTTTTATAAGTTGCACAAATTTTTATTAGTTCTCTTTACATTTTTTCTCTTGGTAAACATGCATCTATTTACGCATTCCTTAATAATATCATTTTGTTTAATACAAAATTTGTCCTTAAAGATATGTGCATGTATTAATGCTGTGAAAAAGCTGCGAAGACTAAATTGCAGTCTGGGAATAACTTTACGAAAAATGTTTTCTTCTCCTGCATTTCCTTACACCTGCTCAGAAAACACATTTACAGTAAACGCATTTTGAAGCCAAGAAGAAAATTAGCTCATTACTAATTATTCTGTTCCCACGTCGCGATTATAACTAACCCTGCGGAAATCTGTTAACTGAGCTATAGCTTTTACTTCGTAAGAAACTCACTAGTTGTACTAGGTAACAGGTAACTTTAATTAACAATAATTTATTATTATCTATCCAAATCAGCGAGAAGCTAAATTGCGAGAAAGATTCATTTTGAACGTTAAGACGTTTTCTTAATTCAAGAATTTTTATTCAAAGGCGGATTAGAGACCCAGAATATGGTATAATACTTGTTGCAGATAGATAAAGCTAGATATCTAAAGCATTGTACTATCCGAAACATGCTGACTTTAAAGGACCTGCAAGTGACCACTTTATGGATGAGTAAAAATGTTTGAGTTATAATACAGGAAATGCAGCTCTGCCAGAAATAAATATTACGAGCAAAATGAAAGAAAAAACTCTACATTAATTTAGTCAAAACATATATTCAATTGCAAACAAATTGTAATGCAGCAAATCTGTCTGAACACTAATTTTACCCAAGGATACAGATCTTCCAGGGATAATAATTGGAAAAAATATTTTATGATCAGTTGGCTTTCTTTTAGGGCTACACAAGATCCTCTCATTTCGATCCCAGCTTTAGTCACAGCGTTTAATATGGTTATTAATTTTTGCATTATACGCATTACATTTACTTAACAAAACACATTTCCAATCAAGGCATGTACTGGAGATACTATTTTTGCTTGCTTTATATACAATAAAAAGAACTGCACCTATCATTGAAACAGATCTGAAAATTTCTATTTAAAAAACATTTTTGTATAGTATATTTTGTACGGTTTGTATAGTTTGGATACGTTTAAATATTTTAGGAATTCTTTAAGATAATTAATATGTGTATGAAACTATGTAGATTAAATATTAATCATATGTAACCTGTTAACTGTTATATAATTATATGAATAAGCAAATACAATTTAAGTATTAGTCTTAATTGAGTCACAGATAGTGAGAGCATTGCTTTTATTACATTGTCGAGTTTCACGTTTCTGAGAGTTATTCAAAGTGGCTAAACTGTTGGTAGATGTTAAGTGACTTATCTTTAAGTCTAAATAACAACTGAAACTTGGAAAGTTTTTAAGAGAACTTTATTTAAAATTAACTGAGATGAATAGAAGGCATTCTTGTTGCTTACATTTCTGCCAGCATTTATGGCAGGAAGCTCAATATCGTAAGTTCAAAATGTAAAACTTAAATTTAAATAAACTAGTATCCAAAGACTACACGATCAGTTCAAGACCAAATTGGCTCAGAACTTAACCAGCGTGGGATTCAACTATTGGCTATTGTAATGCACGGCCGAAGACAAGAACTCTTATTTAAAATACCAACGCAGTATAACGTGGCCACGAGGAACAGAACACGCTCTGTCTTACAATCTTGAAACTCTACTTTAGTTACACACGAACTAAATTTGGATTCTGTCGGGAAAATGGAAAGGGAGAAGTCTCAGTAGAGATCCCAAACATAAAACAACTGGTTAATTAAATTACAACATATAACAACATATTACAACCTTACAACATCTAACAACATATTACAACCTTACAACATATAACAACATATTACAACCTTACAACATATAACAACATATTACAACCTTACAACATATCTTAAATTTTATTGGAGTTATAAGCGTTCCATAGCTAAATCTTTTCCTTTTTAGGTACATATTATTTTGCATTACTAAGGCATTTATTAAAGAATTTACCATTGCATGTGATAATGTTTCCCATTTATGATATATGCTATCCATCAAATTGCCAGATATAACTTGTTTTGTAATTAAACGTACCGTAATATATTTAAACTATCTCTCAAACTATGCTTTGCTTCATAAACATGGGGAATTTAGAGAAATGTAATACGTCTCACAATATTTTAATTTTTTTAATAATTATTTCTAAATTTGTGCAATTCAACGTACATCTAATTCATGTAATTTAGGATATATTTAAAAAATTTTTTTTTATTTTCCGATAAACCAGTGCTTTAAAAAAAGCACTGGAATATCGGAAAACAAATGTTTGCGTATAAGAACTGGGCATATTTACTGACGGTTTCGGGTTATGACAATGGAATAAGTGCAGTATATGTACTTTACTTGTTTGGTACAGAAACAGACTGTGGCAAAATTAGACGTGAACCTTACAATTCTGTTTTTTAAGCCAACTTGGCTGCTATCGTATTTGCTCTTAAACGGATTGATGAAAACCTGACTGTAAAAACATATATTAATATAGTACGTATACAGACTCAATATATGGTTTCGAAGCACTAGCAGATGTTGATAACACCAATATTTTGGTCTCATTTATAAAAGATCTCCTTGTAAAAGTTGACAAAATACGTGAAGTGAAAATGAATTGGATGAAAGCCCATACTGGTGTTATAGGCAATGAGAGGGCCGACATGCAGGACAAAGGGGCTGCTAAGGGTAATGTCGGCGATGCGTTTGATATTCAAGCATCAAAAGGAATTGTTATTGGTAAAATCAAGGATTTCTATTATGACTGCTGGAAAGAGAAATGGATCAGTTAGGGAAAAAGGAAAGATTATTTGTTGAGATTTGAAGGTTCTAAAAATGTGAGAATGATATGTGATTTTGATTACAATCAAATAATTACTGCAGACGGACGCTTTCCTGCGTACTTCAAAAGATTTAATTTACAAAATAATAGACTTTGTAATTTTTGTAATGCTGAAGACAATGCACAGCATTTCGTCGAAGACTGCATATTATTTCGACATGTTAGAGACAAACACGGTACCAAATAAGGAACTCTACTGCCACAATAAAGAGCTTAGATTTGCAAGGGAATTTATTAAGTTTATAAATGGCAATAAAACAATACTGGGAATTTTGGTTTGATGGTTTTGACTGTATTTCTGTTTTAATCTGTATTTTAATCTTTTGTTTTAATCTTTTAACTGTATTTTTGTTTGTCTGTTTTGGGTGTTCTGCGTTAACTATGAGGCCGATTGTAATTGGCCAGAAAGGTTGCAGCACACACCTGACTTGAACAACGGACCTCTGGAATACGCGCCCAGCGTGTTGACCACTACACCGCGAAGACATGCCAAGAAGCCGAGAGAAATACCTTACAAAATGATCAATGAATGTGAATGTGCGCTCTTCCTTTTGCTGTTTTAGAGCCCCTGTAATGTTATTGACAGTCGAGGCGCTAATGCACTTTATTAATATACCTGTAAAGAAATGTATCATTGACAGTAAAGTCGGTGGGCTTTAGTGGTTCTCCGAACAATATTACATCACCTCCTCATGTCGACCTGTCAAGCATCATGGGAGTTCAACATTCAGGCTCAGATTTCATTGAGATAACAAGGTGAAATTCAGTCTGCCTGGAAACATGAAATTCCTGAATCTTCTTTCGTTTCAAGAAATGATTATGTCGCCAACATGTAAAACACAAAACTCTCGTAAAACAGTATTATCTAAAGAACAAAACAACCCATTGGCCATATATCTCCGTTTTCTAAATGAACGCGTTAAGTTCTGGCGAATGTCAGTTCCATCAATAAAAGCATGGCAGTTTTTCGAGCTCCATATCCGGACATATTATACGCACAGCTTACTCTTCCGTACAAACAAGACGTCGTTTCTTCTTAGATTGTTAGATCTGAGGCAAATTTATCGTCTTGAAATGCATCTTGCATGAGATTACTGTTCGCAAATTTTGAACAGTAGTAAACCAAAAAGAAAATATTCCTAAAATGTTGGAATACTTAAAAGCCACGATATCAAATGTCAGTGAAATTACTTAGAGAAAGATACTTTAATTATTTTTCTGAACTGCTGCCGCAATAACCCTGAATGAAGAGAATATTAACAGTTGATTCTGGTGTGCCTTAATAACGTAAAATTAGATAAAAGATAAATGTTGACTTACCCATGCCTAGTACCGAAAAGAACACGTAATATATTCACCTGTGAAATATGAGTTTTTCATAACATTAACGTTATTGGATGAATTTAGATATATATGTTTAGTCACGAGAAACCTAGATAACACCAAAACAAAACAACAGAAAAAAGACAAAATAACATTCGCGAATTCATCGTAGAACAGAACATCGAAAGAAAATCTTGAAACATCGCCATTAATCACTAATTAAATAAGTCACTAATTTTAATAAGTCACTATTTAAAATTTGACATCATGCTCGAATAAGGCTATAGGACTTGGTAGAAAACAAAAGTGTCCAACTATTTTTTAACAAAATGCTGTGCTTGGTTGATCTCATTCATAGCTGTGAACGTAAGTTATTATATGAAGAAGCACAGTGGCTAATTAGAATTGTGGCGCCGAATTGAAAAAAGTTGTTGAACATATCTGTCAGGCTTCATACACGCGTAAGAGCCTAACAGTAAAGAGGAAGGAGAGCGACAGAAATTCGAAACCTATATATAGTCGTTTTAGCCAACGTCCATTGCTACAGTTGGAATGGAATTCAGAGTGAAAATGTGAGAGCTTGAATTTACAATTACAAAGTTCTATCAGTTGATATTATCCCTTCACTCTAAATGTTACAACATCTGCATGGTTTCATTTGAACAGCCGTCGCCAAATCTACCACTTGTTTGGCTTTGCAATATCAAGTTCACGATAAGCACTATTCGGTGACTTTTTTTATTGGTTACTCGCGAATCTTAGTATAACTACACTGTTTATCATAAATTAAGGAGAAATCAAAAAATAGCGATAACTCCCTCAAAAATAGGCCAAACCGTGTAAAATATGAATATGTCGCCAAATAAGAGTAGCTGAGTAAAACTGCAATATGTAAATTGGTGGTGCTGCACTCGGAATACGTCATATGTGAGAAGCAAAAAAGTCCATCTTTGAGAGCAAGCCCACATATTTCACTGTGATAGTGACATCAGAAATCTGAAATAGCCAAATCATAACAATGACCTCCAGGCATCATTTGCCTGCAGATTTACGATGGAGAGCCATTGGAAGACTAAAGGCAGGACAGAAGGGGCCAGATGGCTGAATAGGAGTCCTTCTATGGTTCATAGACGTTGGAGGCAATTTCAGATAGAACCGTTACTCCGACTCTCCTTAGATCCTCCCTTGCTGCAGCCACCGGAAGGTTGATGTCAACGTAATTGTGCTTAGAAGGCTTCACGAAGGTGGTCTGCATGCGAGGCGACCAGCCATCTGCGTGCCGCTCACATCATGCCATAGGAGGTACCGTTTTGCAGTGGGCAGACAACATGTCCACTGGACGCCTGATCAATGGAGGGCTGTTCTCTTTACGAATGAGTTCAGGTTTAGTCTAGAAAGCGATAATAGGCGTTATTTGATATGGAGAGAACCTGGTACCCGTTATCAGCAGTAAAAGAGACGCATACGGAAGAGGCAGTGTCTGCGTTTGGGGTGGCATCTCTTTGGGTGGACACACAGACCTCCTTGTCTTTCCAAGGGGATACGTGAATGCTCAGGTTTATGCAGATGACAAGTTATTATGTACTGACATTATAATACAAGTTATTAAGACTACTGAAGAAGGAAACAAGTATGATTCCTCTTTTGCTTTAAACATTAAAATAACACCTGGACGATAAATTATTTCATAAAAATTTAACATACTAATCATGAGGAGCTTTCAGTCAAAATTTATATAACTTACAAGGATAAGGAAACCGGCGAGAAATTCCCTAGTGTAATAATTAAAGTCTTTTCTTTTCAAAATGATTAAAGGAAGACTTAGCAGTTTGACGACTTTTTCCATTTCTTGATGCCCCTCTGGAGTTGTGTAGTTAGGCTAGGCCGACAATTCAATCCAGAGTGCTACCAAAATCCCTGTTTCATGATGAAGAAAAAACACGGAGAAGAAAAAACACAGAAGTTCGCAGAGAAGAAACACTATAAGTCGGCTACACTATTAGGATGCAACTGGCGGCCACCTCGTCATAGCTAGCAAGCTGGTGAAGAATGTCCTGGGTTCGTTGGTGATAAATTATGGTTGCAACACCATCACATATCTGACTAGTCGGTAAGCAATACTGTTCGCGATCATCTTAATCGTGTCAAGTGAAATCGACAGCACTATGCAAGGAAACGATGATTTACTGTCTCCAGATAGCAGAATGCGTAGGGTTATCATAAAGAAATCTGCCACTTTCGCCATTCCCGGTGATAGCGTCCAAAAATTCCCACTTTATTTCTAAGTGGAAAACAAGTCGGGAGCATAGTTGCAACTCACCTTCTAGACAACCAACACTTACCACGACCGAGCAAAAGTCTTTCCTCAGTAATACGCTAAATCAATTCCGACGGACAGGGAGCATAAGTGCCCCCCCCCGTCGTTTCGACTGCACGAGGAAACTACATCCTTCTTAGGCGACTCAGCAACAACTGTCTCGTACTCAAAATTCTCTTTCCCATCACAAAAAGACACAGGCTACTACAAAACTAGATTTTCGCCCCCTTATTAGAGTCCAATTTCCACTTTTCATCCTAAAAGACCAGAAACTGTGCACTGCACATGCGCCACTTCTCTAAAGCGGCCAAAGGACCGGACACTTAGATCGCCAATTAAACGACCTTTGCTGTAGGTGAAAATGATAACCTTCGACCTTTCGTCACATATTTCCTGTCCTGAAAGGGCAACCGAATAAAGCAATTTCCTTCTAGAAACTTGTCCGGAAGTAACGCCCACCTGAGCGAGAGAATGACTAAGCAAAAATTCGCTCTCTTTCCTTGATCCTTTCACAAAACACAGAAATCTTAATTAAATTCAAATAAAAGAAAAATTAATAAAAATTCATTGAAGCATCTGTTTCTTCCAGTTTAAAGAATTTACATAACCGAATAATGAATTAATCATAAATAATGAAATATTCAATTACTAATTCAAAGAATTAAATAAATTATGATTTTCATAAATAAGAAAAATAATTCACTTGATCTCTTTCCTAAACGAAAATTCAAACTATTATCAACATAACACTATGGAACTGATAGACCGCATAATTGAAAGTATCACACATGGTTGTATGTGAAGTATTGCTTCTAGAGGCGATCATATTCCACATTTAAGGTACTTTTCCTACAGCAAACTGACACCTTCGATTTGTTCACTTTATATATGTGCTAATTGCTGTACTTACCATAATTGTCTGGTAATTTCTGTTTATGTTATTTGATATCTTACTATGTGTTGTATATTGTAGGTTAGTTTCATAAAATTCTACATGTAACTTTTTCAGTAATCGTGAGTTGTCCTTAATTTATGATAACCAGCGTAGTATAGCATTTTCCACTGCTTCATTAGAACAAGTTGACAGTCAAGAGTCTTGCCTTATACGGTCAACCATTCTTCTTGAATTGCAGGTACAGCTGAAGAACACTGTGGCAACGTTTTGAATCTGTTTCCGAAACGCACGTTGAACAATAATACTAAATATGCACTTAGCATATTCTAAATGCAAATGGCGCTGTATTGTAAATTCCCTTTTTCAAATTAGAATTCCTAAGTCCTTACGATATGTTGCAAGAATGTTTCTATTCTCAAATTCAACAATTTAGACAGTTCCTCCGTTATATGAATATCGGGGAAATTGTAACACATAAACTGGAAATTGCATGTCTTGGAAAATGAAGAATAAACGATAGATTCTGTTAGCAAAAGTAAAATTTAAATTACGAAGATTTAAATATTCCTTTATGTCTCACTTCTTTGGTTTTAATAAAAATTCATTGTTTAAGGTAAATTCGATCTAAGATGTACGAAGAGAATGAGAGTTGGAAACATTTAAATGCGATAAAAATTCAGGCTATTCAAACGGTTATTAAATGTAAGAGAGAATTACTTCTATAGCTAATTGCTAACGTAATAAATAAATTTAGAAAATAACTGGAATCGTTTTAGTTTTTCAGTTTCTTTGACTAAAGTGTGTAAGGCTTCCATTGATCAAGTGTGTGAAGCAAATGGAATCTTTAGAATGGATAGCAAATTTATTTTCAGTAAAAATTCAATTTCGGTAATCCTCGTTACTATTTCTTCTTCTGAGCAGTTTTATTATAATGGGCACTGTAAAACAAGATTTTACTTTAATGAAAGTTTCTGTTTATAATGCTTCAATTTTTATAAGACATTTACTTGAGTTAAAACTCAGATTTTCTGGGAGCATTCCATATTTGCATCTAAGTTTAAAATTCACCTTGACATCAGTTAAATATAATATGTAAATTAAACATAAAACAACACTTTTAGAAAACATGAAATACTATGTATTCGAATACGTCTATCATGCATAAGTATAAAAAGATCTTGAAATCTCATAAGCATATGAAATTTGTAGGGTTTTGGATTCACTTATTAGAAAACTTCATAAGAATATTTAGCATAGGAAAAAATTAAAATTATCCTAAGCAGTTCAAGAAGAATATTCCATTTACATTTAAAGTTCATCAAGAAGATTTATTTCTTCTTTTTCTTTCTGTGATTAGTTATAAATTGATCTTAAAATAAACAATTAATGTACTGAACCTTTCCGAAGCAAACCACTTATGATTACAGACTATTTTCGTGTTCTAGATTACGATCGTGTTCGAGAGATGGTACTTTTTAAGGAATAACCAAGAGATTAACAACTGCTGAATACAGGTATCATTTCGGGTTCAAATTCAGACGAAAGGGAAGTTTGCGCGATTGGTTTTCGTATATTACCCCATGCATTATATTAATAAGAGCCAATTTCGTATGTTCAAAAGTCCTCCGTGACTGACATCTCTCCTCTGAAGCAGATAACCCTCGTGTGCTTTGTCATAATCACCCCTAACCAGCCGAAAAGTGTTCAGTACTGATACTTATTTACTTCAGTATAGTTCAGAACTTACTTTCCAGAAATCTTGATTAATTTTGAAGTTGGTTTCTTAAAAGGAAGATTGCCAAGACAGAGTCCACTGCATTTCATAAAAGGATTATTAAAAGCCAAAATAACTCAAAGAAGCTAAAATTTTCAATGCTATAAAAAACATAGTTTTCAGTTTTATTTTGCTTTTATTCAAATTTGAATCGAAAGGTAAAGATATGATTGCACGAAAATTTTGCTGTTTTTTAAATCTTTCAACAGAGAGCTTTCTTGTAACTATACGTTACACTCTCCTCAGAAATGCCAAGGTACGCACTTGAAAAGCGCCTACAACAATAACAGTGAATCTTCTCTTCACTGACGTAGATAACCCTCCATTTCAGGGCAAAGAAAAATAGAAATAGGTCCTCCTCCATTTGATTGATGAGGTTCCTGATGTTTCCTTCGCTTATAGAAGAAATGCATCAATGCAATACCCTGACTTTCTATGACAGATTCGCGAAAATTCAGACCCTCTCTTAAGAAACGCTATTGAGTGCAAAAATTCATCTTTGTTTTTCCCTATATTGGGCTGAAAATAATACTACATAATTGATAAAGCGTTGCATGTAATAATTACGGAAATATTTATATTACAAAAATAATTTAAAGGACTGATAAGAATTAAAATTCTGCTTGCGATAAGTAGGATAGGACATAAAAGAAATGGAAGATCAATAGTAACTGGAAAAGAAATATTCCGAAGTAAAATTTTTTAAAAAAATTAAATTTAGGCTAAATAGCAACCTTAGATTGACATTAGATTTTGAATAAAACTCAAAATTATTTAAATTCTACGTTCATCTGCAGTTTTCTTTTTATTTTAGCCCAAAGGGGTGTTAAACCCAAAACGCTTTAAGTCTCAAAATGGCATTTTGCATCGTTTCACTTTCTGCGTTGGTTCACTGAATGTTCCTCGCATTGGGAAAAAAACAACAGTATCTAGAATCATCCAATTTTGAATAACCTAGTCCTCCAACCAAACATGGGCACTTGGAAGCCCGATTTTTTAATTTCGAATTTGTTTCTTATCTATTTCATATTTGTAAATTTTTAAAGAAGTTTTTATTAACGAACTCAGCAATTTCAAAGCGAACAAGGGCAACACTGTGCGAAAACAAAACATTTTTATCTCCAGCCCGCGAGACTGTGTATCGGAAATTCTAAAGATATGCTGTTTTTAAATATTTTGTGATATCACTGTTGAATTGAAATTTATGTGATTTAAGTTCAAAGAATATGATATTTAATAAATAAAGATAACACACAAAACGATAAAAATGCGCCCCTTTAGGACGTAATATAAAATCCGAAAGCTTTAAGATTTTTTTTAATATTTTTTGCTTATTTTAAAAGCACTAACCTATTATAGCATATTAATTTGCCCACTCATTTCTCTTCATGACTGTAAGGTTTAAGTTTAAATAACCATTTTATGTTTTGCCTTTCTGTTACCTTCCATATCAACTCAAACCTGACCAAAAGATACAATGTTTATGTGAATTACAAGAAGTAACTGAATCGATATACAGACTGAGTGAATAAAATAAGGTATTGCAGAGAATCTTCTACTGACAGCTACTTTACTAAAACCGATAAATCACCACATGTCTATGTTCATACCTGCCAACTTTTACTAATTTTTCGTAATTTTTACGAAAATGCGTTTGTCTTTACGATTTTACGATCGCAATCCATTTTTTACGATTTTTTTCCTTTTTCAAGTGATTTTTGTCGAAATTTTAGAATTTTTCGCCAATTGCATCGTGTTTTACCGCCAACTACCGACTACTTCGATTCCAGTAACCTGCGGTTTCTCCCAACTCGCCGCTTAACCAGCCAATCCAATGCGCTGAACTTGTTTCTCCAACTCTTTTCTTTGTGGGCGCCAGATTATTTTTTTCGCTTTCGCTTCAGCAGCAAGAGAATTACTCAGCGAGCGTGGATTGTCGCATTCTTTTTTTTGTTTGTTTGTTTGCACGTGCTACGAATTTTCTTAATACGTCGTTGTTACGAAATGAGTTCAAAAAAACCGTATTCTCAATATTTTCGGCCTGCCTACAAAGCCGAATTTCCAACAATTAAAGAATCCTTCAAAGGAAATAACTATGCATTTTGCAACATGTGCGTGTGTGACTTCATAATAAGTCACGGTGGAAGAAG
>KK122549.1:508037-592551 GCA_000611955.2 Stegodyphus mimosarum
GAAATATAACAACGGAAATATCGGCGTAGATGTATGAAACATAAGAAAATAAAATAATAAACGTGGAATAATGAGTTAATATTTCTCCATCTTGAAATTTCAGAACAGGCATAATGGCAAATATTCCTTTTCAAATTCATGAGATGTCTTCGTGACAGAGCGATTAATCGTTTTATTGTTAATACGCATTAATCTACGGCTGTAACTCCAGGCTTATGCGAAAAATCGTTTAATTTTCCTCAATGTTACAGTAGGTATTATCTTGATTAAGTATCTTTTATGCAGAAGGTTATTCATCTTGAGTCATAATAACATGGTTGAAATGCAGTTATCACCTAAGCACTCAGTATCCATTTCATGTTACAATGACTTCTCATTACAGGAAATGAATTTTCTTACTATTCAGATTACCTATATCTATCAGACTTGCAAATTTTGGTGCTTAAGTATCCAAAACTATGAGATTTGATTCCAATATACTGACAAATGTTTCATAAAGTTAAAGAGGAAAGTTGGATATGCATGATTCTGCGTGTTAAGCCATTTGTATTCATTCTTCTAAATAAGTAGGGAGATATAAATGAAAATTTACGTTTTCATTAGGGCACCAAAGGAATAGCAATTAATAACATTGAATGTAGCCAAACATAACTTCAGTGGTAAAAAGAAATCCTTTACAAATTTGAAAATTTATTACATATTCGATTAAAGAAGTACAAGAGTAGCGGTGACAATAGCCCATTCGCTTTTAAAATACTAATAATTGGTCTTCAAAACACAAAGTAATATCGTAAATTCACTCATTGCGTAGAGATTTAAACTACTTCAGTTCAATTTTAACTTTTAATCAAGATGATGATCTGAATCTCATCAGCTCTTTTAAGTATTAATTACAGTTTCCTCACAGCAAATATTGGAATTTCTGGAATAATTTGCAAACCCTGATATGCTTTTCTCTGATTAAATAATTCAGTAGTTGAAGACTTGTCACATTTTGCCAAACCCGACAGCTTTCAAGAATTATTCTAACTTAATTTACCGATTTCTCAAGGCAAGTTGAAAATTACATAAAAAATTCCATGTTTTGAAACCAAATATCTTGCTTAATTTTTGTCGTGCAAGAGTCAAACTTCTTCTAATTTTATTTTCTCATAACGAGTATAAAATTTTACCATATATAATTATACGAGCAGGAAGACCGCGTTGAAAGTTAGATTTCTTTACTGGTCGAAAATTAAATTTGTTTTTAAATTTTGCCTTAAAAAGCATGAATATTTTCGTCATTTAAAACACTTCTGTAATTGGAAGTACATGACTACGACCAACAATTGCGAAAATAAAGGCCGGTTAACGAGGTGGCTATTACAAGGTGATCATATAAAAACTTCCCCTATATATGAGCCTTTAGCAGCCTATCCGATCAACAAAAAAAAACTAAACATCAGATATTGTTATTTGGAAGTACATGCTCGAGATTGGGATGATATAAAATAATAGCGCTCTCAGGTTACGGCTATAGTAAAATAATTTGAAATTTTCGAATGGCAACACCTACATTTTTCCTGTGCAAAGTGATAAGCACATTCAAAAAAACCATTACGTTGGAAATATAGACGTAAGACGAAAATTGCCGGCGTAAAACGTTTGCAGAAAATATCATTGTAAATTAACAATGTTATCATAGCAGAGGAGAGAGGAACAAATTTGACTGTAATTAGAAGTTTACAAAGTGTACAACGTTACAAGAATGAGTCACCTCCCTTGACTCTGCATTTTGTGGGTACCGCGATCCCCAGACCCCACTCAAATGGGTTTCTAGTTCTTGGTCTACCTGAAATCTAAGGTATACGCATCAAATCCACGAGATTTGTCAGAACTGGCAGATGCCATGAAACTTGAATTTATGCAGGTTACTCCTTCGATGTTACGTTCGCCACTGCTGTTAGTCCCACATGCAGTGCAATAGTCAGCAAAGGTAGGCACGTTAAGGGGTTCATATACCGGGCATGTTTTTATGACCATTCTGTATATATGTTTCGTACTGACGATTGCAATAAAAAAGGGAAGTGAGCAACTAGATGTTATAGCAGTCCCATATAAAAAATTCAACGTTCTACGGCTAACGTTCTGCTGCCACAAGAAGGTCCAATTCTGTCATATTTATGGAGTGATTGTTTTAATAATTCAGGAGGCGATTACAACTGGAGACCATTTGCCATTAGTGCACAAGGAGAAAAATGTGAAAATAGCATGAATAACCATGATTACTATAAGATAAGTATCAAAATGTGAATTACTTATCTTTTTCTTATAATCATTAAATTTAGTAAACATTATTCTAAATTAATCCTTTATAACCATTATATATACCACATTTCTTTTGAATGAATTAGTGAGTAGCATATACGTTAGTGAATTACTGATTTACATATACTCAGCACTTATTAATTACAGTTAGTTCTAATGTCAATAAAAACTGAACCCTATGTGTCAAAATATAGGTAGGAAATGTTATTGAACACGAATGTCATTTAATCGCCAGAGTACCAAAAGTGTTTTGTGAATCACATAGATTTAATTCAGTTTTGCAAATAGCATGCTGGTTTTCAAAAAGTGAAACAGTATGGAATTATAGATTTACAAGTTCGGAATTAGCTCTTTCATGAAGCTTTGTATCATTTATTAGTGAATTTAGTTATGGTTAATAAGTTTGTCTTTCTCAACAGATCTTAAACTTACTTGAACAAATTTGTTTCCAGAAACATCAAAGAGTCCAACGTGAGTTGATATAAAAATAATGTTTAACGAGGTATGCTGGTAGAAAGATGTATTTAAAATATACACAAGAACGTAACATTCAGTTTATATATTGAGGAAATATTCAGTTTATACATTGAGGAATGTATATATGAGGGAACTTAATACATTATTAAGGAGAGGCCTTAGATTAAAATAGATTTAAATAAAATTCTAAGCTTTGTTTACAATCTATATCCATATTATATCGTTTCAGGATTTATTTTTTATTTAATTTTACGTATATTGCACTGAACATTATTTACGAAATGTTTGGTACAAGAACCAATAGAATCATAACTACTAAATGCGTCCAAAAGAAACCAATACGAAGTAAACCCTCTCTAACAGGATCACATTATCGCATTTGGGTTATTTTTGTTATCTGCAGATATGGTCGTCTTGTAATGGTCATATTTGATATCGATATTTGTTTACGTTCTCAAGAATACTGATCACTTTAAGGAGTGTCTTCTTAACGAGGTGGTTATCATTAGAAGGTCAAAATATTCTTTTTTTTTTCCTGTGGAAGAATACTAGGCACTAGGATAACAATAATAGCATGCCACAGTACCATGATACACAATATCTCAGGCATATTTTTTTAACTGCAGCATTTGTATTTTCGCCACATATTTTTGAAAACAAACAGGGTACGAGCATGTTTTCTTAGAACAACGTTCAAATACAGACAAGTTCACGTTCTCACATTTCTCGCATGTTACAATATAAATTTCTTCGGCCTCAAAGTCATTCTGTGCTCATTTTGCTTTCAAATTACATATGTATATAATTTCATGACGCATTTCTTTGTTGCTCGTAAAAATGTTCAAAATTCTAAAATGTTTTAAGCAATAGCCACTTTGTTTTCTTACAAAATGATGTTCAAAATACATGAATATATGCTGTATTGTTCTGGAAAGCACAAAGTACAATCCAAAATTAAATGAAATTGATATAAAATAAAATGTTGCTTCCTATACATAATAACATGCAGTTATATTTTTTCAAAACTTAGCTCATGAATTAAAAATATACTTAGGTTTGATATTTTGTATAACCTAATACAAATGTTATATGTATATATTTCAACAGAAATATGATGGAAATGCATCGATCAGAACCCGAATTATACATGAAGATGACAGAGTATATATGATGTATAGCGTATGTGCACTGCGAAAAAAAAAGGCAGAGTTCTAAAGCTCCCGTTCTAATGGGCCGATTGACGAAATTCAAATTCCGTTTTCCATGTCTCGAAAGCACGACTTAGCATATGCATTAGATTTATACCTAGCATTGTTCTAATATAGGTATTTTGACACAAAATCGGACTTTTTCTGAAATGACATGCCACTTTTTTTTACATATTTCAATTCTACGACTCATTATGTCAAACTGCTAGGTTTTGTAAAAATCGCGTGAATAGTTTTTAAAAACTTAGTTCTCAAAACTTTAGCTCCTCAATGTTAATTCAATTTAGTATGCAATTATTAATATCTCTTTTCTTATTACACTTACTTGATTCCTTCTTTCACAGTTCGAAATTTAAGTTGACTCCAAATAAAATTCACTCATTTTTTATGATTTAGTTTTAAAATTTGCAATTTTAAATAATTTTTATAAATTTTTGGAAAACACTTTTGAATTATAACCTGTAAAATATTTATCATTAACTTAAAGTAGATCAATTTCTAAGTACACCTGCAAAAAATTAGAGCTTTTTATTCAAAATTTTCGAAGATATGCCTGAATTTATATGTTCTCGAGTTTTGAAATTAAGCATATTTGTTAAAAGCGATAATAACATTTAATGCTGCTTACGCACTTTGCTAAAATTATTTGAAAGTAGAACGATGTGACTTTTTTCCGCTCATGCACAATGTAAAAAGGCAGAAACAATGTGACTATTTTTCCCCTCCTGAACAATGGAAGGAATAGGAAAATTGGGTGCATTTATTAAGAAGTTCGCCAAGTGAATTATTCTTGGCGCAAACTGAAAAATTTCTTTAAGATAAATTTTTTAATTTCTCCGTAAATTTCGCACGAAATTTTGCAAAATTTATTATTTAGGCATAATTTGAGACGTAGAATCGAAATATGTAAAAACCATTGATATGTTATTTCAGAAAGAGATGCATTTTGTGTCAAAATACCTATGTTAGAACAATGCTATATATAAACCTAATATGTATCCTAAGTCGCGCTTTCGAGACATGAAAAAAACAAATTTGAATTTCGTCAATCGACCCAGTAGAACAGGAGGTATAGAACTGCCCCATTTGTGCGGGGGGGGGGTTCCGCAGCACTGCGCAATTCACGGTACATACATTAGCATACACATGAACCAAAGAATAAAAATTCCAGTTTCGAAAATTATAGTTACATGTTTTCTGATAATCTGAGTAATAATCTTTACGTTTTCTTTGCACTTTCACGATTAATGTGCAATAACATTTGTCACACACTAAACATAAGGTATTAATGGTTTGGGGATGACTCTTTTGGATGGACATTTTTGAAATTTTGTGGAATACTTAATGCCAATAATATGATTATTGCCCATTCATATAAGTTACAGGCATTACAGGCTGGCTCATATAATTTACAGGCTGGTTGCTGGAACGGGCTGGCTGCATGGGCGTTTTCGTAGTTTTCCCAATGTGTGCGTGTATATGAGCCAGTTTCCCTTAAAACGTCCTCCACGAAAGCAACCCTTTCTCTGGGCAGATACCCTAGCGTGCTTGCCATAGTCAACTAATGAAGAAACAATCGGAGATTCATAGAATCGTAACTTAATCTCACAACAGATTAACGTCTCTCTTAATGAACCTTTAAAAAATGGACTTCAAAGTTTTAACATAGAGTAAGTGATGACTATAACTTGACCCCTAGTGATAAAATATGGAGACAGAGTTTGAAAAAAAAAGAATGATTGAAATATAGATGCAAAAAAAATAATATTTCCGAAAATAATTGAGAGGCTTTTTTAACGGAACTGGGATTTTCAGCAGATCACAGAGTGACCCATCTCATAATTTCAAATGACCCACTTGAGTTTCGAAAATAAAGTATAATATATAAAAATAAATTATAAAACATAAAAATAAAACGAACATTTGAAGGATGCATAGAAATATTAAACTGAAAATAAATAAGAAGACTAGAATTTTTGTTTGATTACAGAGTTGAAGTAACTAATATGCATTTTTATTTTGAAAAAACAATATTTGTAACATAATTTCAAGAAGAGATCGGTAAGATTGGCAAAGCCGATCTGTGATCCATTAATTCCACAAAACTGGCTTTAGCCTTTTGTCCGCATTCGATTCCTCTTATAAACACGAGCATATATTTTCACACATGAAATTTATTTTAAGCATAACAGGAGCAGTTTAATAGAGAAAATTCAGATTCTTGAATTCGTCTTAAGATGACTAACTATAAGCCAAACTTGGCAAAATTCACAGTGCAAGTACAGCATCAGGCCAGCAATTGATATTGAAGAAAAAAATAAATTTCTTTCAGTTATGTTTATTTTTATAATAACTAGAATTATAATGTTCATTTTTATATTTAAAGCGCGTTGTAATCAGTTACTCAATATAATTTATATTCCAAAAGAAAAACTGTTTTAAAACGAAAATACCACTGACGCGAAACGTGGACCTAGTAGCAGCGAAAACCTAAAAATGATTAGCGCCTGCCTTTAAAAAGATATCTGTAGTTAAAAAATGTAAACGTCATGCCCTGAAGTACTGCATTTTAATAGTGGTGTGTAAAATTGATACTAAAGATTTTGACAAAGTACAATAAGACACAATAAGTAATAATATAATTACTCCTTTTTTTTAGATTCGCGAAGACAGGTACAGGTAGTGGTTCAACAAAGGCTGACGCCTGTGCATACTCGCCGGCATATTAGATATGCCGGGTCTAGCTAACTGTTACAAAATATTCATTATTTTTTAAATCAGCACCGTGGTAACCCAAACGAAAGGTTAATAGAATTTGCTTTGAATGCCATAATAATCCAAATTTGATAATGGATAAACGTAAACTTCTCCCGTGTAGTAATGTCAATAATGTAATATCTTACATGTTAATTAATATTTATGCAGTATATTCAGTAACACAGAAGCTATGGTAAGCACAAATTTCATGAATGGCATTCACGAGATCGTTGCTGCAGAGTAAGATAGAAGAAGGTGGTAATCATCTAACTACATCGCAAATGTCGTTAGTTATTTATCGATAAGACGCGTAAAGAATCAAACAGGACTTCATGGGGAAATTCATAGTGACTTTAAAAATGCCCAGCTTTTAATCCATTGAAATACACTGCTCAGTCGACAGCATACTGTTCCTCTGCCTGGTGTCGTGGCAGGCAAACTTCCTGATGGCGGAAAATGAATGTCGTTAACTTATTAAGCCGAACAATATTGGAAGAAAAAGCACCAAAGAGAAAATTGCTTCAGAAATGCTACGTAGAGCCGGCGAAGAAGTGCCGAAAGCGATATCATTTTGTCGCCTGGCCTCATCCAACGAGAATGTAGCCCACAAGCTATAAGAGATATAAGAAAGCGGAAAACCAGCAAATAAGTTATTTATAGCATTTTTAGCCAGAGTCTGTTGCCACACAGTAGAACGGGAACTTCACAAATGGGAGGGCTTGCGTGCTAAATTTTACACTTCCCACCTCAGTTAGGAATGCCAAGGGAGAACACCTCTGAGGGGGTTCGAGTGTTTTCCATTTGCCTTTCCATACCATGAATCTCTCGAGAGGATTCTGGTCGCCGTATATTTTGAGTGTCCCTTTGCTGATCTGATACTATACTCTTACCATTTCTTATCCATGCCTTCTCCGGGATTCGAACCTATGATCTTGGCAGTCAGCGTCGCTAACCATTACCGCTGCTCAGCGGCAAGTCGCGAAGACAGTTAAACTGCCCTTTATACTCAAATTTCTTCTCATTATAAGATTTTTAGCCGCCGTAAACTCCTTGAAGAAAGAGTTTTTCCAGCCAGATGATGCTGGCCTCACAAGATTTTTCAGCAGCATACAGCATAGTTTACCTAAAACAATGGCATTAGTGTAGCTCATTAACGAAATAATTTCCTTCGTGCATGGCAAAGGCAGTTTTCTTACAATATAATAAACTGAATCACACATTTATAAATAAAACACTTTTTCGTCACTCTTCATATTTTATTAAGAAATACTATATTCTCGAAGATAACTTATTATTTTAGAAATAATTTAGACAATAATTTCTTATAAATAATGGTAACAATATTCATCTTATTTAATTTCTAATTTTAATAATATCTGCTGCTTCTGTTGTTTTTAAAAAGGGAACCATTTCTTTTTTCTTTTCTCTTTATTTTACTACAAATAATACCGTCTCCGACACCGAAAAAAAGCGGCTGATCCGAGATGATTATCCAATATCCGATATGTCAGTGCCACTACTATTATCCACTTCCGCGAAGCTATTATCTCGCAGTTCTGATAATTTTTTTGAGTAGTTACATATTTATCGCAAAAATTCAACATTTTTTTTCCTTATTCACTTGGACTATTTGTACCAAAATTCTCAAAAATTGTTTCTTCCTAAATGGCACATTCTACTAAACGCAATTTAGCGTAACATAAAAACATTCTACTAAAAGCATTAATTGCATTTAAGCATTTTTCTGATTATAAATTATATTCTGTTTTGTTTTACACATGAATTCCATTTTTGGGGGATATAATATGTTGAGAAGTGAAATGATTGCCTCTCGAAAGCTCTGCGATCTCGTGTATGACATGCATCGATATCGTGAGTCGATATAAATGCTGTGATCGACCCATTCGATTTACAAAGTATTCGTTGAATTCACATTTGTTCACCAAACTTATGGTTCCCGTATAGGCAATATTTTAGTTAACAAATGCTTTCAAAGCATATCGAAACTCATATTTGAAATATTGCCCGAAGGATTTGATCATCCGGACGTTTATCTGGTTCTAGTCCTAAGTTGCGTCATCCATTAAGGCGAATCGGCTTGATATGCTCTATAAATGGGTTATTCTACTACACCACTTCTTCATATTAACATATTAACATGAAAAGATAAATATAACACGTTAATGAAGCAGAAGTTAAACGAACTTTAATTCGAGACTTGTTCGTTCTTCGTCCAGATCTCTTGCCAAACATTTCAGTTTAATCTCCGCTCTTATAAAAATATGAATGTAAACATAATTCCTCGTAAGCATATTGGTAGAAAACGTTGTGAAGTTGATAATTAGTTGATGAGGCTGCATTGCATTCCTTGACATTACAGACAAGGACTTCATAAAAAGGAAATCTTTAAACTGGTTCATCAATGGGGCAATTGCTTTGCCGAAGGCAAGTATTTTGAAATAGATATAACTTAAAAGGTTGCACGGTCTTCGAGAAAAATATACCATACCTTTTCGATGATATACAGCGTTAGATCGGGGTTCATACAAATAAAAAATGCCCTGATTAAGAAGGCAAACTTGAAATGTTTTAAAGTTAACACTATAATTCGCATAAAATTAAAACTTGCATCAGAATGCTATTCAATTAGTTGCTTTTCGATGTCCTCGTTTAAATTACTGCGTTACTTCCTTCTCACCCTACATTACGAAGATTTTCTCTGCTAACGCACGAGTATCATCAGAAAGACTATACGTTTCAGAAATTCATTTATATACTGCATCTTTAGAAATTGACTTGAATATATAAGGTACTTCTCCCGCATTGTTAGCAGGCCTTCGTGGTGTTGTGTAGATTTTTTAAGTATTATTTTACAGTGCTAATTAATTTTATTAATTTACAGTGAATAGTAAAATTTTAATGTTCATATTTGAGTTGTAATTTTTAAATTATACTGTTGCTAAATTATTTCTTTTGATTTGGGTAAAATTTCTTTAAGTTAGCAGAAACGCTTGTACAGCGATAGCCTGTTTTTGCGTTCTCACGGGACGTGAATTTTGGGGTCAAGGGTCGGCGGCCAGCTGCATTTTTCGTCCCCTTTTCTTGCGGGGCGAACATGTGTTTTTCTCGTTCAAAGGCGATCAGCTTAGCGGCGCCGATTCTTGATAGAATTATGAGGGTACAAAAATTTAGGATTTGTCTGAAGAGTCGCAACTTAACAGATTTACTACTTTGTTTTTGAGCTAGAAAATGGGGGGCATGTCACTGTGAAAGGATAGGACTGATTTTCTTAGAATTTTGTTGGGTATTTATTGGTCTGTTTCTAGTGGTTAGAGAGGGTTACTGTTTTGTGTAGCATTGGTGAGGTTTAATTTTATGGAATTTTTTTAACCAATAGTAATTTTAATTAACCAATAGTAATTTTTGAGCGTCGCGAGGTTTTAAATTTGGTCGCTCCCGTGGCGAGAGAGATTTTTTCAAGATTTTGTCAGACTTTCGAGTCCTTTTTGAGGGGAGAGAGAGAGCCCGGCGGCCCCTTTTCAGAGTTGTCCCTGCGAGTATTGGCCAGAGAACGACGGGCTCCCATCGTATCGTCGTCGGCGAATCCTTTCTGAAGGTCTGCGGCTATGTCCTATTCTCACTGATGTTTTTTCCTTGAGAAAAAATGTGATTTAAAGCTCACGCTTTAGTTCCAGATTACTGCAAAAAAAATTAGGAGAGAAATGTCATTCACCTGCAGATTACTGCGACTTGCACTTATCTTCAGCGAGAACATCATTGAAAAGTAGGTGGGCTTTCACTTACAGATTTCTGCGGCTTGCACTTATCTTTGTTGAGAACATCATCAAAATGTCGGTGGACATTCATGTTAAGTTGGATCTCCTTGCATGCAGAAGGTCTGTATCCATCAGGAAGTCTTCTCCAACAGGCGAATTGACAATTTGGTGCGGCATTGATGAAGAAAGATTTTTGAACTTCTTTTACGTGCGTTTCGTAGACAAATAGGGAGACAAAATCTGGACATAAATTTTTCTCCACCGTGAGTTGATTATTTTTTGATTTTGTATTTAATTCTATATGTGTCCTCAAACTTGTGCCCTTAACTTATTTAGGATTTTGTGAAATCGATTAGTAGGAAAAAACTTCATCTTTCACTTTAACGAAAATTTATTTAAAATATCTCTATATGTAGTGTGAGTTTAAGTACTTGAGTAACCTTCTAAAATTAATAGAAATTGCAAATTGTTTCATTAAGATTTTGGTAAGATTTGGAAATATTTAAAGAATAAAAAAATTGTTTCAGACTACTTAGTATGATTACTTTCAGACTACTTAGTGCTACTTATTCAGCGATAATTACGAAATTATTGTAAGGTACATAACTAATAATTTTGAATACAATATTGATCATGGTACAGATTGTCGCTTGAAGAATTGTAAGTAATTTTTAGTAAAATGTTTGTAGAGGTAGTCTGGCCAGCTATTCTGAATGGATAATCTTTTGGAATATTAAATAAATGTTTTTTTACTGATTTACTATTGTATGTTTTTTTTGTGTTTTATCTTGTGGTCTACTGTAGGTCACCCATGTGATGCTTTCGGAAAATATGGTTAAACTTCCCTTCGAACCTGGGTAGTTTATTGCGGGCGTAGGAGAATTTAATGAGGGTTAAAACTATACAATCAGATTTATTAATTTAACTGAACTGGTGTTTTGACTTCTTAGTGTGTGAGATTTATTTCTCCCTGGTGTTTTGTACTGTTCTGTGTTTTACTTTTAAGTGTTTGTGGCTATCTCTAAGGCTGTATTTAAATTTATGTGTTTACAGGAAGCAGAGCTGATTAGTTAGTTTAGTGAGAGATAGCATGTTGATGATTTTGTGTCAGAAATGCATTTTACATGAATATTAATATTTTGAGTTTAGCAAAACACCAGGGAGGATTTTTCATTTCATTGAACTTAAGAGTTGAGAGTTGACATGATAAAACTGAATTTACTGTGTTGAGGATTTATGAAAATTTAATATAGCTTAAAGTATTAATTAATTTGTTTCCAAACACCAGTCTCTATGATTTGATTTTATTGAACTCAATATATTTTTTATGAGAATTTTTTTTTAGTTTGTCACGGCACCAAGAGAGGTTGAGTATGCAAGATAAAATTAAAAATTTATAAGAAAACCTGCAAAGTTTTCTTTTCAACAGTGGTGTAGTGGTCAGCACTCTCGAAGCATTTTCGAGAGGTCCGTGGTTCGAGTCCTGGCGAGGGCATTGCACATATTTCATCTCTCCTTCTTTCAAAAAATAAGTCCTAGTGGCTCTACAAATAGTCGGAAGTAAGTTCTCTTGAACTGAGTCAAGTTTTTAAACTTTTACCTTCACTCAACACTTGCTTGTCCACTGCTGGCCACCCAAATTGCAACACCAAGAAAGACAACAGATATCACAACAACATTTATTTAGTAGATAACATGTTGACCAAGTAAAAAATGATTAAATTTATAGACTTCTGTGAAGTGTGGTTCTTTCTAGAATCAGTAGCTAGAGTAGCCGCCATTGTTGGAGATCACCGCTGCCACACGCCTCGGCATTGATTCAAAGAGACTTTGGATGTGTTCTTGGGGTACAGCAGACCAAGCAGCTTCCACACGTTGCCAAAGTTAAAGAGGTGTGGCAGCTTGGTATGTAATCTGTGTCAATCGTTCGGCAACCATGGACCACATGTTTTGTATCGGCGAAAGATCCGGAGAGAGAGCCGGGCAGGGAAGCAATTCAATCTGGTGATTGACGAAAAACCCTTAGACAATGCGTGCCACGTGTGGTCGCGTATTATCCTGTTCAAATATGGCTATGGACAAGTCCTGAAGGTAAGGAAGGACAACTAGCTCCAACACCTCGGAGATATAGCGCTGGCTGTTTAAAGTACCGGCAGTGGGTACTAGAGGAGTACGAGAGTGACAACAGTGTTGCAGACAGAAGCGTGACTTGACAGTAAAGACAATTTCCTTCCATTCTGCCGTCCACGTACTTCTTTCATCGCACAATTGGCGGCGGAGACATCTGTGGTTCTGCGTCAAGGGTAGACGAAGTTATGGACGTTTTGCGGACAGACCACTCTGCTGCACTCTCTGTCGAATAATACGCGCAGACACTGTGTGATGCGTTATAGACTGAATGTGCTGTGCTATGGTTCGTGATATGACTAAGCAATCCGTCACTTCCATGCGCACAATGTTCCTGTCATCACGTAAAGTGGTGAACTGAGGTGGATGCGATCGAACACGTCGATCCGTCGTACCTTCCTGCATCCAACGGTCACATATCCGCATTATAGTTGTTTAGTTTCGTCCAACGCGACTACCGATTTCCCTGAAAAATAATCCACACTCTCGGTAGACAACGATCTTTCGGATAATTGATCAAACGATGATCGCTGTTTACTACGAGGCATAATGGATCTTTAAAAAAAACAGAAGAAAAACACAATTGCCGAACTTGAAATCGTCGAAAAACCAAGACTTAAATAGGGCTTTGAAGTGGGGCCAGAGGCGCGCGTGATGTGAGTCTGCGCTGAAATTCTAATCATTTGCATATCTCACCTCCGCTAATGCATGTTGTAAATTCCATGTTATTTGCATGCTTCCTTGAGCGTTTTGCATTTTCGGTGGCCAGCAGTGTATTATAATATCTCAAAATGTTTCGATATCTCTCTTTTCAAGTATTTTGAACATGAAGTCGTGACTTTTTTTTTTATTGGTCAAGTAGTTAACACCTTTCGTGCAACAGCTGGTTGCTAAATAAGGCTAACAACAACACTGAACATAACTGAAGCAGCTTTTTCTTAAAGAAAATAATCTATGTCCCCATAATAACTCTGAAGGATTGAAATATATCCTTATTGGATCTTACTCAACCAGTGCCTTATCTTTATTCGTGATCATATCTGTGATCCATGGTATGTTGTTGCTGTTACCAATCTCACTCTTTCACCTTCTACCAACCTCTTCGTTTCAACGAGATGTTTCGGCTCGCCGCATATTTATAGTGCCGCATGCTGCGCAGACATTTTAAATTTATAAACATCTATGCCTTCTCCTGGATTCGAACCCGTACTCTTTGCTATAGCAGTCAAGAGTCACTAACCACTATCCCGGCTGGGCGGCTCTCTGATAGTGATAGGTCATATTCATGTAAAATTCCAAATTTATTTTTATATCACTCTGAATGGCCGTTTTTTCTTCCCATCAGGTTATCTCTCATTCAATTGGTTATTATACCTTCATATTTATATGAAAATACATGCTTCGCAGGAGAAAACTAGGGCACAGAAAAAATATAAGCATTTCATAAAAGATATAAAACGTATTTGCTTACGTTTTCCACTTTGATCAATAAATAAATGTGTTTCCACATAACCTACCACATGTTCTGAAATATTTGCTTTCCTCTTATCTTCAGGTGGTTTTGACATCAACATTAAAAGAAAATGAAACTGAAATGCATGGAATATTTTTCTCGCGAAATATTTTGTAAGATTGAATTGAGGATCCACAAAGATATACCCATGGATGCACGAAAATCTTCGACTGCCAAGAAACTTCAATTCATCAGGATTTTCGCTTGAAGGTTGTTTCATGGCGCACACGGTGGCTTTTTGCTTTTGAGAGAAGACAAAAACGTGATTTGTTGACAACATATCAGTTCGATTTATTTACACTTTTTAGTTACGTCAGTTTACGTTTTCAACTGAGTTTTGAGTTGTGTTGTTTTAGTTCTTCTAAACGTCTCTTCCATACATACATTCTCGAAGTAAATATTAATCTTTTCAGAAGACAAGAAATAAGTTTCGTTTTTCGCTGCTTTTCCTTTCCTCCATCTTAAGATTCTGGTTAAATATGGCAATCAATATCATTTAAAAGCTACATTTTTTAAAGTTCAGTCTGGCTGTTTAATTAATTTATTCTGAAGACTCCTTGCCATCATATAAATACAGGGATGTCTTAAAAACTGCATGTACAGTTTAACAGCTGATCATTCACTTAATTTTCCATTATTTCAGGTTTAACTAGTTTGAAAAAGTAAGTAGAATTAGACTAAGATTTAAACGAAGAAAAGTTATTCTAAATGCCTATTAGAAATCTGAAAAACACAGTTGTTTTTTTAAATATTTATTACGTACTCTTCCATTTGGTATTACACGGAAAGATAGAATGCCCCGTGGGAGACTTCTTATGGGAAAGTGGCTCGTATCCACATTACACATGGGGAAAAACCCCGAAATCGCCCATTAAAGCAGCCCGGAAGACTTGAATCCTGGACCGAAATAGCAGTGTTCAATGGCTTTTACTGCTCGGCGTCTGATGACCTAGAAAACCATTGTTTGAGGGCTACTTAGGAAATAAATTCAAATAGATCTATTTACAGGACATCCATTACTAGAATCGCTTATCATCACAAGTTTGAAGCTGATGGAATTATTTCGAATATCCCCAAGACACGTTCTGAAAAACCACGGCTATCAACGAGCCTCCCAGCTCAAGAACAGCTGATAGAAGCGCATCGCCAGAATCAAACAAAACGAAGTAGTTCTCGAGATAGAAATTCTAAAATCATGTCGGATTTGAAACATTCTCAAAGTAACTTTCGAAGAATAATGCGTTTTGTAAAGATGTTACTGTAACTAGAAACTTAAGTTCTGCAGACCTACGAGACTAATAACAAATTATAGCTACGTATTAAACAAATCGCAAAATACTGGAGACGGTTAAAATGACACTTAGTCTAAAATTGCACAGAACAGGCACAACTTCTGCTCCAGTCGAAACTTCTACTACCTGGGAATATTTAAATTTACATAGCAAAAGTTTAATTCTAAATTAGAAATACACTCTAAGACTACACATACACAGTCTAACACAATCTAAATTTCGGAATAGACTAACTTAAAGATTACGTAGGTTTACCGGAGCGTATTTTAAAACATTAGCTAGCAAAACGGTACAGCCGGTGTAAGCTGTAAGCAGAGGTGTCTAGAATAACTAACAGAAAGACGCTGTTGCCAAAGGCTCTAATCTAAAAATTCAAAACTCTCAGCTTAAATACCCTTCAAATCTAATTAACATTCTAGAATGGAATACGGAAAAAAAGTTATAGAAAATTCTTAAATCATAATGGCTGGTTACCATAAGATGCCTTATAGCATCAGGAATAAAAATTAAAAAAAGATGCACAGTTTTCCAAAAAGAACGTTTGGAGCATTTCTAAGTCCATTTTCATTTCCACGTGATATCTGCGTAGACATTTCTAATGATAGATCGTAATCAGTTTCTCTAATTTTTATCTTCAGCCAGTTGCAAGACTTTATTATGGACTCAAAATGAACATATTCAAAATAAAACTAATATTTTTATTTCCTTGTACGAAGTAAAAGAAGTACCGTAATCACGAAAAATTCCCGGTATCATATTTCAACGAAAATATCCATTTTGACAACAGTACGTAAGGACAGATAAAGGACTCTTTTTCTCCGAACGAATTATAAAACTGATTTAAGGTGGATTCATGAGAGATATTTTCGCGGCATCTGTAGGTACGTACGTATAATTGTATTTCGCATAACTCAAAAACGAGTTGCTCAGAACGTTGCAATTTTGTAAATTTTGTATGTAGGACTGCTATAACATGTAGTTGCGAACCACCTATTTTGGTTGCAATCGGCCGCACCAAAAGTATATATATATATACCCACTCTGTTACTCGACTCAGTGAGCTCAGTTTTTCTTATTCTTATATGTTGGTAAATTGTGCCCTTTTTTTTTGGTTTAAAAATGACTGAATTATGTTGTTCTTATCTTCTGGTTAAGGTTTGCATGCCTTTAGTTAATCTGCATGCAATAGTTGTAGAATTATCAACAATTTAAAGGTTGTTTAAGTGCGGCTAAGCCTAATGATTTTTACTATAGCAGCCATATTTTTTTACATTTGAAACTTAGATAACAGTGAATTAACTCTTTCTACACATTCAGTGTCTTTTTGCCTAGAGGAATGAAAAGAAAACTTTTAATTTTGTGCACTGAAAATTCCGTTATCTTGCCTGGTGGCCTAATTGCTTTTTTTTGTATATAAACTGTCATTTTAATTGTAAAAATCTTTTTTTTAATAGTTTTAAGTGTATTTGGTCTTTTATATGTTTCTACATCTTTCAATTTTTAATGGAAATATTTTGAGGTTTTACGTATTTTTGCCTTAGCGCGAAATGAGAATTGAATTATATGAATGAGAAATATATCTGTAACGAAATTCGAGAAAATAATTTTAAATGAAATGCAAGAAAATTGCGTATAATTTAATATTCCGTACAAGAAAGTCATGTGGTGTACACATCAAATTTTTTTAGACAGTCAAACTGCATTAATATCTGTAAATAAATGTTGCACGAAATATGAGATTGAAATTGGTTTTAAGTAACAAATACTTTGGATATTGTTAATTCAAATTCATGTCTGGATCCTATGTAAATAATTAATGAATTTATCAACCAAGGTAAATACTATTAATAAAATCTATTGCGTTATTAAAAGTTCTCTAATAGAGGAACATTTGAACATATACCGAGACCGGTGATACAGTGATAACAAAGGTAGATGCATTTCCAAATTTTTTCCAGAAATTAAGCTAACAGTATTGTCTAATTGCTGCATTTTAAGTCGAATTCATTCTGGATAAAGCTCATTTTCTTGATATTTCAAATGTTTTAAGATTAAGAAAATGGCATTTGTTTATAGTCAAACAAAAATGGACCCTTTACATACGTTCTTTCAGTACACGTTTCTCGAGTTTCCCAGAACTGCTATCAGTTTAAATAAAGGTGAGAATTTTATGCTAACCTTTCTTAAATAAAGCTGCCAAGTTGGATTAGGGTGTTTGCTTATGTAACATAGTTTCATAAATTTTGCATTAATGTGTCATTGTAGGTTATGAGACATCATGCAAATATCGTGCTCTGCTGTGAGTTTATAATTTCGTATTAATTCTGAAATTATTTAATCAATAATAATTTATCATTTTCTTAGTTTTTATGAGCGTTTGGGAACCACGCTTTTAAGATTCCCTTATATTAATTTAACCAGCATTATGATTTAAAGCTTTACTGCTGTTTCTCCTTTCCGTTTCCCTACCTGAATGCAAATTAGGTTAAATGTATTTTCGAATTTTAAGACAGAGCGTATTTCTGTCTCTTAAGATCAAGTTACTAGATTTCTGCTAGTTCAGATAAGATAATATTCTTCAACATTGCATTATAGTTGCTTAGATTTAAATTGTTACGCCTGTGAGAAATTTCGCTTAAATCAATTGTGTAACCTTTTGCTACTAGTTTTAGTTTATTTTGAATGTTTTCTGTTACTTTAAGTTACATCGTCACAAGTTGTGGTTGCTTATGTGAACATCAGAAGTTCAATATATAATCACAGCTCTGATTTAATGAAAAGGTTATATTCTAACCTTCTCAAGGCTTTGTCGTTATCTTCAAATATTGCTATAATTCGCTAAACATCTGCACAGAGTTTGGAATTAGTTTATGCTACCAAAGAACACCATACTCTACAAGTTACATAATTTTTTAGAAAACAAATGTCATTCTGAAACCGGAGGTATTTTTATACTCAAAGTAAGGACGACTCATTCGATTATATTTCAAAACGTATTCTTAATTACAATTAATTAATTCATATAACATTTCCAGCAAGTAGTTAAAGTGTTGAGGAACAATAGGCATTTAGTAATTTCGCTATATTAGCAACATAAATAAAACCAATGCCGATTATGAAATTGCTTCAAAATAACATTCATAAATATTTTATATTGTTGCGTGCGTACGGGTTCGTAATGGATTGAATCACAAGTCGTTAAAAATTAATAAAATTTATTCTTTTCACAAGAAATAAAACAAAATGCTGAAATATTTCCTCAGAGATATTCATACAATATCACAATATCTCAAACGTTAAACATAACTCAATTCAAAACAGATAAACTAATTCAATGTCACAGCCAATTCGCTACAATCAATAACAGCATAAAGTAAACAAACAGTTCGCTTACAATATCTACAACTGAGCTGAGGTGTTTTAATTCGGCTTTTATAAGCTTTTAAATTATTCACTAGAATGTTCTGGTAAAACCCATTTTCTCGATTTTTATGGATGACAACAGCAATTACGAGATATTTATTTATTAAATATCAAATGAACGCGTTCTTTTATTTTCACTTTTCCGACGTAGCTTTCTATTCAAAATCATCTGCGCTGCACGGTAATATAAAGCAATTTTAATTACGATTCTAAATGAATAGTTAAATAAATACGAAATCCGTAACACTGCCGCCTTTCCAAGGATTGCACGCCCCGGGCAGTACAATCTCTGGACAGGAAGCCAACTTACAACTAAGGCATCAATGTAATAATAAACATTACATTACAATAACGAAATAAACAACAATTGCAATAAGTAACTTTCAGCAAATCAAATACTATCAAACCTAAATACAAATCAAATACTATCAACTACTAAATAGAAATACTCTCAAATGCTAACAAATACAAATTACAAATACTGTCAAGTACAAAAAGGACCATGGTCTTATATTATTTACATTACTATTTGCAATTGTATATGGTACGTACTATGGCCATAGTAAGGAGCTAACCTGTCGTACTGAAAGACTTTAGATTTAGAGTTCAATGACTCACGGATCCGAACCACGACCTCGCTCAGGCTGTTTAGTACTGTGTACGGACCATCCCAAGCTGACCGTAGTTTCAGACAGAGTCTATTGCGTCGAGTCGGATTCCACAAAAACACTTTGTCTCCTTTGAATCGATGCTCAGTAGCTCTCTCGTGTTGTATCGGGTCTTCATCTTCCTTGTCGCCACGTTGATTCGCTCTCGCTCAAAATTATGCATCACTTCAAACCGGGCCTGGACATCTTGGACGTATTCCTCAGGCGATGAAGGCGCATCAGGAGAGCGACCAAATAACAGATCACTAAGCGGACGAAGATCACGAGCGATGAGCATCTGGGATAGAGAATTGCCGGTAGTCTCGGTTTTCTCTTCGACACTAGTATGGTTTCGGCAGCTTACTGAGCCAGGTCTTTCAGACAACGCGTCGGTTTTTCGAGGTAAGGATCTTTTCTGATCATGGATAGATATCTCCTCTAATTCTGAAAGCAGTCTGCTGTTGCAGTCCAAAGAAAAATTATATTTCCATGAAAAGTCCAATCCAAATATGCAAGGATCTGTAATATCCGCCACATACACCGTGTGATGGTAGGCGGCATTTCCAAGCGTGATGTTCGCGTTTAACTTCCAATCTATGTCAATTTTCTCGCCGGACCTAGTCTGGAGGGTAACACAGGATGGCGTCCAAATCAGTTTATCTTTAAATTGTTGAGGTAAATCTTTCCGACTGATGGTAATATCAATAATCATATTGCAAGGAACTCCATCGATAAGTTCGTCAAAGGATAGTCTATTACTGTTGCCATTCACTGCAGAAAACGTGAGCGCTTTAAAATAGGGTTTCTCACAACCGTTCAAACTCCTCTCTGCGATATGATCATTAATTTGCTTCCTGCGCCGTTGCTGGGAAATGCTCTTATGTTCCGTGCTCTAGGGTGTTCTTCAGTTCCTTCGCACGTGGCATTCAGCTCCACAGTTACATCACTTTGGTTTCTTGTCACTCCTTTATCATCTCACGGTATTTAATTGTCTATTTACAGCGTCCGTCTTATTTTCCATGCTCTCTGGTGTTCGCCAGTTCCTTCGCATGTGCCCTAAAGCACCGCAGCTCCAGCAGTTTACGGTCGGTTTCTTATCACTAATATACAGTTTCTAGGTATTAACTTCTCTGGATAAATCATCTGAACAAGCCCTTAACTAATCCATTGGCTCATGAACTTGCCCACCTGTGACGGGGTGGCGATCTCTATAAGATGCTTGCTGGGCTGCCTCGAATTTCATGGCGTACACTAGAGCGCTTTTTAAATCTCTAACATCCGCTCTTCGTACCGGATGTTGTCGATAAAGTACTGCAGGGGCAGGATTTCTCTTGTTTCTGTTGGGCATTCCGAAAAGGCGAGATGGGGCAGCCTTTCAACGTCCATGGCTAGTTCCTGGAGTGTTTCCGTGGACGTCTGTTGATGCGATTTTAATTGAAGCCCGCTGTAGTCTTTTAAACACTTCTCCCCAAAGCGAAGTTCCAGTGCGTCGGTCTAGTCTCTGGTTTTCTGGAAGAGTCTGTCGGATAATCGCTGCATCTGCTCTTAGAGAAGCAGCGAGATGACAGGCCTTAGCTTGGGAATCCCATCCATTCGCATCCGCAACAATAGAAAATTGTGTCTTATACATTGCCAAGAGGTCTTCCCATCATATGCCGATAGCTTCAGAGAGGGACAAGCAGGCATGGGTAGAAATTTAAAACTATCCGAATTGCTTCCAGCAGTCGGTACGAATTTCTTTAAAGTATCAACTTCTTCCGTAACTGCAGAAACCTTGTTATCACCATCAAGCCTTTGTTGTTGTACGAGAGAGACCCTTCCTTCGATTCGTTGCTCCACAGCAGAAACTCTTCCTTCTATTTGTTCTTTTACAGAATCAACTCTTTCTTATATTTGTTCTTTTACAGAAGAAGCTCTTTCTTCAATCTGTCCAACTTCATTTTCAACAGCGTCAATTCTGCCTTCCATAGCTTCGAATTTATTTTCTATTACGCAAGCAATTTCTCTTTTCATTTCCTCTTGACCTGCTTCAATCTTGGCTTGAACAGCCTTCGTTATTCCTTAACAGATTCTTCCATCTTTTCTTGAACGGCTCTCATCTCTTCTTTAACGGAAATTTGATCACCTCCCATCTTTTCTTGTCCAGTTTCCATCTTTTCTTAAACAGCTTCCATCTTTTCTTGAACAGCTTTCATCTCCTCTTTAACGGGATCTTGGCCAGCTTCTTCTTCTTCTTCTTCTCTTCTTTAAATCCATTAAAGGCTGCCATAAATTGCCTTAATTGTTCTTCCATTGCTCTAGCGAATGGCATTCAAACCCCACTCCTGACACCAAAAATTGTTGCTTGTGTATGGGTTCGTAATGGATTGAATTCACAAGCCTTTAAAAAGTTAATAATGTTTATTCTTTTCAAAAGAAATAAAACAAAATGCTGAAAGTTTATTTCAGATATTGTGATATTGTACGAATATAAGTACAATATCACACTATCTCAAACGTCAAATAGAACTCAATTCCAAACAGAGGAACTAATACAATCTCACAGCGAATTCGCTACAATCAATAACAGCATTAAGTAAACAAAAGTTCGTTTAAAACATCTACAACGGACCTGAGGTCTTTTATTTCGACTTTTATAAGCTTTTTAATTATTTACTAAAATATTCTGGTAAAACCTATTTTCTCGATAATTCGCGATTTTCGTGGATAGCAACAGCAGTTACGAGATATTTATTTACAGTGTCTCACAAAAGTGATGGGACACTTGTACTTTACAAAAACTGTAATAAAATAAATTAAAAAAACGTGTAAAAATTTTTTGTGGGTGTTTTTCATACTTAAATTTAGTAACAATTATTACATAACATACATTTTCTCAAAATATTAAAATATTAATTTAATAAAAATACAATTGTTTAGAACGGAGCAAAAAATTGCTCACATAAGTTATGGGACACCATTAGACTATGCAACAAAAATCATCTGAAGTAAGCAATAAAAATATTTTTTGGGGTTTTTATTTTTACTCAAAACCAATTGGCAATACTTTATAAAATCGTCTGCATAATTTCTCTCCAGTTTGTTTTGGAAATTTTGTGTTTTTTAGCTCTGTGCAGCCATGAATGCTAAACGAAAATAAACTTTGCCTGAAATTCGAAAATTAGTTATTAATTTGCATATTGAACGTGGAAACTCTTTTAGAGAAACTGCTGAAACAGTTAACTTGAGTCATTCAACAATTTTCAGTATCATTAAACGATATAAAAAGAATCATATGATTCAGGATAAAAGAAGACCTGGCCGACCATCAAAGCTATCCAATGGAATAAAGCGAATTATCATTAGAAATATTAAAAAAAATCCAAGAATAAGTGCTCCTAAAGTTGCTGCTGATTTACAAGCATTGTATGGAGTAATTGTTAATCCTGAGACTATTAGAAGAGTAATTCGATCTACTGGATACCACGGTAGAGCAGCCAGGAAAAAATTCTTCGTAAGGGAAAAGAATAGAAAACTCAGACTGGCTTTTGCAAAATCCAGCATAAATAAGAATTCTGATTACTGGAATGAAGTTATATTTGCTGATGAGAGTAAATTTAATATATTTGGTTCTGACGGTAGAATCTTGGTGTGGAGAAAACCCAGGGAAGAATTTCGCAAACAGAACTTGGTGCCAACAGTAAAACATGGCGGAGGAGGAGTTATGGTATGGGGGTGTATGTCGTCCGCTGGAGTTGGTAATCTTGTTTTTATTGACAGTATAATGGATCAAGTATATTGGCATATTAAATCAAAATTTGAAATCTTGAGCACGAAAATTGAACCTTCATAACGATTTTAAATTCTACCAGGACAATGCCCCAAGCACACTGCTTTGAACGTTAGACTCAGGCTGCTGTATAACTGTCCTGAAATAATAAAAACACCACCACAATCTCTAGACTTAAATCCTATAGAGAATATTTGGCAAAAATTGGAATCAAGAATTCGCAAATACACCATTTCTTCAAAACAACAATTAAAATCGGTGCTTCAAGAAGAATGGGGTAAAACCACTCCAGAAATCACAAAAAATTTAGTCGAATCCATCCTAAGAAGATTAAATCATGTTTTAAAAGTAAAAGTAAATCTAACAAAATATTAAAACCTTTTAAGAAGTAAAATTTTTGGATAAATATTTGATGGAAAAGTACGTGTTCCATCACTTATGTGAGCCATTTTTTGCTCCGTTCTAAACAATTGTATTTTTATTAAATTAATGTTTTAATATTTTGAGAAAATGTATGTTATGTAATGATTGTTACTAAATTTAAGTATGAAACACACCCACAAAAAATTTTTACATGTTTTTTTAATTTATTTTACTACAGTTTCCTTTTGTAAAGCACAAGTGTCCCATCACTTTTGTGAGACACTGTATTAAACATTAAATGCAAGCGCTCTTTCATTTTTACTTTTCCGACGTAGCATTCTCTTCAAAATCGTCTGCGTTGCACCGGAAAATAAAGAAATTTTAATTACGATTCTAAATAAATAGCTAAATAAATACGAAATCCATAACAATATCACAATTATTTATGTATCATGGAAAATATCATTCCTGGTGGCATCTTATTATATGCAATTACTTAAAATAATTTGAGAACACTTTGAACTTTTACTTGACTACTACCTTTAGAGGTTAGTTGCATTTTTTCCTGATTTTAATCAGTTACAATTTTACATTCTTTCTTTTTGTAGCACCGCTTTCATATTACTTGTATAGCTTTTGATTATAAGTGAAAAACATTTCTTTAGGCAGTCTTTAAAAAGTATTACATCTTTCAAGTTGTCTGATAATTATATGGAAGTACGCATAAAACCGAAGTTCTAATAACATCATCATGAGCATAAAAATATACCTAAGAAGCATAATTATTTACGAAAATTCTTTCTGGTTTTTTCTAGCATGGTAAAGCAGCAACACGAAATTTCGCGAAGACTGGTCTCCATGAGGCCCAATAATATATTATGCCTTTCCTAAATGAAATAAGATTCATCCTTGGAGAGCCTCGTTCTTTTTTTTCCCTTGACAGCAAAACCTCCATGTGAATGAGCTCACATTAATCTGCGGTCTATAACTCTTGCTTTTCGTATATTTATGTCCCTACCTTATGAATAAATGGATGTCATAATCTCTTCATGCATACGGGTATATTTTCTATTTGACAAGGGATTATGATGCGGCAGGGAAAGGAGAAGTCATCAAACGGAAAAGTAAACAAAAGATGATTAGCAAAAACATCGTATGAAATAGTTCGGCACTAACTCCTTTTTCATTTGCACTAAAATTGTTTGATTTTTTTTATTTCTTTAATGTAAAATGTTAGTAACACATTAAGGGAAACAGAAGACATATCCACATGAAGGAATCGTTTTGATTGACGAATCTTAGTTGACATTTTACCTGCCCAAATTAATAAACGGATTAAAATTTGAAGCTAGTTCAATGGCGTGTACACAAAATATTCCTGAAACTAAAAGGATCAAATATTGTTGCTTTGAATACTCAATAGTTTATAGCTTTCATTTCAACTAAAAATGTCAGTATTTGTCAGAGTTTCATCATTAAAATATACAGTTGAGCTTATGAATTTCAAAAAAGGGAACCATTGAAAACAGCAGATAAGTGTAATGCATTGACCTATCTGCCGCAGAACTGGTCGTCATCTTTCGTAAAATTATGAGAAAATTATGCTTAGAAGGTTTAGAGAAAACATTTGTAAGAAAGGCTAGAGCACAAACGAGCACATGAATTTTATTCAAATAATCGTTTTTGACAAATGACTAACCTCATTGTAAATTCAAATTTCTTTATAAGCACAATTACACCGTTAATAATTCGTAATCTGTTCAAACAGAAAAACCATCTTACGTACATCTTAAATAAAGCTGGAAACAATGATTTTGTTGAACTAAGTCATTTTAATGATATTTATGCCGTTACTGATGGTGCATATTTTGATTGTACACTCCGAAATTCTCCATTAGGTTCCAATTTCTTACTCTAGAGTTTTCCATTGATGTAACTGCTGTAAGTTCAGTAAGTACTCAACTCATCTGTCATTCTCAACTTCTAAATAAACAACCCTTTTTGTAATGTAGCTTCAATTTTCTGGTCTGTTATCAGATATTAAGACCAAAAAAATTAAAGGTGAAGAACATCTTTAGAAAAGGTTTAATAATGAGTTTTCGCAAAAAACCGTAAAAGTCCATTTTACAACCCTATTAATGCAATGATGTTGACTCGTCACTCGATGTTTTGCAGCATATCCTGAGGATTGCTGTGGTTTATTTAATTATGGCAAAGCACTCGAGGGTTATCGACCTAAGAGCAGGAATTTAAGTGGAGGAATGCCTTATGGAGGATTTCTAAAGGAAAGTGGCTCGTATACACGTTACACATTGGGAAAAACCCGAAAACGTTCATGCAGTAGCCCGTTCCGTGATTCGTACCCTGATCGAACTACCAGTGTTTAGCGACTTCACCTGCTCGGTCGTTAGTGTGCACTATCCTGAGGAAGGAAGACTGTTCAATAAATCACAGAAACAAATTTAAAAATAGCTTTGCTTCATAGCAGATGTGATTATTGTGAGTGTCATTTGTTTTTACTGCGTACCTGAAAGAATCGTGGGAAAATATGAATTCTGTTGTCGAATCTTGTATAGATTTTTCGATGTTAAGAAACTGAAGAAATGCCTTCGCCGGAAATCCGGACCTACCGAATACGCGTCGAGTGTGCTTCCAGTTACACCACAAAGGCATGCGAAAAGGAGGGCGAAAGTACATTATAGTACGCTCAGACAATAAATTTTGAGTCTCACTTATTTAATGTCTGTGTGAGTGACATTCGAAATTAAAATATCTATATTCAAAATTTCAGCTTAAAAGCGAAATATCAAACACGGGGATAGAAATGTAGTTTCTGGATCCTATCTTCCCTTCTTAGAATATGTATTTGTCAAATTCTTTGCATCAAACTAGTGTTAATAAAATCTCTGGTGAGAGCAAAAACTGCTGAAACTAAGCAAGCAGTTTCTTACCATTATCTCCTTTTCCCAACTTTAAAATTATGAATCTATTTCTGATTACGTATTTGAAAGTGTATTGAATAAGGTTGAATCTGAGACGTAGTAGAACTTCAAAAGATCTCTGATGAATTTCTTAAGTAGACAAAAGGCAGGAAATTATAGACGATTAATGAGAGAATTTCTGAAAACTCATTGAGGTATTAATACCTCATTTAAAATTCGTTACTGGACTGCGGTCTTGGTTTACCTAGAGAACTTATGAAGTGGTAAGCATCAGGATATTCTGTGACATGAATCCTAGATGTAAAAGAAAACAGAATTCATCTATGTTTATCAATTACTGTTGAATATTAAAATAGGTTTACCAGATATACCAGACAGAGAGATTAAACAGCGAAGCTTGTAAGGTTTTAGTTAAACTAACAAAGTTTTATTTTAATTTAAATCTTTCTATCTCTTCTCATGTTTCAATTTCCTGTTAGAAGAAGCGCGCGTTTTCAGCTTTATGCTAATTTGAAGTGGAGCCAAGTTCTATTTAAGCAAGTGGTAGAAACCTCTCAGTGTGAGAGAGCTTTTAGTCTCAGATCATGGTCATTCTATTCGACGTTCGCCTGACCAGCTAGCATTTAAATTCTAAGCCATAGTGCTTGCTACGTATTTGCTTATTGAAGTAAGTCCAAGTGCGCTAGTATTAGTAATTCTTGCTACGCACCATTTAGTTAGAAGCCAACTCCGCGTATAGCTCTGTGAACAAAGATTAATTAACATTCTATTTAGCTTTAGTTTAAATTTATCTGATTGTTCATTTTAGACCTAAGTGTGGTCTTTTACTTTCTGTATTCCTCCCGAGTTGGGAAGTGGTTGTAAATAATATTGATTTAATAAAAGAGGATTTTAAAACCCTTTCAAGTGCAGTTATTCTACCACTTAATCGCAGTATCTACCACCAGAACATAGCTGCATTCAGCTCCCTGTTCCAGTTCAGGACATAAGGAATTTAAGGAGTTATCCAAAGATGTTTGCCGAGAATATGCACCGAACACTCAGTCCTGACAAGCTCATCGACTACAAATTTACATTATGGCAATTCTTACTAACTATAAAGACTTCTGCTATCTATGAGAAACAGTGCCCCATATAAACTTTGATAAACGAACTGCAAACTAGCACAAAGCGTCATGCATCGTTCAGTATTTGAAGTTTTCATAATCACAAATACTTTAAATTAATAAATATGTTCAGCCAATCGTAAATTCAGAATTTCCACTCAGTATAGACAGATGATTTAAAGTTAATTAGTAGTATTTAATATAGAATCATGCTTCTGTCTACGAAGGCTAATCTGAAACACAGAAAGATTTGTGGAAAACATTACTAGTATGTGATTTCTATTAGACATTTCATAGCAATGTATAGCACAATTATATGACGATTGTTACCAAAGCAAGTTAGACGTATTTGTCATTTCAGATGTTACTTCGCAGAATACATATAGAATAATTAGCTACCCCACAAACACTAACATGCGAATAATAGCTTAAGTGTGTGAACAAACACGTAAGACTTAAGAAGGGTTTAAATACCCTTTATTTCTCAGAATAAATACAATCAACACCTAACTCGGAGTGTACAGCAAAGCATCTACTTGGGCTAGAACTTAAATAAATAGGAAATTAAACTTAACTAAGCTTAACTAAAACTAACTGAAAGTATAGCCGAAGCTATCAGGATTCTAATTAATTGGCCCCTAAATATTAATTAAATCGGCGAATCCAAGCAAGGGCCTAAAGTATGACCGAGCGTAGTAATATCTAAGAGAGACGTAGCCAAAAGGCAAACTCGCGCTAGTCAGGAAATAGTAATCTCTCTCTAGAAGACGGTGAAACATCGACTTAAATAGTACTCTTACTCATTTGCATTCACTGTGTTTCTAAAATTATACTCTGGTAGGAAATTGTAAGCTTAAACTGCACTGGTGAAATAAATTAAGAGAATTTTCATATTTCATCTACGATCTCCAGAACTACTGAACAGATTTTAACAAAATTTGGTGTGAACATAGGTTGATATAATACAAACAAAATAAACATTCAACAGTTATAATAGGCATACATGTTCGTGTGTAACACTCAGGGGAGTCTGAAGGTCTGAAACAGCGGTTGTAGAAAACACAAAAGAAATGGGTTAATAGGGGGGATGGTATCTCTTACAGCCATACAGGCTTCGCAGCGTGATGTCATACTGGAAATAAGGCAGTTTATCAGTGCCTGTAGCAATTGGTTCCACTCATTCAGCAATGAAGTTTTCTGTTCCTGGATGGTTCTCGGAGGGGGGTTGCGAGTTGCAATTGCCCTCCCCAGAGCGTCCGAGACATGCTCTATCGGGTAGAGGACAAAAGACCTGGTTTGCCAATCCACCCGGCGAATATCCTCACTCTCGAGAAATTCGTCGACCAAAAAAACTCTATGCGGCCTCGCGTTATCGTCCTGTTAGATGAACTCAAGGCCCACTGCATCTCGGAAAGGGCGAACATAGGACTCTAAACCTCATCCCTATACCTCACACCAGGCAGAGAGCCTCTGTCAAAGACGTGGAGACGTGTTCAGCTGTACAATATGATGCCTGCCCAGACCATTACACCGCCATCGCCATAATTGTTGATTTCGAGGACATTGGAGGACAGGTAGCGCGTCCTTGGCTCTCTCTATATAAAAGTACGGCGAGAATCGATGTTTAGGCTAAAACGGAACTCGTCGTTGAACAGAACGGTCACCCATTGCTCCGCACTCCAACCACTATACTACCTGCACCATGCTAATCGGACTCTCCTGTCCATAGACGTGAGCGGGACGCAAACAGCCGGTCGTCTGGCAAACAACCCTCTCTCATGCAGTCTTTTGGAAACAGTCACCCTTGTTACACGGTTTTCTGCGGCTGCATACAGGTCTTGAGAGAGCTGAGACGCTGTAGCCCCTCTGTTACGCCTCGCTAAAATGGCCAAATAGCGATCTTCTCTGACCGTTGTGCATCTTGAATGGTCTTGTCCAGGCTTTCTCTCTCAATGGATCCAGTATCCTGGAACTGTTTCCCTAGGTTATACACGAGGCTGGGCGTTAAATTAAACTCTCTGTATATCTGGACTTACGATCGGTCTGCCTCTAGCCTCCCCACAATTCGCCACCTCATTCCATCATCTAAGCGTTGGTGGTTACTCATTTTTACTGTTCCGATATGAATTTAACCGAGTGCTGCAAGATAACGCCAAGAAATTCGCGGAGGTCTGCTGGCGAACGGAATTCGTCTTACCCTCCACGCTCTTATAAAGCCTGTTTTTCTGCTGGTTTCGCATACACGCACGTGTACGCTTACGTATTTTTCGTACAAGATCTGCATTTTTACCTAGAAGCAGTGGTTTTTCCTTCAGTTCAGTTCTTTTCATGCAATTCGATAAAATATGTAAATTCTCTTTATTTATTTCACTATTTTAGAATTGATATGAAAGAAGCATAACTTAAAATAACTGTTAATAAAATTACCATAAACCTTACAAGTAATTCAGGAAGGCAGTCAGAATACTTCTATATTGTTCTTCTATATATAAAATTCTATCAATTATAAAGACTCTTTGAGAAAAACAAAATCTCTTATCTCCGAAGAAAAATCTCAAACTATATTTTTTGAAACTCCGTAAAAAAATCTCTAGGTAAATTGAATAATTAGATTAAATTTAAAAATGTCAAGATTGCCAAAGGCTTGGACATTTTTTAATTATCCTTGATAGTAAATTTTCTTGTCTCCTCATGTGAGGTATATTAAGGAACGTATCACTGTTACAGCAAATGTTCTATGTGATTGAAAGGTTACAACTGAAGATTTAATTACGAAAATTATTCATATTGAAGATTTAATTATGAGATTCATGTGAAACTATTACTAAAATGACAGCTACTTATGCATTTTTAATATGGGCATTGCCTGAAACAGAACACATGAAAGAATTATAGTTATCCGGTCAATTTTCATTTTCTTTGCAAATGGCAAGAACTCACAGAACTTTTTCTAATGTTACTATAGTTATAGGTATTTTATAATTGTACATTTAAGTGTAAATCAATGCTAAGAAATCCCTTTTTAGTTAAATCGGTAATTTGGTCTCAAAGTGTAATGTTGTAGAGACATTAGGTTATTACGAAGCAGGAGACATGAAAAATATGCAATTCCTTCGCCGGGAATCGAACCACGGACCTCTTAAATACCGGCTCAGTGTGCTGACCATTACACCACGAAGGCACGCTAAGAATGTGGGAGATATACCTTATATACTCCCCTTTTTAAAGGACGACTAGGGTTTTAGGGGACCTAGTCGCCAAATCCTGGGTGTGGAGAGTCATCATCCACAACCCTTTTAGTTCGGGCGCCAGTGTAGAGACATTAGGTTATTACGAAGCAGGAGACATGAAAAATATGCAATTCCTTCGCCGAGAATCGAACCACGGACCTCTGAAATACCGGCTCAGTGTGCTGACCATTACACCACGAAGGCACGCTAAGAATGTGGGAGATATACCTTATAATGTTTGCCTCAAAAATGTTTGAAAACGTTAGATTGTATTTTCCTTTACATTTTGCATTATCTGTAGATTATGTCTGTAATAAAAAGTCCTATGAAGGTTTTAAATAAACCTTTTTAATGAAGTTTCAACTTAACAGTAGACTCAACTTGTGGCCAAAATAAGCTTGGCTGAAACTTATAACGGTGCTATTTAACTTCGGCTGGCAAAATGGTTAATGCCGGAATGCTAATTGGTAGAGCTGCAAGAGAAAATAATAATTAAGCGCACTTGGTAGTAAAATGCTCTATACTTAAAACTTTCAAAACCCTCGTCATAAAGACTCCTAACTCATTTGCATCCTGGTGAGAGTTAACAAAAATGAGAAGTTACAGTGCTGATCCAAATCCTAAAAATTGGTTTATTGACATAAAGTACCTTATAATATATTTCGCGGCATCTGTCTTCTGTTGAATGATTAAACACCTGTGTAGCGAAAACAATAATAGTTGAACTTTGCGCTATCAATATTTGATGACACTTGCAATAGCTCTTAATCTACGAAATCTTTTCATAAAAATCTGATAGCCTTCTTGGTAACCAGGCTATTTAAAACTTCAGTCGATTATCATACATTATAAAAAAATTATTTACTTAAGTAGATCAAATTCACAAATTAATATCCAACATACTTCGATTAAAACTGATATCGGCCAAATGGGAAATGAAATAATTGATCAACTTGCTGAAGCAACAGCTAATCGTGAGTATGACTAGTTAATTCTAATTTCACAAACCAAATCATTATAACTTACTCAATACAGCTCACTTTTTCTTATTTTCTTTTCAAGCAATGTATCTCTTTTGGGGCTGTCTGTATTTGAAAAAAGGGGAGATACAGAGCTTTATTTGTTTTGTCTAATAATGTGATTGCAATGTCTACATAAAATACATAGTTAAAACTACTCAACCATCAACAAACAACATAATACTGTTAAATCTACTATCAACGTATGGAATTGACATGGTCTAATGAATATAATGTTTTCATTAATTAGATAAATTCTAAGGTTCCATTTTTTAATTACCCAAACTTGTACCCTACTTGGGACTGCCAGGCAACTGGCACACTGGAACAGAATCTATGCAAAATCATCACCAATGTCCAAAGGGACTAGTCACAGCAAGTTGCAAAAGTGATTTTAATCGGGCCAAACTCTGCCTGGACTCTGACGGACATAATCTCCAGTAATATCTGTAGAGATGGAGATACTCAAGTAAATAGGCTTTTGCCTTTTATCTATATTTATGATACCGTCTTACAGTTCATGTGTTCTTCACTTGCTTCCGGTTTGTTTTATCTTGTACCATCCTATATAATGTAAACGTGAAAAAGTTTTCACTAGCTAAAATATGCATTAATAATGATACCATTATGTTGGCTTGATAGAACACTTAAAAAATAGCAGCCTTTTTGTATACAAAACGATGTAATTTTTTATCAAAGTGTATGCTTATATTAATACAGACTTTAGTGAAAGCGGAATGGACGAATATTCCTGAATTCAAAGGAGTTACGAAAAGGTCATGCACTGCATATGAAATTTGCAATAATTGAATTTGGCTGTTACAGAACGTTAGTGTACTGTATGCAAAAGAAATGAATAAAGTAATTTACTCCGAAACAACATAGTTCAGACTGTAGTGCAAACGGTGAAAGCTTTTTCCGACCAATCCGATGCAGTGCCGCATTTTGAACACTGCGCTTTGACAAAGTAAGCTTAGATTTCTTAAATTAAGAAACAGATCCTTCTCATGCCTCAGCCACTACATTTGCAAAAATTGTCTCCCTGTAACTCATTCTGCTCCATCTAATCAAGAAAGTTCCACGGGACAGCTTTCAGTCAGTTCAAATTATCCAATTATAGTCGACCAGTCTATGATTAAAATGACGCAGTTTTTATAATATCTTACTTTAAAATAGACATTTCAAGGCCATTCGCCGTCTCATAACCATGAGCTATAACTGTTATGCCGACTGCTGCGAAAAAGGTAGAATCTTTTAATTTCCTACAATCCCGTAATTCTCTTTGTGCAGTGATGAAGGCACCCATTACTATCATAAATAAGGGGAGGAGAGCTTGACCTTGAAATTCCTACTTAAAAGTAACAGACTATAGGCTCTGACAAACCTCAAAAGAGCAATCTGTCAACGCTTCCACGGCAATCAGGAAATCTGAAATAAATGGTGGATTGAAGTAGACTATGTAGTAATTGTATTTGTTCGGAAACAGAACTAAATTTAAAACAAAAGCATTTCCTACCATTTTTTCTTTGGACAAAGGAATATTATAAGGAACACATATATAAAAAAAATCTGATGTGTACACCACATGACTTCCTTATATGCATTTTCTACTGCATTTCATTTAAACTTATTTCTTTGAATTTCATTAGAGATATATTTGTCATTCAATTAATTCAGTCCTTACTTCGCGACAAGACAAAAATACACAAGAGCTCAAAAAATATTTATCAAAAATTGAAAAATATAGAAGAAACATAAAAAGTCTGAAAGTTTTCAAATTTTAAATTATGCCCAAAGGGGCATTTTTTAATATTTTGTATTTTACCTTTATTTATAAAATATCAAGTTCTTCGCACTTAAACCATAAAATTCAATTCAACAACAATATTACAAAAAATAATATTATATTACACTAAATAATAAACGTGATTCTTGCATGAAGATCATGTTGTCCAAGTTTTTCTTATTTTTATTCAGAACACATCTCATACATAAACATATCAGACTGAAATATAATCCACGTAAAATTAATCAGGTAATCCGAGAAGAGAATAAACTAATCTAAGTAAACAAAAGGTATCAGTTACATTCCGAATTCTAAATATTTATTTACTTAAGCATTTATCGCAAGGCCTGCCGGGAAAACATATCAGACGATTGCAAACGCACGATCCTCAGAGATCACATGACCATTTTATTTTCAACAAATTCAAAAGTGAATCGACGCTAAATGCCAAAACAAAATTAATAGCCGTTCTGGGCAAATTGCCCCTTTGGCATAACGCAAATCAAGCAATCAAGCAATTCGGCCAGTGGACAAGAAGGCAGATTCTTCGGTGCACAAAACTCAAAGTGTACTTTTGGTCCCCCTGGACAAAAAGACACTAAAGGTGCAGAATTGAAAATAAACTCATTTAATTCATTATTCTGCTAAGTTTCAAATGTAAACAAATACGGTTGCTTTAATAAAAAAATTAGGCTTAGCCGTATTTAACTTTCAAATTGTTGATAATTCTACAACTATTGCATGCAGATTAACTAAAGGCATAAAATCCTTAACCGAAAGATAAGAACAACAATTCAATCATTTTAAGGCAAAAAATGCATAATTTACCAACATATAAGAATTAAAAAAATGAACCAACTGAGCCGAGTAATAGAGTTGGTATATATAGTGCGGCCGATTGCAATCAAAAAAGGAGGTGCCCAACTATATGTTTTTGCAGTCCTATACACAAAATTTCAACATTCCGAGACTATTCAGTTTTGAGTAATGCGAGATACATACATACATACGTATGTACGTACAGAAAATTTCTTCTGAATCCACTTTAAGCCAGTTTTATAATTTATTTGGGGAAAAGAGTCCATTATTCTGGCCTTACGCACACATGTCCGGCAAAAACATCATTTAATTGCATTCGATAGCGGTCAAAATAGATATTTTCGTTGAAATATGGTGCCCGGAATTTTTCGTGATTATAATACTTCCTTTATTTCGTACAAAGAAGTAAAACGTAACCTGCATAATTATCTTAATAAGCTTGAATTCTGTTTAATCTTTTCATTTAATTGTGTTTAAATTCTTAATGAAATTAAACCTGTATTTAGTAACTCGTATTTAATTTATCTAATAATATAAGCCTGTATTCAGTACCTAAAGAAAAAGTAATAGTTGCCTTTCAAGTGCCGTGATTTTAATTAACTTTTACGGATCGTATTCTAAACCAAACCTCGTTGAAACTCAAAATACTGATTGAAAGAATGCGTCTTAATTCTAAAATATTTATCAGAAAACGATAAATATGTTAATGAAAATTTTTGCAAATTAAGGAACTAAAATTAATAGGAAAAATAGCAGTGAGCGTTTTCGAAATCTCCATGTGTTTTTAAACTCCAAAATTCAAAAAGGCACAGAAATTTCGTTTCTGGTATACTGAAATATTTTCAGTGGTCAATATTAAAATGAATTAATTATATTTATTGTGGGTATGCTAAACTGCTCTGTGACACTGTTACTAATTCGAATCACCGATAAATACGTTAGAATAATACATAGAGTTACATACTAAATATTACTGTTTGATACAAAACTGTACTCTTATGGAGATCTTGATCAAAGCTCACTCTAGTGTTAAAAAACACCACTGGGAATTAATAGGATTGCTGAATTCACTCAAAATAAATGCATGCAGTCAAAGCAAAGAGAGGTTTTAGATTAATATAATATGTGAGTAAAGCTCTGTTATATTTCTAATTTCTTGTGAGAAGGAAGTATCGTAACGGCGAAAAATTTCGGGTATCATGTTTCATCGAATATACCAATTTTGATCTCTCTCGAATCCATTTAGACGATAATTTTTGCTTTACATCTCTAAGTACGGACATAATAAATGACTATTTTTTTTTCCGAAATGGATTGTAAAATGAATTTTAAATGGATTCAGAAGCGATTCTTTCTCGACGTCTGTTCATAAGTACGTATGTTTGTATCCAGCATAACTGAAAAGCCATTGTGCATATTTACTCACCCTCTTACCCGGCTCGTTGCGCTGTTTTTTATTCTTACATATCTGTAACTTTTTCATTTTGTGCTTTAAAAGTGACTAAATTATATTGTTCGTATGATTTTATGTCTTTAATTAATCTTCATGCTATAGTTTTAGAATTATCAAGAATTCAAAAGCCAAACGAGACTGCCATTTGTTTATATATGAAATTCTTACTAGAATAGTGAATTATGTCAGTTGGTGCATCAACTTAAAAATGTCATAAATTCTTTAATTCTGTCTAAATTATAAAATTAAAGTTAAGTTGATTAGTACTACATCCTTATTGGTAATACTCTATTAAAAATATAAAATTATGCTAAGTACAATTGAATGAAACACGCAACTCATATCTCTATTGAATGAAATACGCAACTCATATAATCTAAGAATTACCGACTAAAATGTATTAAAGTATTATTTATTTTAATTTTTAAACTTTGTGTCGAAATTTAAGATTTAAATTATGTCCTTGAAAAATAAAAATTAATGGTATCTTAATAATCCACTTACTATTTGAGTTCAAAGTAAAAAGATTATTGATTATTCAGATATATTATGATCTGAAAAAGCCATGTTTTTTTTCTTACGCCAATCTTTAAAAAAGACTTCGTTTTATTGATTTTATAATGCAAGAAAGTTTAAAAAACTTGATATTAAATACATACGCTTAGGAATATAAATATTATTTCGAAAATTCGATTTTAAACTTGGATAAATACACTCCATCCGCTGCAACCACGCCTGCACTTTTACTTATGCTTATTTGTGAAAAATATAAAAAGTTTGAAATTCTAAGAAGATTATTTTCTTGAACTTTCTAAAATTCAAATACATTTTTAGTAGTAAAACATATGAGGTATTTTTCCCTGAAGAAACACTAATAGAAAACTCTATTTCTTCTAAGCGTAATGCAAAAAATGATTAATTTCTTGCACTTCATGTCTATAGTGTATTATTTGATAAGCTGGTGAAGAAGACGTTTTGCTAAAAACTTCAAATGGTATTCTTCAGATCTGACAATAATGATTAGATTAGCAATATCAGAATTTAGAAAGTTCCAGAAATTTAATATCGGTAACTGAAGTTTCAATTTAGTTTCCCAGTAGCAATGTTGGCTCACCAGCTACCGAGCTGTAAAAGCCGTTCTGAACACTGTAATTCGATCCGGTGTCCGATTTCGGTGAAGAGGCTGGCTGCATGGATGTTTGCATGGCTTTTCCTATGTGTAACATGGATATGAGCAAGCTTTCCTTAAAAAGCCCTCCACGAAGCTTCCTTCCCTTTCCGTGTAGTGCGTAATGGTGACGCACATAATAAATAAAGTTAGTAGCAATGTTTGCTTTCCCTTTCCAATTTTATGATCTGCTTGTTTTACTAATGCTTGTGTTTAAGGCTTCGTTATGACTTATATACTAACTGAGGTTTATACCACAAAGAACACTAGGTTTATAATAGCTACTTTTCGTTAATTTCGTAAGAGATCCCTCCAGCGGCCAAACGGAAAAGTCACTAAACGCAGGTAGTTTCGATTCAAGGCAAAAGGGCTGGCTGCATAGGCGCTATCGTGTTTTTCCCCATGTGTAAAGTGTATGCAAGCCAGTTTCCCTTAAAAAATCCCCAACAAAATCATCCTTCCCCTTAGGGAGATATTCCTCGCGTACTTTGCCATAATTAAAGAAGCCAAAAGTTTAATTTCGTCAGAGTCAATTTAAGGACCCTAAAGGAATCAAGCCAGTCTGAAATTCAGATTCAGTATGAGTCAAAATTCAGTTTTAGTTTAGGGAAACATTTACCGGTATCAGAAGGCTTAGAAAGACTCATTGGATCCTTATAAATATGTACAGTATTTCTTTAAAATTAGTCTTTCTTTAATTTTTGTATTTTGTTCTTATACGAAAAGGCCCACCAGCGGCCGAGCGGTAAATTCGCTGAACACTGGTAATTCGCTCCGCAGTTCGAAACCCGCAAACATGGGCGCTTTCATGGTTTTACCATGTCTAACGTGTATACGAGCCAGTTTCCCTTTGAAAGTTCTCCACGAAGCTATCCCTCTCTTTAGACAAATAGTCCTCGAGTGTCGAATAAACCAACCAACCTTATACGGAACTTTTAGTGCTTACTTTTAATTATTAAGCACTCACCATTTCTACACACGCTTAACTACGACATATTATGCCGGTAAGTTGCCGATTGTAATTCAGATTATTTTAATTAAGGAATTAACTTGAGGAAGAGTTAGAATTTAGGATATTATTAGTCAATAGGTTTTTGTCTACGGATGCCTGATGTATTAAAGCATTAAAATTCTGTAGATATATAATTATTGAATGCTATTTCTTTTGTGTGTAATTCTTAGTTTTATTTTTGTACTTGAATAATTCAATAGCTAGATTGCAACCATTTGTTATGTAAAATTATCAATAAATGAAAAATATTATAATAATTAGAGGCCAATTGAAATGAAAATTTTAGTTGATATTCAATTTTTAAAATACTGTTATCATACTATAATTATTTGAAAAAGCTAAATTTAAGTTCAGTTACAATTCAATAAGAAATGCCTGTGCTGCTTAACTTTCGTATGTGCGTTGTTGTTGCCATCTCAACCTCTAAAATTCTTTACCTATTTGTATCAAAACATACACTTCCTGATCGCCAGGAAAGAACAATAAATGGAAGACTCATTTATATGTGCAATAAGTTACATACCTTAGAAATGTACAAATTCAGCCCAGAGACATTTAAAATCTTACATTAGAAAAGGCAAACATGTGTGCTGTGGACGCAATTACTTGACCAGTGTTCACGCTTACAAAGTGTTGCCATACGTTTTTTATACATCAGAAGACATTGAAAAATGGCAAAATTTTGAACTTAATTATTCTTTGTTTTGAAGCTGTGGATTGCAGCGATTTGTAAAGCAGTTTAAAATGAAATTCTAAAATAAAATAAATTTTTTAAATATATTTTAAAACTTTTATTTTGAGAAGTAGGTAGGATGTTAATTTTATATATTAAAGTTTGCGGATTTTAAGATTCCAGTAATACAGTCTTCAAGAGGTTACAAGCTTGATTATTATAACCTAATTTTATAGCATTTGCCTTCTGGTAATTATTTTGGTGTTAGTTTTAAGATATTATTACATGAAGGAGCTGTAAGGTGTCAGTTACCTATTTTAGCTATTATTTATTGTTACATTAGTTATTGTTCCAAGCGTTAGCAGTAATAATACTAGTCAGTAACATTAACATCTTCTTTAATATAATTCAGAAAGGTGAAGAGAAAAAAATGTGCGTGGCGCGGACGTGTAGTTCCAGCTAGCGGTATTCCAAAAATAATAATAATACTTATGTTCTAATTAGGTACAAAGAAATACTCGAAAAAGGGACTTCAATAATGCATTTTATTTTAAATGTTTGGTTTCTTGTCTTTGCCCCTCCCATATTCTAAGCTGCTAATAAAATGATTGTAACCTCAACACCAATTGAGATAAAACATATTACAAACATTAAAAAAAATTATATTTAAAAATATATTCATATACAAAACAGAAGATAAATATGCCAAAGTGAAACATATTTTTTTGCTATTATTATTTAAGCGTTTCGCCCTAAGGAACTACACCGAATGAAGGGATGCTTTTGTGCAGGACTTTGTAGGGGGAACTGGCTAGAATGGCACATATTACACATGGCGAAAGCCACGAAAGCGCCTATGCAGCCAGCCCGTTAGCAGGATTCCAACCTCGCACCGAACTACAAGTGTTCAGAGACTTTACCGCTCTGCCCAAATTGAACACAAAATTCGGGAAACAACAACCTTGTGTTTGGCCTAGATTTAGTTAAGAATTCAATGGATTTCGAGGACGTATTGGTGCACTGGATGATTTTTCCGATTTATAAAGATTTATCTTGTTTAGTTAATTCCATTAAGTTAATTTTTCAATTTTCGTTACTATTTTTGCCGAAAGATGGCACTACTTTGTCGTTTGCTTCAGTGCTGTAGGGTATAAATACGACCGCTCCTGATGAAAGCTTTCTCGAAATCGATTGAGTTTTTGACTAAACTACGCCATACACAAGTTTTTTGTTTCGCTAATTTTATGAAGATGTAAATAAGAACCTGAATGCAAACTACCATTTCAATTTTAGCTCTTATCTTTACAAATAATGTTTTCGAAAATGAAAGTAATGGAAAAAAGTTTGAGAGAGATCATCAAACGGTCAAAAGATGTTAGTACTCTGTTGGCTAGACGAGTTAACGTCGATATCAAAAGCAATTATTCGAGAGAGATCACTAGGGATTGAAAACAAGACTTTGACAGGACACAGATATGTTAGTTGGTTATTTTAATTTAAAATACTGTTCGATTCGCTAAAGAATCGAGGGGCTTACTATTAATATTATGATGGTCTTTATTGATTAATCAATAATATCAGAAATCCTCAATAATATCCTCGTAAAGCATCTGAGAAAAAGAGGAAAGCATAAACGTCTGTATGGTTTCGAAGTCTGCAGCAACAGAATTTACTTCTGACTCTGATACAAGTTTACCGAAAAATACACATTCTCTGCCAAAATACAAACTGTGAGGATATATGAAGAAAAAGAAATGTTTCAAGTTTCTCGCCACTGTATTTGCTATAGAGACATTTTGCCAGATAAATAGCTGCAGCCCTTTAAGCCTTATACGTTCGCTTACGATGGTGAATCTCTCTCCAACGTCCTAATGAGTCCCCGGAGTGTAACGGGAAACATGAAGTAACGGAGTTGAGCCATTATCTGCAGTTAAGAGAAGGCATCTAAATGGCCCGTGCCCGATTTTTGTCAGTTTAGGAAATGAGTGGCATTCACGGCTGCACAATTTATATCATCGTGATTGTAAATGTATCTATTTTATCGGCTGGAAATCTTATCGGGAGGGTAAAAGGCGTATTGTGTATTAGAATCAAATGTTCAGATGTCTAGCTTCCGCTTCCTTTTCAAATCAAATTTATCTTTAAGCTATTAAAGTCCAATCTTCTGTATCCGAGTCGAATTAGGCTTAGAAAGAGAATGTTAACACACTCGAAGTAGCGTTCCTTTTGATGAAAAAGACTCAGAATTAGCAGAGAACAAATTCTAATTTAACTTTGCGATTATTTAATTGATTTATATTGCTATTTACCTTCCTAAAATTTTAATTTTTAATGCATTGCATGGTGTTTAACTGTATTTTACTTGCATTTTTAACTAATAGTGAACGTATACCCGTGTATGTGAAAACCATATGTCAATATACATTGCTAATGAAACCAAAACTATGAAAAAGCAGCCCTACGGTTTCTTTGACATTGCTCTTATTGTAAGTGACTGGATAAGTTAAAAAAATGCAAATACGCGATCGAGAACACTATTGAAAAGTCAGTAAAGATTATACAAAAACTGAATGAAATACAAAAACTCATATTAACAGTATAGGAATAGTAATGATCTGTTTAAGCTTAAAACTCAGCTTAAACAAGAAAAAAACTTCATTTCTAAAGTTAGAAGTGTAGGAGCTCTATGGAAGACTGTCAGGAAGGAAGGAAACAACAAATAAATAAAACAGCTAAAAATTAAAACAATTAAGTAATTAAATTAAAACTAAAAGAAATATAAAAAGGTAAATACAATTTTAATAAATTATGAAATTAATTACAAATAGTTAAATAAAAAATAAACTATTGGAACTCGTCTTATTTTGGGCTCCTATCGGCATTACAACATTCTAGCGAGAACATTCTAGAATAGCTTGAGAGAGACCGAACCGAGTCTGAAGCTGTACTTCAGTGCTTCGCAGTGAAGCTCTCTTCAAGGTTGTAGCCTGAAGGCTGTCCTGTTGATTGCTTCAGCATGTTTATCGTAGTTTTACGACGACTGTAGACGTGTCGTTGAAACTCTCCTGATAATTACCGTCGAATAATTATGTTTTGATTCTTTATGAAGTGTTATCGTCAATTATTCCAAATCCGCTAACCCGTAGAACGCAAAAATATTACTACCAGAAATTAACTGCAATATTTTTAATTCTGTAGTGTGTATAAATCAAATGCAATATCTGGGTTAATCTGGTATTATAACAAAATATGGGGATTGTGAAATTAAGCGAAATATATTCAAGCAGTAAAGTATTTTATTCGTTAATTATACGAGGCAACAAAATTTAATTCTTTTGCTTTTTCAATAGAAGTGAAAAGGTAGTTTTTTAGACTATTTCTTGTTGATTTTAAGCCTTTTCACAAAATTTCGTTACTTGATGTATTTAAATAATGAAATCAAAAGTATAAATACATGAAACATTTGGATGTATTCGAAGCTTTGGTGATAAATTTATCCTTAATCTGAGACACCCCTCGTTCCATTATTGCTATTCCCGTTCTATTATATTCGTTCTTTGCGTGACAGTTCCTAAATCCTGCTGTTTTTGACCATTGCTGAGGATGCAGCCTGTCACGTGACCCTAATGATTTCTATCCTTGTTGTGTAGCATCTTACAGTAGTAGCTGATTTGTTTTCAGGAAGAAAATGTTTAGTACCAGTGGGGGGAGGCGAAAAAAACAGCTTGTCTTCGTTAGGAAATCCAGCTGAAAGGTTCTCGTGGAAACATATTTACATTTTGGTTTAAATGTGAAATTACTCTACATTTAAAATAGGCGTACACTATTGCTGAACGCATAAATTTATTATTATTGATTTATGGTTGAATACGTAAATTTATTATTGATATACTTACACTCTTTTCAAACAAAGCGGAGCACCAAGAAGGACTTTTGCGATCGTGACGAAATTTGCAAAAACATCTTGATCGAACATGCAAATGAACAGGAATTGTCATCATAACGCGCATTTCTACTGCGCAATTCGCAAAGTACAAGACCAGTAACAGAGGCGGAAAATTTAACTTTTTTGTGGCTATCATTGTAATTCCGTAAAGAAGCAATTAAAGATACCCTTACGACGATATCGAAGACCTTACAGAAATATGTAAGTGGTCGCATTGTAGGGTTGCGTGAAGCTGGGTCGTCATACGGAACAATAAACCGCCACCTGCAGCGTACAGTCACTGCTGTGCAACGATGTTGGTAGCAATGGTTGCTACAAAGAAATTGCCGAGGAAATGAAGGCTCTGGAATGCCATGGAGCACAAATGCGAGGCAAAATAGGATGATTGTTCGCCAGGCCCGAACCGCCCCAACGGTATCGTTGTCCACTATTTAACGCATTACAGCCACATCTATACCTCCCGTAGTACCGTCCACCATCTCACGGAGCTTGTCTGAGGCGGCGTTACGCTCACAGAGACATTTAAGCTGTTTGCCTTTAACCCCACAACATCGGCGGAGTCGTCTGGAGGTGTCGCAGCCGATCATCATGGCTGCCATCAGACTGGTATCGTACAGTGTTCAGCGATGATTTTCGCTTCACTCTTGAAGCAGAAGACCACCGTGTTCGTGTCTGGAGAGAACGGGGCCAGCGATCCCAATCAGCCTTTGTTTTATAAAGGCATACAGCCATAACCCCTGGTGTGATGGTGTCTATTTCTTATGACAGTAGGTTATCTTTAGTCATCCTCCATACATCTTTAACAGCTCAACGATATGTTGATAACCATCCTGCAGCCGGCTGCATTACCCTTCATGGCACGTCATCCTGGGGCCATTTTCGAACAAGATGCCAGGCCACATACCGCTCGCATATCTCTGGGCTGTCTCGTGCGGTTGATACTCTTCCTTGGCCAGCAATGTCACCAGGCCTTTTACCAATCGAGCATGTCTTGGACATGGTAGGCCGCCAGATTCGGGCACGACAAAATGTCGTAGGTCTGGAGCGACAACTGTTGAATGCCTGGCAGAATGTGTCGCAGGAATGACATTAGGAACCTCTACCGCTCCTTGCCTCGACGAGTTCAAGCATGCATTGCCGGCAGTGGCGGTTCGACCAACTACTAATTTGAGCACTCAGTGGGTGATTGTGAGCCGTGAACAGGTACTATGACCTTGATTTTTAATCATTTTATTATCTGTGTATGAGCTATACACATATACAATTTCATCAAAAACAATCACTTCATCCATGGTGCTTCGATTTTTTTGCAAAAGACTGCATTATAAGCATAATATAAATGTATTAAAAAAGTTTTTAATACATTTATAATATTTTAATAATGATTTACTGTGAAATCATGAATAAACTTTCCATACATGCAAAAATTATACATTTTAAAATTTTCAAAGAAATATGAGCACTTTTGATAGAAAAGTGTTCATGGAAAGTACATAGAAATGTTTGTGTGTTATTTAGTTGACGTGGTCAATAAGCGTTCTAATTAGAACTACATTCTACTTTTCTTTTTAGAGATTTTTAAAATAAAGTAAATTAGATCTATACATGTGTATAAAATGCAGCAAAATAACGAACACTCTACCTACATCGAACTGCATTTTTTTACATGCTTGTAAGGTTTATCCTAAGTTTATTAACAGTTATTTTAAGTTTTGTATCTTGTCTATCTTATTCTAATTTCAGCTTACAATTTCCTGCCAGAATATAAATTCAGAAACGCAGTTAATTCAAATGAGAAAGAGTACTATTTAAGTCGTGACTTCACCGACTTCAAGACAGAGAGTCTGATTCCCTGACTAGCGCGCGTTTGCCTTCTGACTACGTCTCTCTTAACTGTTACTACGCTCGGCCATACCTTAGGCCCTTGCTTGGCTTCGCCGATTTAATTTATACTTAAGGGCCAACTAGTTAGATTCTGATAGCTTCGGCTACATCTTTCAAATAGCTTAGTTAAGCTAGTTTTAGTTTAAATTATTATTATTTAGTTAAGTTCTAGCCTGAGTGGCTGCTTTGTGTAAAGTTCCAAGTAGGAACTCATTGGAAATATACATTGTATATATACTCATTGTAAAATAAAGGGTTATAAACCCTCTTTAAGTCTTACGTGTTCTGTTCACACACTTAAGCGATTATTCGCTTGTTAGTTTTCGTGAGGTTCTAAGTTAGAACTTTAAATAGTAAAACCCCACATGCTATCCAAAAAGTGGCTGGTATACGAGGGGTGATATTCATATTTCTGACCTAATTGTTGTATAGCGAAATTAAACTAATTAATTAATTAATTTATTTATATTCTAAATTATGCTACACAATGTGTATTTTATTTAATTTGTGTGTTAATTTCTTTTTCCTTTAATTAGAGTTTCGTACTGAAGATAGCAAGTTCGTTACTTTCGGTTTTCTGAACACGCTTGGCAGCAGACAACGGGAATGTGTGTGTTTTTCATATTATAATCTGGTATCATAATCCGGTACTGGATTTTAAAATACTTAACTTGAGTTTATATAATTATAACTTGTGTCAGAAGAGAACAGAAAGAACTGTACTTTAATTTAAAATTACTTTGAAATTGACAGCTTAATTAGTTTGTGAAATTTGCTCATTTAATTAACAATATTTTGTAGCTTTCGTAGGATTCCGTGTGATTGCTATCTTGTCATTTTTTAGCTGCTTTGGGGTGATTTATGGGGAAGATTACTTTGTGCTTCCAGAAGAGTTTTAGGGTTACTATCAGCAGGTGTTTTTATTTGGCGAGTTTCTGACGATATGAAGGAAAGGTGTTGAATTAACGCTTTGCAAAGTAAGAATTTTTATACTGTTTTCTTCGGGGCGTTTTTATCAGAAATTGTCATCCTTTTGAGGGACTTTTGGCGTCGTTGCTAAAGTTTGTAACAAAAAGCCGGTGCACACGATTTTTCGCTCTCTTGAACGCTCTTTAACTCGCTTGATTCCCGGTATTAGCAGAAGTACAGATTCGTAGGACAACAGGCAGTTTCGTGCTCGCTCTTAGAATACTCTTGCGTTCACTTTTCCTCCTGTGAATGATGTGCTGCGGAACAGCATTGAGGGCAATAATATGGTTCCTTCGAGATGCGGATGTAAAACCATCGACGTAGTTTACTAGACTCTCGAAGGATATTTTATTGTATTACTTTCCATCAGTTCAAAATGTGCTTCTGTATCGTATAAGTGTGGTTCATCTTCGTCTTGGTGCTGCTGTGGTCCACTACATCTTGCTGATTCATCATGACCATCGCCTAGCCATTTATTTCCTCCTTTCGTGACCACAGGAATCAACTCGGATGTCTCCTGGTTCATCTTCTGTCGCACCCATGTTCGTGGAGTTGTGGACGTTGCTGGAGGGGGCCATCAGTCATCTTTAGCGAATTTCTACGTCTTGCAGTTTACCAGTTTGCACCACCTTTTGTCAGTGCCGCAAAGTTCCCCTGCCTTCTGCTCATAGAATTTGATGTTTTCTGGGTTCTATTTAATGCTGCCACCAGTTTGGTTTTCAAGATAAGTGATTTTTTCTTAGCGAATTTGATGAATCATTAAATTTAATTCAAGTGAATAATTCATTTAAAAATCAAGTTAGAAAGGTGTAAATTCATGTTCATTCATTTAGCTTCTTGAAAGCTGGTTCTTGAAATATGCAATCAAAAAATAATTTTTCTTTTGCTAAAAGAGTCGGGAGATATAAGTTCATACTAGTGTATAATAATATAATATATAATTATATTCGAGTAAATTCTGATTAATATTGAGTGATCAAAATTATGTGATTATAAGTGCAATGAGTTAATTATCAATTAATTTTCTTTTGTAATATTAAATTTTATTGATTCTGATATCATTATGCTAAAATGTACAATATTTATTTTTTGACTCCCGGGAGCCTAAAACTTAATGCCAATAGTTTAAATTAATTTTAATAGTAAAATAAAAGTCTGTTTCACTTGATAATTTAGTATGATGTTTTATTTTAACTATTGGTAACTATACATGACACCAACACCAGATATCATTGGGTTGTTAGAATATTTAAATTAATAATCACAACGCACTTAATAGATTTTTTTTATGTACTAACCACTAAAAGTTCTAGTTTATATCTGGTGTTCTTCAAAGGCACTAACATAACATAATAAGGAAAAAACAAATGTTTATGATCGATATTGGTTTTATTGTTTTTCAAATTATTCTCCGTGAAGATCAATGCACTTTTGCATACGTTTGAACCAATTTTCGAAGCACTTTTTCCACTCCGATTGAGGTAACTCCAAAATATGCGTTTTGAATGCATCAACCGCTTCTTCGGGTGTCGCAAATCGCTGACCACGTAATTTATTTTTGATGTGAGGGAATACAAAAATGTCATTGGGTGCCAAATCCGGGCTGTACGGCGGATGAGCTATCAATTCGATGTTTTGGGGAGTCAAAAATTCCTTTGTTGGAGTCGATGTGTGAGAGCTAGCATTGCCATGATGAAGAATGATTCGCTTCTGCCTCTGCTTTTCTCGAATTCTCCGATGACTCCTTTCAAACAAATGGTCATATACCATTCGGAATTGAACGTTCTGCACTGCTCTAACGCCACTGTCGCCACGTGACAGTAATGCCTAAGAAACAGGCAACCATTTGCTTCGATATGCTTCTTCCCCGAACAAGTTTTGTTGGATTCGGCTCATCTTGGAAGACCCATACAGTCGACTGCTGTTTTGCTTCGAGCTCATACGCATAGATCTGTGATCCCTTATCTGTGTACATGTTATACACAGTCTTTTAAATATGTTGAATATATTTTTACAGCATTTCCTCCGCACCAGTCAACACAAGCCTTCATTTGAGCTCTGTCAGATTAAGCGGGATTAACGCGAACAACTCTTTTTTACGGCCAAATGTTCATGTAATATCCTATTGATACTTGTCATACTAATGCCCAAAGATGCTCCAATCTCACGGTATGTATCATGACTTTATCCGTTCACGCGCAGCATCAATATTTGCTGGCACAACAACTGATTTTGTATGACTTTCCTGGAGCGAGCGTCGACCACGATTGAATTCATTACACCAGTTTTTTACAGTGCTGTAGGATTGTGCTTTATACTTGTATAAAGAATTATTTTCATCGAAGCACTCTTTTCTTGATAATTCACACGAAAAGTTATGAAAAGTAATGGTACGAAAATATTTACCAGTCAATTCTATTTTTTGCGGAGATGAATTTTTTAATTTACTGCAAATACCTCAAATCACGGTAAAATGGCAAAACTTTCTGAAGAAGTTATGGTTAAAAATGTAAAACTTTCGGTTGGAATCGCCTGCTATTGCCTAGCAACACTTACTGTTGCCAAGGCCAGAAATGTAAATAGTAACCTTCATACTTTTGCAAAGTTAAACTCAAAAAACCGGCAAAACGAAACCACATATAAATGCGAATAGAAAGAGAAAACAAGTTTTTAAGTATTGAGAAATAAATATAGAATGTCTCAAAATGACTGGTATATATCCTGAGATTAAATACAAGAAACCATCTAAATGTAAGGACATATAATAAGCGTAGATACAGGCTGAAACCTATAAAGCTCTTTTATTATTTTGAAGAAATGACTGAAGTCAGCTGTCACTTCCAGATTATTGTCTTTCAAAAAAGATATATTTCGTAGGAAACAGATAATTCAGTGAATAACTGAGCTCACTGAACAACTGAATTCGTTAATCATAATCCATAAACGTTATTTTTTAAATGATAAGTTACCAAAATTTAGACCGAAAAATCAGGAGTTAAAGTGAAAAAGTGTACATGTTGTGGCAATTTTGCTTTGATTCCTTTTGACTTGTTTCCGTAAAACTATATGATGTTTTCCCTCTTCCACAGGATATTGATGAACTGAAACTGAAGGTAAAAGGAGCCATTGACAAATTTCACCTAAACATATTGGAAATCATGTCAGAAGATGTAAAAGATTTCTTTAGATAAATAAAATTTTAAAACTTTCCGTTTATTGAGGAACTGATTACAATTGCATAATTACACTGGTTTCCAAAGGTTAAGCAAGCAATGCAAATTAGCAATTTTCAAAAGTATAGCTGAATTTGAGTCGCTGAAATCCTCTGCAGATGTAGATAGCAGTATGCAAGTATTGTATGATACAACCAGTGACGACTGACTATCCGAACGTACTTTAATTAGGCAGTCACTGAAGACGTCAGTATTCTGAATTGTTTGAGAAGACTCATTTAAATGATGACACTAAGTGTTTGTGACTTTCGATGGATAATTTCTGATGACATCTCTAGGCTAAACGAAGACGAATGGCAGATAATGAGTCCTGACGTGCTGTCGAACGCATTAAAGCCGGACAATAAACCAAAAAATGCCGTTCTTTTTTTAGCGTTGATTTATTTAGAAAATTCTCAAACGTGGAAACAATTTCTAACAGATAAGACTGCTGTCCGGATACTTGTACCAGATCGAAGAAGGGTTCCCGCCAGTCTTAAAGATAGGTGTATTGCAGTAGTGTCTAAAAGGAATCGACAAGCGACCTCCACAACTGCTGCATCTCTAACTGCATCGTCACTTGTTAAGACACTATATGATAATCCTATGCGCCGAAGTCTTATCATGAAGGGACTGTGCATCCGATTAGCAGGTGATAGCATAGCTTAGAGGTGAAAATGTGGGGAACCGCAGAACTTCACTATGAGATTTTACAAGTGTTGTCTCCCTCGCACTAACTGTTCAGAGGAAAGACCATTCCAAGAGGTCTCGCGAGCGTCCTTTTGGGGGAAACATGAAATCTTGGTGTACTGGGTGTTTAAATTGGTGATATACTCGATGAGACCCAATTCCGAGCGTCCGCTTTCTTTATGAGCGGGAGGGATCTTGTATTCGATTATTATACATAATATACTGTGATAGAAGAGCCTCCCTTCGCATTAATCGATCGATTATTTAATGATTAATGGAACAAGTTATTGCAGAAGCATTAACATAACTTTGTAATGTTATGCTATTGCTTAGATTCTAAATACATATGCAGTTATGTTAATTTCATAGGGTACGGTATAAATAATAGATTGAACAATAGATTAATAATAGATAGATTGATAATGGATTGAAATAACAGACTGCTACTTGATTACTTAATTTGATTAAACATTGCTTGGGTTATTAAACGTGCCTTTACACATATGCTGCAGATAATGCATAAGCTATGAAGTAGTAGCTAGAAAAATTTTGAAATACATATTAAAGAAAACACGATACCTTAAATTATAACTATTTTCAAAATAGCAGAATACAATGTCTTTATTGAAATTTGGTTTTGGTGATTTCAGGAACATGGCATGGTAATTACAGCGATTGCTAATATGGAAATGCCCTGTCTTGCTACAAAAATGTATAATGTTCCGAGTTGCTCGGTATCGCTTAGTCTTGGCATAGGTCTTCAGTTTATTGTTTGTTAATCATTTAAATGATTAACAAACAAAAACTGAAGTTAAACAATCATAAGTTCGTTAATCATTGTTTGTCAGATTTAAGTTCATTAATAGTTCGCTGAATCCATATTTGAACTCGTTTTGGTATTGAGGTACGTAAGTCCTATTCCTGTTGCTTTGATAGGAGATGTCACATTGCTCTGTGATATCGCGAAAGTTGAAATATTTCTGTTCCATATAAATTAATTTTAACTATTATTTTTATATCTTAGGGATGAAGTTGCGTTGTGCAATTAAAAGACGTTTAATGACTAGTGTAACTGATGACGAATGGCGCAGATGAAAGTCTTCGTTTAGTTGGCAACTGAATGAATAGTGATCAGCGTCTCCATGATATCCGTTTAAGCATGTATCCCTTATAGTTATTCCCCTTTTCAAGAAATATTCAGAAACTGTCCATGTCCTGTTAAGTGGGTTTGGACACCTCTTGTGGTTGTCCTGACTTTTGGGTAAAAGGTGTAGACTCTTTTAACAACTGCTTATGTTTCACTAACTTCCAAAACCAAAGCAGCCAGATTAAATTGTTGGCGTCAAAATCTCAGTTACACTTTCCCATATAGAACAACTTCCTCTTCACGGATATGTTCAGATTTTCCCTGGATTCATACGATGAACACGTTAGTATCTGGAAAGAAGAGGCGCAAGTAATCAGGCCCATAACATTATCGAACATCCCGCATTCAGAGGGGTCAGCCTCATGGAAGGAATTTCATTGGAATATTTCACCCAGTTGTAATCTTCAAAGATGGCTCTGTGACGGCTGCTTGAGATCACTATGAAGTCCTGCATCTCATTATAAAAATACACGTTGCAGCAGTTGGTCCTAATTTCTTCCTAATGTATGATTATGAAGCTCCTCATCTAGCCAACTTCGTGAACCATCGCCCCAAAAGTGAGGGCGTTTCTCGCATAGAGTAGCCGCCGCATTCTCCTTCCGATTTTAATCCTGTTGAAGACATCTGGGATGCTCTCGGGTGTCTGTTTCTGTACATTTACCTCTTCCACAGAATCACGGGCAGTTGGAAGTTATTCTTATGGAGGAATGGCCATTACTAGCATTTGCGATGGTTGAACACCTGATTGTAAGTATGAACCACTGCTATAAAGCTTGTGTAAAGCTCCGAGGTGGTCACATACCTCATTAATATAAGTTATATTTGCTTGTTTTTAAGCTTTAAACATCAGTTTGCTAATGTCACAATGCCTTTGGTTAGTAGCTTCGTACCTAACTTAGGTCATTATTGTCATAAATGCCGTATGTTTTGTTATACGTTAGCTGTTCATACTAGACCGAATATCTATACCATTTGAGACAGAAAGCTTGAACCTCTGTTGCAGGCAGTAATAATTTTTCAAGATACAGAAAACAGTTAAAAACCACACCAGCAGAACTGAAAAATATTCATTTTAATAACTATTGCTACATTTGCGATAACAATACCAGGCAGTTTATAGAGATATAATAAAAATCTCCAAATATATCTGTAAAGTAAACAGTAATAATTCTTCAGTGCTTATATATCTAGTATGTGATACAGAGTTTATTTTATTTAATACAGGAAATTGAAAGTTAGTGTATTTGTTATAGCTTAGAAAGTTAATAAAATTACAGAAGAAACAAGAATGTTGCTAAAAAAGAAAAACGTTTACAGGGCGGCAAAATTAAATTTTTGTATCGAAAAAAAAAATTCTGTACCCCAAGTTTGCCACCAAAGTGTTTAAGACGCCATTGTGTACCACCGATTACCCAAAACTGCTGAAGAAAAAAACATTATTTGATCAATAAGTTAATAATTTTGGTAAAAGAAGATAAAGTCGGAAAATGACCATTTTAGCTTCCATCACCCACATTTTATATCAATTTCTGTTGACTATTTATTGATTGCTAATAACGTTAATGAAATAAATTTAAATAAAGTAACACAAATAAAAGAGCTCAAAAGAAACACTATGCCTATTTTAATAGAAAATATTTCATACAATTTAGTAAACATCTTTCCCTCTAGATTGCAATTTAAGCCCACTTTTCGCAGCTCTGACTTAAAAACCTCCATATTAGCTTTACTTAAACGTAAAATAGGCCTTGCTTAGGCTAAACTGAGCATTATTATTATTAATTGCTGTAAAAACAATAAATGATAGCAAAAGCTTGATTTTCGTCACTTGTTAAATGCTTTTTGCAACTTAAATGAATTGTAGTACAATAGAGTTACAGTAGAAGAGGATAAATATCGGTTTCTGGACACATGTAATTAGCTTTCTTAAATGGCTACAAAAAATTAAATTTCCCAAACCAAATAGATATTTCTAAACAAAGTTTCGCAAATTACTGAATTTCAGTATGAAATCTCCCTTACCAAATTATGATAACACGCGGTCGGTGACAGAGCAACAAGCGGAAATTCAGAAGGGTAGTTACAATAGTTGTACAATAATTTAGCAATAATTTAAAATTTGTTTCAGTGCGGTTAAGCCTAATTGTTTAACCATAGCAGCCATATTTGTTTACATTTGAAACTTGGCAGAATAGGGGCTTTTTTGCCAAGCTAGCGAGACTAAACTTCGAAACAACAAAGATAACGTCTTCATTTATTATTGCGAATTACATCATGCTTAATCTATTGTGATATTATCATTTAATTTATTAAATTATTCCATATATTGATTCAACACAGCGTCCGCAACATATTAAGTCAGTTTCTACACCTTCAGTGTCTTTCTACCAAGTGAAACCAAAAGTAAACTTTCAGTTTTGTACACCAAAAAATCTGCCTTCCTGCCCGTTGGTCGAATTGCTTGTTTTTGCGTAGAAACTCTAATTTTAATTCTAAAACTTGTTCTTTAAATTGCTTTAACTGCACTTGTGTTTCATATATTTTTCCATTTTTATTAAAGATATTTTGAGATTTTATGAATTTTTTCCTTGCTGCGAAGTGAAAGCTGAATTAATTGAATGAGAAAGATATCGCTAATGAAATTCGAGGAAAGTTTAGATGAAATGCAGCAAAAATTTTCGTATAATTTAATATTCCATACAAGGAAGTCATGTGGTCTATACTTCAGATCTTTTTAATTCAGTTATCGAACAATAGACAGTAAGAATAACGAAAATCTTCGAAATATCCTGTTTTGTTTACAGACCGCTGTAAAAGAACGATATAAATATAAGTATTGACAATTAACTAGAGTTACGTTTTTCAAGTCTATGTACAAAGAAATAATTTAAAATAAAACAATTAAACATATTTTTGATAAAATCTCGTTTATGGAGCATATTTTTAACTGTGTAACTTAAGTTTATTTTTTGAAAACTTTTATTGTTGTTGTTAGTCCGTCTTTATTTTAGTTATTAAAGAACTTCTGAGAACCAAAAATTAAATGTATGCGTATGAGCAAAATAATTCATAGAGAATAAATTTACTCTCATCAGAGATTGAAACAAAATATAAAATTAGAATCTGAATTTCATTTTGAAATGTACAATATTTTTCAACTACTTGTTTTCAAAATTTGTATTCTGAAAATAATATTCTTCGTTCCCCCCAAAATATTCTTCACTCTACAACTATTGCACGGAGATTGACTAAAGGCATAAGAACAGCATAGTTCGATCACTTTTAAAGCAAAAAATGTACAATTTACCATCATATAAGAATAAAACGCTGAGCTCAGCGAGCCGGATAACAGAATTGAAACATATATATATACGACTGGTATCACCGATTGTAGCAAAAAAGGGTGGTGCAGGACTAGTTATAGCAGACTTACGTACAGATGTCAAGAAAAAAGATCTCTTCTGAATCCATTTTAAATCCATTTTACAATCCATTTTGGAAAAAAAGTGTGACGTTTTCTGTCAGTATGTACAGATTTCACACAAAAATAGTTCAAATGGATCCGAGAGCAGTTAAAATGGATATTTTCGATGAAATATGATACTCGAAATTTTTCGCAATTACAATACTTCCTTTACTTCGTACAAAGAAGTAAAAATATGAAAAAGAATTTAAATTCTCAGCAAGTCTATCTATGAACCTAACACAAAATCTGAATAAATATCTCTTGGTTTTCAACAGTAAAAAAAAGCAAAAATTGCCAAATTCAGAATCTGAGAGTCTTAAATGTCTAATTTACAGTCTTAAATGAAAACTATCAGATGATATTCGAAAAATGGTATTCAATATTGAGGTTTATTTCTGTTTTCAACAATAAAAGTGCAACTTTCAGGGAATGTTGTCTTTTCAAAGTGCTCCCCAAAACACTGTTTAGTGAAACACTGTTTTTAAAACTTATTTCAATAATTACAAAACAATCAAAACAAGACGCAAAAGAAATTTACACATGCGTGTGATTTTTAAATCTGGTATTAGCAGATGCATTATTATTTAAATTTATACTACTTGAAATGTTTTTTCAACTTTTAAAACTGTTTTTAAAATGACTAAAAATGGCGGATTACTAAGTTTCCGTTAACTCATGACACATCTTAAAGATCAATATCCTTTGCAAAATATACTCAGAAACGTAATAGAAAACTTTTCGGTGCAAGAAAATTGAAAGCTTGAATCATATTACTTCTTCGATCCCTCTGGAGCCATAAGCACTCAGAGAAATATATAAAATATTTCGAAAAATATTAAAACTTTTTGAAAACACTATCACTATAAATTCTATTATGTTAGAGGTAACAAGAATTTATATTTAATATAAATGCAATAACCGTTTCGTAAATAACTTGAAAAAATGAATCAAATCTCCACACTGCATGGTCATCAATACTCCACACTGCATGGTCGCTGATTTTTGACTTCAAGACAAAGATCTCTTGAGAGATAATTCCTGTTTTTTTCTAGCGTGCCTTTTACAGTTTTTGGCAGTTTTTTTCGCAGTCGCTTTAAGATCTTTAAATTACCTCAACCAAAACTCAAACTAAGCCTGGATTTCTCCTTAATTCTTTTTGTATGTTTCTATGTGTAAATATATAGTATCATTTTATGTTTAATATCAGTTTTTCACTTCGAAATGAATGGCATTTCGTTTATTAAACATATTAATTAGAGCTACTTTTAACTGCTCACAGTAATTAAAAGTATTTATATGGGCTGCTTCTGCTCAACCACAACATCATTTTTATCATATTGTCATATTACAGCACTAATAAAAATAAATAAGCATTGTGTTTAAATAGGTAATTACTGTGTTTGTTCTGTAAGGTATTTTTTATGTTAATTAACCAATTAGTTTATGTTCTGAATGTGTAATGTTACTTCTCTCTTTCCGTTCTCCTACCAGAATGCAAATAAGCTCGCGTATGTTTAAGTCAATACTGAGTTAGGTATAAGTGTAGGGGCCACCTATTATTTACCCTGAGTAAGTCGATATAGGCCCCTTGCACTAGCTTTCGAGAGCAGCAACGCCTTCCTGAGGCCACGGTACTATTCTGGTGCTGAGGTGCTGTTGTTGTCTAGTTCAACCGATATCGCAACCTCTGCCACCGTTAGCGGTGTCACGGGTTGTCCATTCATAAGCCGAGATTTATTTTGGCTGGTGTAGTATTATGGCTGGTGTATGTTCGTAATACCTAGTTATTCATCGTTTATATTAAGTGAGTGTTTGAGATTGCTTTAATCAGAGCGTGTTCTACCTGCTGAAGGCCACGTTATTAGTTTGTTATTCTAAGATAAGCGGTCCTGGCAACGGCGTTGCTGTATTCGCTACAATAGTACTATCACACCGGTGTAGGTTTAAATATCTCCGCCTTACCGCATTTAAATATCTCCGCCTGGCCTTTGGCTAATAAATACTTAGATTTAGTTTTAGCTTAAAATTCTACTCTGCAGTTCACGACATAAATGTTGGGTGATTTGTAAGCACCAGGTGTGCCTTCTGTTCAACTTACTTAGTTTTATATAAAAGGGTCTTTTACTCCCTTCCAAATTCTGTTTCGCATTAGCTATAGCAATAAGTAGCTTATACGTCACCTACAGGATTTGCCAAAATTACACTTATGTATAGGTCCAATCTCTACAGTTCTTTACAATAATAAATTCCCGTAGAGATTTAATGTGAAGTCAGAAGAAACTAAGCTACGCGAGAACTGTTGAAAGATAGTTTTTCTGTATTTCATATATTTTGAAGCTCCTGTTTAATTAACCGTCTTTGTCATATTAACAGTTCGCATTTCAGTCCTTGCACAGCAATACACAAACTCACAATACACCTTTGAATGCCCAAACACGGGTTTAGAAAGATTTAAAATCATGTGTTTAAAATTTTAAAAAAGGTAATCCCCTAAATAGTTGGTTTCCTTAAACACGTGTCTTTAAATTTCTGATTAGATTAATGAATCTGAAACAAATTTTGTTAAGTTTTCGTAATTTAAAGGGGTAGTTCCTTTTTTTATAAAGGCAGACTGAAACAAAAGTGACTACTCTCCGAAACAATATTTTCACTTCATTTGGACGGCTTTAAGAATCTGCAATGAATTTAAATATTTGAAACTCTAATGATTTATGATCTTAAGAATAATTACTTGAAAAAGCAGTTGTGTTAGTTCAGCTGCATTGATCTGATTCAAAAATGTTCGTGAGAAAAGAAAAGACGTGGAAAATATTGTAATTTATGCCCGTTTTTTAAACTTTTCAAATATTTAAGTATTTTTGTTTAAAGAGGATGGGTTATCATCTGTATTCATGTTTAAGACAAAAACGATGATTATTATTTTAAGTATATATTTTCAAAGGTTATTTTGTTTATAACTTAAAATAATTTAATGGATTATTACGATTGTTTTGCGTATTTTGCATGTATATTTTATTATGTTGTAAGGTTCTACTTTCTATCTGTTGTGCAGAATCTGGAGAAATAGTGATTTCATAGAAGAAGGGTTAAAATTTCCCTTTATTAAACTCTTTAAATTATTTACAATGGGTCAACTTGACGCTAACATACTACGACGCAGCTTGGGCTGTAACTGAAACAGTAGAATCAAACTTAAAATGGGAGATATTCACAAGTAGTAGACTTACACTACAGGGTTCATACAATCCCGTATCCTACAGCGCGTAGATGAGTCTAGTGGCAGCAAGATAATAGCGATTAAGACACGTCTAACCAGCAGTAACTGCTAAGCGGAAGCTTGCGTATAAGCACGTACAGAAATTTCCCATACTCTCTCTAACTTTTCTTACTGGAACGTCGATATTTAAACTTTTTCTCCCACTCGTAGAATTTGCATTTCTTACGCGCTACCAAATTTAAATATTCTGGCATTGACAATTAGGGGAATGAAAGCTTATAGGAAAGCAACTTAAAATTAAATTTCACTGGTTGTTTAAAATAAATATAAATCCCTACAATGTAGACACTACATTAGATTCTTCGGAAAGTGTAAGAAATATCAATTGCGCCTTGCTGGGGAATCAAACCTCAGATCTTCATTTGCTGATTGGATGCATTAGCCACTACACCACAAATGAATGCAGCAGATAAATGCCGCAGTTCCTCAAAACTAAATATCAAAGCCAAAATTTACAAAACGTTTTAGAAATCTTCTCTGCAGGTTTACCATGATTTTAATAACTATTCAAACTGTAAAATATTCTTTGCTTTATTATTGTTATGAGCTCTTGGTTATCCTAAATGATTATTGCGCGAATACAGAGGTTGCTTAGATATTTTTAGAAAAATTTTGGGAATCTTTAATTAATGTTTAAAATGTAAAGATTATTTTTTAATGTTCTATCTGAGAGTCTTTTATATCCACAGCATCGTGATTTTCATGATAGATAGAGAAGATATAAGATAGAAGAGCTTTTCTATGGTAAAATTTCCAGGGATATTGATTTCCGCTCCTGTTCCATTACTTTCCAGTCCTTCAATCATAGTGGGTTTGAGATTAGAAAGAGCTCTTTTCAGGAGACCAAAGCCAGGATAGTCCATAGATAAAACGTCAGAGGACTTCAGTAATCTATTGAAAAGATATATGTGCAATATCTGCATCAGTCTTCACATTTTTCAAGGAATACAGTGGTACTTTTCAAAGTATCACTTATTGCTTTGTCTTGATGAAATTTCACTATTTGAAAGAAACTACGATGCAGAAATGGAATTTGTTCGAATGTACACCTTTCTCTTAACAGTACATTGAGCTGATTTTTAAAACTTTCCCACTCTTTTTATTTTCAATTTCCCGTTGTAAGAAAAATCTGAGATAATTATAAACCTCTTACTAAAACTTTCTTTGCCTTGACGGAACCAGGTGTATACACTTTTTCTCTTCGTTTTTGATAATAATGTAGATGAGAAAAAAAATGAGTTCTTCAGCTATTTTAAAAAGAAAAAGAAATTATAATACACGGTTTAAGTTAGGTTTCAACTAAAATAGAAACCAAGCCTCTAAACTGTTTCCATTTCTCTCATAGGAAGTATTTATTATATTATTTTTATGCTATCTGTGTAACATTGTTACATAACACAGTTAATACTGTTAATAACCGTGATGTCATTAAATTCGAGTTCATTTTGTTGACCAAATAGCTTAACTGCAATCCAATTTATCACAGCAATTCTTTCTTCCTTTTTCATCTCCTTTTCTGCTGACTTCTCTTAAAAATGTTGCAAGGATTTTAAGTTTTACTAACGTTTATTTTATTTTAAAACTTTGTTATCCTCTCTTCTTTTCCATTTCCGGTCAGAATAAGCACTAGTAGAATTGTTACGCAAATGAAGTTGCAAACTGTATACGTTTTTAAGATATGGCTTTTAACAAAAAGAGAGAGAGGCTTCTCGTTTCCTTACCACACGCGTGCTCATACTTAGTGCTAAAGGGCCAATCTTTGCGTTACTACTCTCTGAGAAGCACCTACGTTTAGTTCATATTTAGTTAAGTTAGGTTATTTTTTATTTTCTACGTTTTATACCATAAGTGCTGGTCTCGGTATCCTGAAGTGCGGAAACGGCTGTATGCTGTGAGAAATAAAGGGTAACTTGAACCCTTCTTATCTCAGTATTCTTATCTCAATTTCATATGAATCATATTGTTTCTTCTACACATACACGAACATAGTTTTGCGTAAGCTCCCTGTTCCTACTCAGGACTCCAGAACAAACTACTCAGGACAAAGGTCACTGTATTAAAATTGTCACTGTTTTCTTAAAAAGTTCTCTGTGTTCAAAATAACTTGGTCTGATAAAATCCTATAGTTTTCCGAGGTTACTGTACTTCCAAGGTTTGCTCTTCTTCATCAAGGTCAACCAATGTGATTATGTCAACATTCATTGTTATTGTGTTTATCTGCGGAACATTCCGCCTTTGCGATATTAGGAATCTTTTTTCGCAATGAGTTCTGAATTAGCGTTTAACATTTAATCAATTTCAAAATTTAGTTCTAAGACTCACAGCATGAAAAATCATTAAATTTTTTTCAAAATCTCTCACATTTTTCATCTCCAAATATCAGTTTCAGATCGTTACTGAGTGATGCATGGATAATCCAGAGTTTAGTGCATCATAAATATCTTTCAACCGGTATCTGAGAAACTATTACATTCAGTTTAACAATATTATAGTCGACATTATTAGTTTTCTAAAACTGAAATTACAAGATTCTGAATACTTGAGGCAATCAAAGAATTCATCTTTCTCTATTTCTCTATTCCTGCTATTTTATTTATGTTTCTCCAATTCCCTTTCATGCAGAAAAGTAAAATGGAAAATTTCATTGTCTTTCTTTCTGAAAAACATTGAAAAAAAAAACTACCTTTAAATATGCTTATTTGTACTTTTTATTTTTGATGAAATTTATCTCCATTTACTGTTATTCACGTGGAATAAACTCAATTTCCTCATATGGTTCAAAATCTAAATCTTATTCAGGCTGACAGCAGTTTTCTGGAAAAGTGCAAAAGAAATTATGGTTCTCGTCAATCAAAATCACGTATTTATTGCATTTTGTATGATTTAATAAACGGCTAAATTCACTCCTCTTTTACAGATTCAGTTTATGAGAAATGAGCTTTCTAACAGATATCAGAATAGCGATGAACTAGAATTTATGCACAGGTACTACTAATCGGAAAAGATTGTAATATTTAACATTATCCTAAATATGTTGAAAGGCGATTCTTCTTGCTACGCTGAGCGAAGAGAATAATTAATAGCAAAAATATTTTTTATTTCTGCGTTAGTTTCAGAAGGGAAAATCAAAACGCATTAGAAAAACATGGAGTTCGATTCTCAGCATCTGATTTCGCCATTAAATTCCAGAAGGTTTTCCCTATTCACTAGTATTACTAGTAGACACACACACACATATATATATAGTTAATCATTATTGTCCAAATACCAATATTGTAACTCCATGTCAGCTAGTAAATTGTTTGTAGTTTAACGAACATGAAAAAGTAAAGAATTTGGAGCAATTCTAAGAACATCTGTCATGTGATTTATGCATTCAGAGTTAAACAAAGCAATCAAATATGAAATTTTAACATTATTTTCTCAATTCCATCTAATATAAATGCAATCAAAATTTATAATATCACAGTCATGAGACCTTTTTCTAATGAAACAACACTCTTCGTTTCTATATAAACATATATATGTGACAATTTTGCTACTTATTGCTTAATGCAACAGAATTATCCAATTTAGCATAAAGGGAACATAATGAAAATCTTATTGTTTACGTCCTAAGAAATATTTTTCTTATAAAAGTAGTTCATTATGCCCTGTGTCAGAGTAATTTTTAATCAATATAATATCAAACTGAAGCATACAGTTTCTCAGTAACAGTAAAAAAATTTAAACGCACGAGATGAGAAAACATTAGTTTCTTAAAATAATCAGAATTAGTTTGAAATAAGTCCGAAAATAAACGTTTAGCTTCGATGCAGTCAAAGCAAAAAGTCTTTTAAAAGTACTCATTAGAACATTTAAACTACTATCTTAAATTAATTTTTAAATTATTTTATTATTACTATCTTTTTAAAAAAAGGGATAGTTTTAAACTTCTGTATTAAAGTTTTTTCAAAACTATGGACAGTTGCTTCGAATTACGCCACTTTAATGATATAGGTATTTATTATCCACGTAATGCAACAAGTGTGTCCCACCGCACAAGGCGTAAAATCATTGATTTATGTTTTACGTTGTCTAGCAATACAATTCAACATTTCATAAGAGTTTTATTTTTCATACAATAACTGTAATATAAAAACAATAAAAGCACTCCTTAATAATTTATACTCTTAATTTGTCTTGTAATAATATATTTAACTAGCTTAACCTAAAATAATTTTTGTGAACCCTGCTTAATGTTATTACAATTGACAAAACATGTTTATGAAGTCATAAATTACGTATTTTGGTGCTATATCTTTCAGGTTTTTGCACAATTCCCTTTTCTATACCACTTTTTCTTTCCCAATAGTTGGCACTAACCATTATATACGTTGGTCATTACTATGGCCGGTAGCTCTGGTCACTTTATAAGGTATTTCTCCTGTATCTACATGTTATAGTAGTCCCATATGCAAAATTTCAAAGTTCTGAAGCTACTCATTTTTGAGTTATGCGATTCATAAGTATGTACAGACGTCACGAAAAAATCTCTTCTGAATCCATTTTAAATCCATTTCACAATCGTTTGAGAAAAAAAAGAGTCCTTTACGCTGTCCGCATGTACACATGTAACGCAAATACATCGTTCAAATGGAATACAGAGCAGTCAAAATGGATATTTTCTTTGAAATTCGATAACCGAATTTTTCCGCGATTACAATACTTCCTTTACTTTGTACGAGGAAGCAAAACGTTATGTTTTTCACTGTAACTGAGGGTCTTTATGCCTGTTCTTGGTAAACAAATTTATATTATAAGGTTTTATTATTTATATTTAAGATTCCATTTTAAATTTAAAACCAACTGTTCAGTTTTATTTTGCTCCTTATTTTGTTTTTCAGAAATACGTAAATTTAAGGCTTGTAAAACAGGAACTTACCTCAGTTAAAACAATAGTAACTATAAGAGCTTCGCTAATTATCAAGCGTTGTTCATTTCTTTCTTCTGATTACCTGTGAAAAATAAATTTTACCTGCTTAAATCAACTTTCCTTTTAGTAAAAATATGATTTTTATACCTTCAGAAACAAGAAATTTAAAACTGCGTTAAGATTCAGAATACCACCATAGGATCTCTACCATGGGCGCGTAGGGCTAATATACAAGATTTCCTGAGGTGCCGGTGCCTGAAACATTGCTCTGTTACATGATATCGATTGTTTAAAAAAATTATCGATAGTTAAAAATCTATAGTTAAAAAATCCATATTTATATTTAATATGTAATATATTATTTATATATTATGATATCAATAATTAAAACATATTAATCATGTTTGCAGAATTAATGTGGCAAAAAAAAAAGAAACCTCATAAGGAAAAAAGCTATTTAATGCCTCTAAAAAAAAGAAAGGTAAACTAATGATAATCTGATAACCGTGTTAAATTCAATATCTTGACACCGCATCGTTAGCTTTTGCAAATTTTTAATTACTGGATCTAATTATTTACGCCATTGCATAAAAGCAATCCGAATAATTTCATAAAAGGTTGCAAAGTTGCTAGTAACATCATGCAAGCAGGCAACTGTTCGCCAAGATTAACACCTTCATATGAGTATTCCGTCACCTTTGATGACGGTTACTGTCTTCATGATACGGAACTTCATAAAGTAGCGGCACATTTATGCCTTTATGTCAGGACACGCTTGTGCCTTTGATAGCGGTTGTCTGGTTTAAAAGAAATAAAAGGTACCTGCACTTTTGTGAAAGTTAGCGATTGTCGCCAAGATTAAAATCCTCGCATAGGCATCACGGCAACCTTGAAGAAGGTTACTTTTCTCACGGTATTGACCTTCGTAATGGTGCCGGCACCTTTGTACATTTATGTCTTCTTGCCCTTGGTGAACGATGGCTAAGTTAAAAAAACAGGTGCTGGAACCTTTCCCGCCTTTCCTGTGCCGGTATTCTTTAAACATAAGCATAAGCTTATGAACTTGTAAATTGAACTACCAAATATAAATCAAGAAGTTCGTGAAGCTCTGCATAACTATCAATTCTAGGTTCTAAGCTGTATGAGAGTAGTAGTGCTAATAATAACGTAAAAGTGCCATGTTAAGTGATAAGAATCATCCTCAAATTAATACCCTTCCCTTTATGTAATTAACTTCCAAAAGAGAAACCTTTTAATATTTAGACAATGCAAAACTATGAAGTTTCACCTACAAAGTCAGCTCAAATCTCAGATTCAGTACTCATACAAACTGATATTGGTTAGGACATGCGATTTCTCAGTCAACGTTTTCAACTTCTAATTTTAAAATTAAACATTCCCTCTTTGCAACTTACCTCGAATATGGAGATAAGATTAAGATCATGACAGCAGCATGCAAAATTCTCTCTTTATGATGCTTTGTCTCCGCTTTCTTTGTAAATTTTATATATTATGGTGAACAGAATGTCGATCCTTATTCTATTAATGAGAACACAAGCAAAAATTCAGTTTTTGCAACTTGAAAACACATATGGTTATTTCTTCTAGGTTCCCAAGATCACATTGAGGCTTCAGAATAATTTTGCTTACCAAAACGCAGGTTTTTTATTGTTGCCAATTCATAAGATTACTTTTATTATTGAATTACATTAAAAACATTAAAATGTCAGTATAAAAAGAAAATATTTTAATTCAAATTAAATTTCAGTTTTAAATGATCTGAAGCCTATTTTTTTATTTAATTTTCAACGTTAGGGGGTATACAAAAATATTAAAATATTGAACAATTCTAATACCATTATTTTAAAACCGAATAAATTCATAAAGAGACATGCAAGCTGTATGCTAACACGAAACCTCAATGTAACCATTTTATTTTATTTTCAATGTATACGATGGTGTGCACAAGACAAAAAGTTAGGTAGGTAGATATAAGCGTAGGCGGCCACCTATTATTTACCCTGGGTAAGTAGGTATAGGCCCTTTACGCTAGCTATCCAGATTAACAACGCCTTCCTGGGACCCACGATGCCGTTTTGGTGTAGAGGTGCTTCTGTTGTCTGGTGCAAGCGACATCGCAAGCTCTGCCACTGCTGGCGGCGTCACTGTCTTATGCTAATGCCGACTTTGGCTGCTATTAGACAAAAAGTTAGAAACTTTTCAATTGACCTAATGCACTACAACAATACTAGAAATCTACTATATTTATGATACTCCTTCCGTTAAAATAAAAGTTGACGCAAAATATTGCTAACAAATAATTTTTAAATGATTAATGACTGTAAACGCATAAATGTTGACTATTGAACTTAGGTCAATAAAATTTGATTAAAGTACGAAAGAATCAGCAATCAATAACGATGCAATAAAATCTTTTCTTTCTAAAATAATGTTGTATTTCATTAATAATTATGTTTTATTTTGGAAATAGCATCGAGTGAATCCTATATTTTTCATGACGTTTAGTTATATAACTGACTACCCACTACTATTTTAATATAAATGCTTCAATTACGCTAAACTGTTTATTACTCCTACTAATTAATAAACGTGTTATGCAAGGGTAATCGGAAAATAAAAGCAATGCGAAAACGGCGTTATAATTATAATAACGAATGCGGGCACGTTTGAAATGAATCTTTCAGAGGTTTCTTTAAAGAAGGCTATATCGTGTACTGTTTAAGATAGGGATTCATTGAAATAAAAATAATATTCACAAGCTTTCCATTTTTTCCAGAAAAGATATGCAGTTTTTTTATAGCCACAGTGACATTCTTTCAATTATATGGCAAGCATTACACAAAGCTAAACTTCACTTTATTCCGCTCATAGCATTTGCTTATTATTAAACTACTCCACTGGGCTCGCCGTTATTATTTCACCATCATTTATTTTATCATAGCTTAAGGTTTCTCATAATTCAATGCCTCAAAAATTTCTTGGCCTTATAATATCCTAGAAGAATGTCCCTCCTAGCTCTGTGTTTGAATTTCTCTAGCTGTATGAATTAACAGATATCCGCAAGTCCTTTTCTCAAACTGTACTTTGATTTGCTGTTTAATTTGGTTATCAAAACTCTCAATACATAAAACCATACCGGTTGGTATTTATAATCCAGCAAGATCTCCTGGATAAAAAGCTCATCTAGAGACATATGAAAGAATACTGAACTCTAAAGTGCTGTTATTTTCTAATCTTTATCGTTCTAGTCTTTCTCAATGTGTTAGTATAAATTTACTATTGTACAGTACGTACGCTTTTCGACTCATATTTTCAAGCTCCTGAATAATTTTAATAACATCCAATTTAATTTTAAGGAGACCTCCTGATGGAAGGAAACTTCCTACTTTAAGACATCAGAAATATTCATTCTGAAACTGAGTGTATTTTCGAGTAAAGAATCAGTATTAAAAATGTTATTACTTTTAACGGCTTAGAAATAAACTTACGTATATCAGAAATCATTTCTTTTAAAGTCGCGGCTTTTGTTTTTTCCTTAAGTATCGGTCTCGCAAGCCCTTTTTGACGATGCTTGGATAATTCAAGTTTGAATAATTGAATTCAGTGTTCTGAATAATATGGGTAATTGATTACTCAACTTTAAATTATGTGACAACAACAACTTATTTGATATCAGGATTAGAGATGGGCAAAACCACTCTTATATGAGATCAGATAGAACTATTTGCTCCCTGAACTCAATCGGTTGTTTTTTATGACTCACCGCTCTCTCACAATAGCCTTGTTGAGAAAGATAGGGAACGAGGAGTGAATCAAGAGTTGTTAATGGTAGGCTTATTTTTTATTTGTTAGTAGCAAAGCACACAAGGGTTATCTGCCTGACAGAGGAATGCCTTTGTGGAGGACCTTTTTAAAGGAAAATTGGTTCATATACACTTTACACATGGGAAAAACCACGAAAACGCACATACAGTCAGTTCGTTCGTTCAATTCGAATCCCGGACCGAACTACCAGCGTTCAGAGACTTAACTGCTCGACTGTTGGTGGGCTTAAGAATTCTTAGCGAACACTGGACAAACAGCGGAAAAATCAAATGAGCAGTAGGACCAGAAACGGTAAGCGAGGTTGGAGCAAAGAGCAAAAAGCATCGAACGAGCAATGAGATCTGAAGAATCGACTCAAAATATTCTCAAAAAAATTCCTCAAAATATTCTCTTTCCATAAAACTATACAATTTCAGAGTAAAAAAATGGGAAATGATAAAAATTATGCTCAGTTTTACCATGGGAGGATAAATATTCTTTTCTCGCCTAAAATAACAATCGATCTTTCCTAGCACGTTTCCAGCAAGAGTTCTCGATGTGCAAACTCCGAAAGAGTTCCACTTTATTTTTCGCTATTCAATCATTCGCTCATTCATTAAAGTGAATCAGTTCTTGAACAAATAACACATCTCTGTTCCTGGCACCATTCCAACAGGAGTTCTCCGTGAAATGTAAAAGAGCTTCCAATCCGTTTTGTGGAGTCATCGTTCATTTACTCAGTAAAAATAGGTAAATTCCTTGAACCAGTTTTGGAGTATACCGTCCAAGACTAATCAAGATAAGGCTAGACAGCTTATTAACATATCAGTTAAAAAATTAGCTTTCAGTATAAGATCTTACACGAATACTCATTCTAAAATTTCTGAAATTATGAAAGCCTGAAATTCTAAAACTGCGTGTAAATGAATCAGAAAGAATAACCCGTTAAGTTCACTGATATTCTTAGTTGTTAAATTTTTGTTTAATTATTAAATTTTCAATTGTGTCCAGTAAAGAAGCAAACTCTTATAAAATTTCTTTTTTAATTTTTTGTAGCCTTTTTAAGTTTTCTTTTTTAATCTAGTGATAAAGTAATCCATTGTGTTATTTTTCCACTTCAGAGAAGTTAGATTAATCTATTTATTACCCGAACATGGACAATATTAAATGGATCTTAAATTCAGAAATTAGGAATTCATCATTTCGAATGTTTGATTGAGATGGCAATACTGTGTATTTCTTTAGAAACACGTTTTTTATTTCCCAGTTTTCACCACCAAGTGCTCTGCGGATATATTTAATGAAACATTCATACATTAAAATCAACATAGTCTTAAACTACAGCTCAAGGAAAGAGATCGATTTACGTTAAGTTTCACCTCAAAATTTTCAACATCAAATTTGTAACTGAAGTATTGAAATCTTAGTGCAAGTGACACTTTTACTGAATTGGTCCCTTTTCCTAATTAAATCGAGTAATAAGATCTTTTAATTAAAGGCTGAAGTATATAATTGTAAAAGAAGAATACTGAGATGCAGTTTTAAATGCAAACGTCAGCTAGTAATGAAATAAATGCCAGAACTTCAGTTACATCCTTATTTACAAATGGATTTCGATTTCAGTTTCTGTCTGTAGTTTCAGTTTTCACTTTGGAAATTAAGGATGAACTTGAAGTTTTATATAGCTAGCAAATGACTATCTGACGGTAAAGCTCAAAAATACTGAATAGCTCTCAGAAGTGTTAATGCATAATGCATCATTTTTGAAATAAGAAAGGCTAATTTCAACCTTTTATATTTGAGTTTACTTCATGGGTTGATTGATTCTGGGGCGCAGCCCCCTGTCCACCCAGCTAGAAAATCCAGCCATGAGACAAAGAAAAGGAGACAGGCCCAAGCCAACAACGAACAAACAGCTAACAATGAACACATCCCAAACAAGAATAATAAAAAAAAAAACAACTATTCACTCAACAAACCCAAAATTAAGATAAAATACAAACACAAGAAGAACGAACACAAAATAAAACATATCTCCTCGTAACTTTTCCTCAAAACCTGTATAAAATATTTCAAATGTCTATTCCCATTATTTCTTCGTTAGCATTTATAATCTTCATAATATCCTTTGAGTGTTTCTTTAAAATAGTTTCTAATTTATTAATATCCGTGATGTCTAAATTTCTATAGCCTGCCCTCACACTCTGTGTTAATAAGCAATTCTCCAAATAATGTGCTGCATCTCCAACAACATTACACTTTCTGCATTTCTCATTTTCATGTAAACCAAATCTTTTCAGGTAAAAGAGAAACCTTCCATGACCAGTAACAACTTGAATATATTCAAAGTCATTAATAAATTTTTATCGTTAATTTTCAATACTTTTAAATAATTTTTGTTCCTATCGGATTCCCTCCACTGATTTTACCATATTTCCATAATGTTTCTCTTCAAAATACCAATAGAGATTTTTCTTGAATCCAGAATTTTGTTATACGGAATCCCTTCACCTGAAGCAGCCTCCTTTGCCAGCATATCCGCACACTCATTCCCCTCTACACCAATGTGGGCCTTTATCCAATGTATATTTATTCTGTTTTTGATTTGAATTTCACTATAAAAATCTTTTATATCTAGCATAATTTTGTTGTATTCATTAGGATTTTCTAATTTCTGTAACACAGACAGGGCATCTGTATAAATATTTATGTTGTAGTTTGTAAATTTCATAGATAGTAACCATACTAATGCTTCTTTTATCACAATTGTTTCTGCCTGTAAAACAGAATTCATTTTTGATAGTTTTATTCTTTTAGACATTATTTTAGTGCCATAAAAATATACCACAAACGCTCCTCCAATACCTCCTTCATAACTAGAACCATCTGTGAAAACATCAATCATGTCAGTATTACCGTAGTTTTTATCTTAGTTTATACCCCGAACACTTGCCGGATGTAAATACCTGTCTGCACTTACAAAAAGGCACCACTTTTAACAACAGAGTTTCCAATATTCAGTTCTCTTATTAGATTGTATCTTAATAAAAATTTATTATAAACAAATTGATAACTTTTTGGACGCCACTGAGTTTTTGGCGCCAACATGGAGACAGATCTAATCCGGCAATAACTGTGGAACACCCCACCATGCGACAACGTGGCATAATGGTTTGGGACGCTATTGCTTACAATTCCAGGTCACCTCTAGTTCGTATTCAGGGCACTATGACGGCCGAACAATATTTGGATAATGTACTGTGGCCGGTGGCAATCCCCTACCTTCAGGGGCTGCCTAATGCAATAGTAGAGGAAAAGAGGGGGAATACCGGCCAGTATACTCAAAACTTCATTAGAAATAGTCCTAAAGGCTCTAGTAATGATAAGCAGCCAGCTTCTCTGCAAGGAATCGAGTTTATTTCTTAGTTTTACCAACTCCCCCGCCCTAGAGCTCCATATTCCAATACCATATAAAATTTTTGGTCTAATTGCATTCAAATAAATATGTCTTAAGGTGGAGCTTTTTTGTCTCAATGATTCGCAATTAAAAGTTTTCCTATAAAATCCTAATATTTTTTAAATCTCTCTATGTGTTTTTTTTAAATGTTCAATAAAAGTTAATTTCTCATCAATTAACACTCCGAAATATTCTAATTTGGTATCGAATTTAACATTTTTATCCATGAACTTTAATGCCGGCTTCCTTGTATATGAACTTTAATGCCGGCTTCCTTATAGATTTTCCATCTCGATGGAAAAAAACAGCTCTTGTCTTGTTTTCATTAAATTCGATTTTTTCATTGTTACTCCATTCCCTGAAAGTTCCATCTAACAGTTTAAACACTTTTTCCAATTTCTCCAGTGAGACTTCATAAACGAGCGCAATTAAGTCATCTGCAAAACAATACAGGTCTATGTTATTAATTTTTTCCATTTTGTTGAGAAGCTTATTTATTATAAGACTTCAAAAGAGCGGGGCGCTGCAAGAGCCCTGTGGGTAACCCTTAGATATATTAAAACTTAACTTGATAGATCTATTTTCATTTTCATATATTATTTTCCTATTCTCCAAATAATTCTTAATTATATCAAATATTTGTTTTGAATTATTTATATTCCTTAATTCTTCCAATAAATGCTCCCCGGATATCGAACGATATTAGGGCAACGTGGTAATTTGACCGCTTATTTCTAAGATTTTCCATAATTTCAAATAGAGCCAGAACTGTCGATTTACTCTTCCTAAATCCATATTGCCTTTTATTAATTAGATCGCATTTGTCTATTGAGTACTGTAGCCTATTTGTGATCAGTTTATCTAGAAGCTTTGAATGTGTTTTCAGTAAACAAATAGGTCTGTAACTGTCTCCTTTTTTTGAAATTAAAATTAATTTTCCCTGTTTCCATACTTCTGGAAAAATTTTCATATTCAGGCATTTACTGTACAATATCAAATAGAAAGAAGGGAAGACACGAAATAATTCAATTAACAGCCACGCCCCAATACCGTCCGGACCGGCGGCAGAATTTCTACGTATTTTCTGAATAATTCCAAAAAATTCCTCTAATGTAAAGTTTGGTTCCAGCATATTATCCTCTTCTTTATAAATGTCAGAAATTGGCGGAATGTCATTTCCATCATATAACCTCAGTACTTCTTCTATAATATTTTTATATAAATTCACCGCAGAAACAGTACCTTCATCTTCTTTTTGTTTTAATACTAAGTTTCCACTTCTTTTATTTTTTGCAATACGATAAAAGTTATCATGATATTCAAAATTTTGTTTAAACATTTTTTCTCTAAAATTTCTTTTCTCTCTTTTAATACTCTTCTTATAAATTGCAAGTTCTTTTTTATATAAAATTTTCCGTTATATTTTAACAGAATCGCTGATACCATTAACTTGACAACTCTTTCTGAGTGATCTAACTCTTCTTATTATTGTTGTGAGTTTTTCATTCTACCAATTTGTTTCATAGTTCTTTTGATTTTTAGCTTTTACTTTCAAATATAAATTCATGTTATTCACTATAGTATTTTCCAATTCTTCAATAATTTGATTAAATTCCTTATTAGTCTTACATCCAATAATTCTATTTTCAAATATAATAACCTCTTCCTTCAAATTATTAATCATTTTCTTCACTCTCCATGTACTTTTACTATAAAAATAAACATCCTTTCCATCAATTAGAAACTGTTCCATTTCAACTATTATATATTTATGATCGCTCAATGATTCTGTTTCCAAAATATGCATATTAATTGAATCAAATTGAGAATCTGGTGAACACAACACAAGGTCGGTCCACCCGACTCCCACTGGTGATGAAAAGATGGGCTCAGAGTTAAAATCATTAATTAAGTTAAAATCATACTGTAAAATAAAATCATGAAGTAACGCACCTCTTTCATCAATAATCCTTGCGCCCCAATTAAAATGTTTCGAGTTAAAATCCCCCATAATAATAAAATCTTTAAAAAGCTTATCAAATATATTTTCTAATCTATGTAGATTGAGGCTCAAATCTTCTGACGGAGAAAAATATACAGATATTATACTCAATGTTTTATCTTTATATTCAGCATTAATCGCTACAATACAGTCAGAGATCGTCCCCACGGTGAATTCCAATTCTTCATTAATAATTATAATTGCCGCTCGGCCATGAACTTCATTGATAACTTTCCATTTTTTTCTTATATGTGCTACTTTATCCTCGATATAATAAGGCTCTTGCAGCGTGATGACATCAGGCCAATAACCAATAACTCTATCCAAAGCAGAGAGCTGGACTGCTGCAGCAGCACAGTGATTAGAATTTAAATTTAAAATCTTCATAGTTAAAATCCAAAAGATATAAATAATAAAACTGTATAAGTTAAAACCATCAATCATTAAAATCACACTAAATAAGATAAAAGCACAAATCCAATTGTTGAAATTTAAAGTAATGTAAAATCTTTAGAAGTTAAAATTGGTTATCAGGGTACTCGCAACACGAAGTAAGAGCATAAATAGTTTCGCTGTATCAATCAATATACGAGGGAAGATTCAGAAAAAATAAAGGCACATATAAAATAGTCCCAGTCCATGCACACAATACTTAAATTTAAATGTCCAAGTGATCTTTAATATATCTCATTTCCTCTAAGTATACTGGACATTCTTTAGAAAAAGCACTATGTCTATTATCATAATTCGTTCCATATTTGTTGTTAATTTCTTTACAATTTATGCAACATAATGCTTCTGATTTACAATTCGCTTTAAGTTGTGGTAGTGAACAATGGCTACAAGCAATCTCATTTTTACAGCTATTTTTCAGGTGTCCAAAAGCATAACAAGTTGTACATCTTTTAGGCCGAATGAATAATTTGGTGGAATATGACTTCCAGTCTATGGTTATACGTTGATTTTGGCAATTCCTGGAAATCTGATATATTCTATGTGAAATCTCCTGTTCACTTGCGGGAATCTTGAATAAGAGCTTAGTACATCCTCCATCACACTCACAGTCTAGTTTTAATTTTTCAAGAATCAACTCATCCTCTACAGTATCTGATATGTTATAAATAATTATTTTTGGCTTAATAAACCTTTTCTTTCTAGGCTTTAGTTTATCTTTTAATTTTTCATTTTCAATAATTGATTTTTCTAAGATATCACAATCTTCTCTTTTACCTAACTTAACAATTAAATCACCATTTTTTCTTGTATAAGAGTTTATAACACTTATTCCAATGCTAGGAGGATGTAAGTTCCCTTTAATTTCGGTATAAACATCAATATCATTCTTGCATGGTCTTATTATAATTTCATTGTTATTTCTTTCATCAACTTCTTTTCCCTTCTCTCTTCCTCCAATTTCAATCCTATTCTCTCTATCATCTTTCTTCATCAACACAGAATCTTGTTTTCCCAATAAATATTGTTTTATTCCTACTACTTCATCAATTAATATATCCAATCGATCATCATTCTTTTCACTTTTATTTCTATCTAAGTTTTGACTTGTAATCCAATTCGTAATATACATTAAACCCTGGCTGAGAGTCTCCACCAAGGATGATTTTGCCACCATCTTTTCTCTTAATTCTTCAGTAGCTTTATTTAATTTTTCAATGACAGTCAATATATCCTCTTCGTCATCAAATATTCCACACCCTTGAGATGATAGTTCTTTAGCCATCCGAGACATTTCGTTAGTGCACCAAGGAAGGACCGGGACAGTAAGTATTAAAACAATTAAAACATCACAACCATTAAAACGCAGTTAACATATAATCTAATACAAAATAAACTAAACTCCAACTCAATCAAGAACAGTATTTATAAGCTAAAATAAAATGAGAACCAAAATATTCTATCTCATATAAAAATCCTCTAATAGTAAATATCAAACACTGAAACATTAATTCAATCCAATTTCACTCGATCCCAAAAGTGCCGAAAATTAAATTTTCCGATAAAGCGAACCACTCACTTCACGCCGAAAATCTTAGTACGAAGTTAAATTAAAGCCGGGCAGGAAGACCACACATACCGGTGCATCGGTTTTTCAAATGTAAACATTGAACCATGGTTTACTTCATGGGTATGGTTTGTACTCGAAAAAGGCAAAAAAAATTTTTTTTGATCATAACAAAATATTTCACCAAGTAATAAAATTCATTTTGTAATTACGTCATCCAGTGGATGAGATTTTGCGATATATTTGAAACGAAGCTATCAAACCATTAAGAGTGCATTCAATATTGAAAGCTTTAGGACGTTTCTAGATATTAAATGCATTTAAACTATCGTAAGATAAAAATGAAGCATACTAAGTAAAACAAAATTAATTAAATACTTTATATTAAAACATTTTGAAAGCTTTCAGATTTTATGTTACGCCAAAAGGGGCGTTTTGTTTTTATTTATACACACATACATGTTTCGAGAGCATTTGGATTAAAAATACTTGAAAATAGTATACCTTTAGAATTTCCGATAGATAGTATCGCGCGCTAGAGACAAAAATGTTTTACAGTGTTGCCACTGCTCAATTTGAAATGGTTGAGTTTTTTAATCAGAAATTTGTTAAATTTTACAAAACATGAAATAGGTTCTTTAAATATAATACAAGACGATAATATTTGGCGGCAACAATTTGAAAAGTAATACGCCGTTTATTGTGATTCAGCGCAAAATGCCGTTTCAAGACCAATAGCCGTTCTGGGCTAACGCTTCTCTGGGCAAAAAAGCACGTTAGGAGAAGAACTAGAAATTTATAATATAAAGATGCAGATATTCCTATTCATCATTTCAAAGAAATGTAAGAAAATTAAATATCACTTTTTTAATTTTACTTTTAGGTCTGCTTAAAACTAGAGCTCTACAGGTAACCACCCTCGTCACCTTTTCTAGTAAGATGCCAAATTCTTTATAGCTAAAAATTAATTAAAATATATTAAATAAAATAGTTATCAATTCTTTAACATAAAGAATGGCATAAAATGTAGAGCGTCACAGACGTCTCGTGCTTAAGACGCAATGTTATCTTCTTGACATCGTTGAGGAAATGTTACCCAGTTGGTGCATTGAACATGCTAGAAAAGCCACACGTGTTTATTAAAATGGAGTATTAGTACAGTCGATTATAATCTTACAATTTAATCATGACAAGCTACACCAAATGTTGATGTTGTGTTAATGTTTTACCATGATGTCCACAGATTAAAAAATCTGATGTCTACAACACATGACTTCCTTGACGGCCAGTTAAATTATAAACATTTTTGCTGCGCTTCGTTTAAACATTTCCTCGAATTTCATTAGAAATATACAGGGTATTTATAAAGTCCCGGACCTATTTTGATGTTTAATAACTCATAAAATAATAAAGAAGATTACAATTAATAACATAAATGGTTCGATAGACTCAAAAAGTTTCATGACCCTTGTCAATGAACTTCCACATGTGTCCTCTTCGTCGCACGGAGAATATCAAGTCGATATTCAATTTTACGCCAGGTACCGGCAAGCATGTCGGCATCTACAGAGGCTATTGCGGATGTAATTCTGGCTTTTAAGTTATCAATGTTCGACACTCTCCTCCTCTAAACATTGTCCTTTACAAATCCCCGAAGGAAAAAGTCCAGCGGCGTTATATCAGGTGATCTGGGTGGCCAAGGAATTGGACCTCCTCGTCCAATTCATCTTCCTGTAAAATGGTCATTCAAAGAACTACGAACGATGGACTTTTTCCTTTGGGGGTTTGTAAAGGACAACGTTTACAGGAGGAGAGTGTCGAACATTGATGACCTAAAAGCCAGAATTACAACCGCAATAGCCTCTGTGGATGCCACATGCTTGCCGGTACCTGGCGTGAAATTGAATATCGACTTGATATTCTCCGTGCGACGAAGGGGGCACACGTGGAATTTCATTGACAAGGGTCATGAAACTTTTTGAGTCTATCTAACCATTTATGTTATTAATTTTAATCTGTGTTTATTATTTTATGAGTTATTAAACATCACAATGGGTCCGAGACTTTATAAACACCCTGTACTTCTCATTCAATCAATTTAGTTCTCACTTCGCGGGAAGGCAAAAATACGCAAGTGCTCAAAGCATCTTCATTAAAAATTTTAAAATAATAGAAAAAACTAAAACATAAGAACAACATAATTCAATCACTTTTAAAGCATAAAACATACTATTACCAACATATATGAATAGAAAAAAGGAGCTGATCGAGGTGGGTATAATATATTATTGCGTATGCGCGGGCTCGTAATATATTGAATGCACAAGTCTGATAATAAGTTCCTAAAATTTATTCTGATCCAAAGAAATGTAATAGCTGTTAAGAATATCACGCAGTGTAATCAATAGTTATAAAGAGTGGTTTAAAAATAAAGCTAATTCGGATATCTCAGTTCACGCGAAACTAAACAACTCGCAAGAACAAGAACTAAGCAGCTGAGAGCAGATTGGAACTTTGGGGTTATACTGATTTTCAGCGGGTGATGTATTAGCCTGCTCTTCCCAGTTTCTTGATTATCCCATATTGGGCCTAACGGTTGTGATTCCATAGAGCGATTTCCGCCCGTAGATGTGCATCTGAAAGGGGACTGGAAGCGTTTTCAACTAGCAATAGTCACGCCTCAGTAGTAAATCACTGGCTATGACACTGCCTCTGCGCAAAGCTGAGAGCAAATGCAGTCTCTTCGACCTTAAATAGTTTTCAACCAGCGCGAGATTTTTTTACTTTTCCGGCATAGATTTCTCTTAAAATTTGTCTCGCACTGCACTGCACGAGGAAATACAACAGTTTTAATTATATTTCTACTAAAATTACCTATCTAAATACAAAATTCGTAACAATATATATATACATGTGTGTGTGCCCTTGATGCGGCTGATTGCAAAAGAGAAACAGAGAGATACATAACTAGATTTGACAAAAATATAAGTCACCAAAACCCTTGTCAGCTTGGCGGTATTTCTCCAAATTATCGAGATACCCATTTACTCAATGTTAAATGGACTTGCCCCTGTATTCTTAATTTTCCGGCATAGCTCGTCTCTTTAGATTTTTCATACTACATTATATAAAATTTTACTTATAATTTCACTAAACTATAAACTGTCATCGATCATCATACAAGAGCAGGCGAAAGTTACCGCGAGCAACCACTAATTCAACTGTAACAATTTTACTTATAATCCACTAAATTTGCCTATCTAAGAACAAACATAGTAGCATTGCAAAACTTACCAAGGACTGCACGTCCCGGGCAGAATAGTCTCTGGACAGGAAGCCATACTTACAACTAAGGAAACTGACAACAATAATCTTAAACAATAATTGTAATAAATAACATAAAACAAATCAAATACTAAATCAATAAATAAGTGCACAAATTTACAAAATTAGAAACAAATATTACCATGGTTTTGGTATACTATTTACATTATACACACCATGTATCATGGCGATAGTAAGGAGCTAAACTGTCGTAATGAATGAACTTAGGCTTAGAATTTTATGACTTAAAGATCCGATCTACGACGTCGTTCAACCTGTTTAGAACTTTATAAGGACTATCCCAAGGTTACTGCAATTTAGGGATAGTCCTTTCGGTCGACGAATTACACAACCGTACCTTGTCTCCTTCGTTGAATCGATGTCCTGTAGCTCCTCTGCCATATCGGGTCTTCAACTTCTCCATCGTCAAGTTTACTCGCTTCCATACAAAACTGCGCGTTCCTTGAAACCGTGCCTGAAAATCTTGGATGTACTATTCCTCAGCCGCATTCGAAGGGTAACGAAACAAGGGATCAGAAGGCAGACGAAGGTTACGACCGAAGAGCATCAGAGATTGGGATTAGCTGATAGCCTCGTGAGTAGCGCTGCGATAGGCCAGCAAACGCAGAAGCAACTTTTTTAGTCCAGCTGGTTTCTGGATACGATAACGAAAGTCTATTGAAGATGGTTCGACTAAATTCCTCTAACGTGCCGTCTGATTGGGGATGCATAAGCGTCATTTGGGTTTTGTCGATGACGAGTAGCTTATAGAGTTTTATAATTACAAGCGAGGTAAAATTTCTTTCCTTGATCGCATTGCAACTGAACAGGCATTCGGAAGCTAAAAACCAGTGATTTATCATTACTTCAGCGTCCTCGGACAACTGAAGATTTGTCACCTCTTTCTGTGTGTCATGAATGGAAAATATTTCATTCTGAAATTTCGTAACATCAGTTTGGCTCCCCCTTGATCCTGCGCCCAGGGACAGATGTCCCCCCCTAGGTACGCCACTGCCTCTGCTACCGCGACAGCCTTTTGATCAAGAATAGGATAAGTTTCATTCCCCTTGGTGAAGTAATCATAGACAACGAGGATGTCTCTGTTGCCATCAGCAGTTCATGGCAGAATTCCCAGGATCCACAAAGATGATGTGTTCAAAAGGCGCTTTTATAATGAAATGTTGAACTTCTCTCGACTGCGTTTTTTCGGTCCTATCCGACCCGCACAGGCATTGCAAGATTGGCACCATTTTTGAACGTTATCTCTTGCATTACTCCAGCAGAAGCGTTCTCGCATTCTATGCAAAGTCATTCTTGACGACTCATTCTTGACCGTTTATTTCTTGTGACAAAACAACAGCAACACTCTCATGCTGGCATCCATATTGAGAATAAATCGTTTTATCTAGCTGAGGATACGTCAGAACTGGAGCAGATATTAAACCTTCCTTCAGTTTGTTAAATGCATCCTCACATTCTGTTACCCACTAGAACTTTTGCTTGCTCTCTGTCAGCTTGTGGAGCGGTCTTGACATGGAAGAAAAGTCCTGCACGAATCTCCTATAGGAGGAGTGAGTAGACCCCAGGAAGCTTCTCAGCTGATGGATATTTTCCAGGCATATCCAGTCTTTAAATGTTGACACTTTTCTGGATCCGTACACATCCCTTCGACAGAATAACATGTCCCAGGTCACTTCCTGTCTGAATAATTTAGGTTTGGCGAGACTTAACTTTAGATTGGCTTCTTTCAGTTTCTGAAGTACCTTTCTAAGATTTTCAAAATGTTCTCCAAAACTGTTACCGGCTATGTTGATGTTACCCAGATATATCAGACAGGCTTCATAGGAAAGACCTCTCAACACGGTCTCCATCAGGCGTTTGAATGTAGCCGTTACATAATCCAAACGACATCACCTTGAACTGTCAAACTCTTTGTCCGGTAGTAAATGCCATCTTTTCTGTTATCAGGATGTATCTCTACCTGCCAGTTCCCACTTTTTAAATCAAGAGTCGAAAACCACTTGTTTCGGGTTGCAGTAACTCCGTTATTAGGGTCTTCGAAGACACAGAGATAGCATACTATTGGGCGTTAAATGCAAGTCACTGGAGTACATGCTGCAACTACTTCACCTTTCCTAATAATTTTTGGTTTATCATTGACATTGGCAGTTCTCACCAGGATAACTGCCCTCAATAAATCGACGAGTACAAGGACTACTACTTCTCCTCGCAGTTTGTTACAGTCCTTAGGATAATCAATTATACGGTACCGGAAATTTCTGTTTTCTGTTATGGATGCAGGAATTAGAAATTCTGTTCTTGCTGGTACTATGATATCGTCTTCAGCTATGATTTGATCTACAGATTTAACTCCTTCATCATTAATTACGATTAGAACAATGTGCTCAGAGGGAAAATGCAGTTCATTTTTTCAGTTTAAGGAAAAGTTATATTTTCGTAGAAAATATAATCCGAATATACAGGGATCTGTAAATTTTATTACATGTGCTCTATGATGTTAGGTGACAATTCCAAACGTGATTTTTGCGCTTAATTTTCCATCGATGTCGATTTTATTCCCAAACACAGTATGGAGGGTAACGCATGGTGGCGTCCAGATGAGTTTACCTTCTAATTGTTCAGATCTTTTGAGATGATGGTAATACTGGCTTCTGTATGGATGGTCATATTGCAAGCAATTAAGTTGATATGTCCCATGAGAGGTCACTATTGCCCTCACTCACTGCAGAAATCTGAAGTGCTTTAAAATGGGACTTCTGATTATCTGACAACCTCCGCCCCACGTGATGACCACTAATGAGTTTCCCTGCTTCTTCGTGGAAGAGATCTTATTTTCCGTGCCCGGGGGGTGTTCTGCAGTTCCTCTGTACGTGGCCTTCAGCAACGTAGTTCTAGCACTTTAGGGTTTCTTTCTTGTCTTTTGGACTTAGGCAGCTCTGATTGGGTGGCGATCTTTACGAGTTGCTTTCTGGGCAGCCTCGAACTTTGGCGTTCACTAGAGCGCTTTATAAATCCTTCACATACGCCATTCGCAGAGCTTTCCGCATTTCAGAATTCAGGATGGCATCGATAAAGTACTGCAGGAACAGAATTTCCGTTGTTTCGCTCGGGTACTCCAAAAAGGAGATATGAGACATCCCTTCAAAATCCGTAGCAAGTTCCTGGAGTGTTTTTGTGGGCTTCTGTTGACGGCATTGTAATTGAAGATTGTTGTATTCTTTTGAGTACTTCTTCCCAAAGCGCAGTTCCAACGCACGGGTTAGAGCTTCGAAGCCTTCGAAAGTCTAGCCTTTGGTTTTCGGGAAGGGTTTGAAGGATATCCGCAGTGTCTGCTCGCAGAGAATTGGCGAGATGATAAAACTTAGCTTGGAAACCCCACTCATTCGCGTCAGCCACTATAGAAAACTGTGTTTCATGCACACCCCAGGAGGCCTTGCCATCATATGTTGATACCTTCAAAGAAGAAGGAGAAAGCATGGGTAAGAATTTAAAATCATCAGAATTGCTTCATGCTCTCACTATGAGTTTCGTTAAAGTGTTAACTTCATTAGCGATGGCAGCAGAAACTCTACCATCAATTTGTTGTTCGATTTGTTGTTCGAAGGCAGAAAATCTTCCTTCCATTTGTTGCTCCGCAGCAGAAACCCTTTCTTGTATTTGTTCTTTGACAGATGAAACGCTTTCTTCCAAATAGCCAACTTTATTTTCAACAGCGTCTATTCTCCCTTCCATAGCCTCAAATTTGTTTTCTTCTATGCAGATAATTTCTCTTTTCATTTCCTTTTGACATGCTTCAATCTTTTCTTGAACAGCTTTCATGTCTTCTCTAACGGATTCTTGACCAGCTTCCATCTTTTCTTTAACGGATTCTTAGTCAGCTTTCTTCTCTTCCTAGTCCAGTTTCATCTGTTCTTTAACGGATTCTTGTCCTACTTTCATCTCTTCTTTGAACGCAGCAAGGGCTGCCACCAGCTGTCTTAATTGCTCTTCCATCTCTCTTGTCAATGGCATTCAGTTCTACTTCTGCCACCAAAACGTGTTGCGTGCGTATGAGTTCGTAACAGACTGAATGCACACAGATCCGATGATAGATGGGTAAATTTTATTTTATGAAAAAAAACTCTTCAAATTTCTTTAGATTTTCACAGAAATATTCGTACAGGTGTTCACAATATCACAGAGTGCTCTCAGTAGTTAAGCTTCAAATTACTAAAAACATTAAGAGCAAAATATTGCAAAGCTCATCATAAAGAGAAAGCTAGCTCTGAAATATCTCTGATCTCACTCTGAAGAACTCGCAACAATAACAACAGCAATAACTGAGAGTAGATGCTGTCTCTCTCCGGCCTTATATAGTTTTCAACAGACCGCTGAGATATTTCTAGTATTTTCCGCTTCTCGAAATTACTGGAATGCAATACGAGTGCCAAATTAGTTAATATAGTTAATATAGCTAATGTAGTTAATATAGTTATCAATTACATCTGTTGAGTTACAATACTTGATACGATGATACTAGAACTGGACCAAAATGTCACCAAATGGTCGCCAAATTTGGTGAAAATTAAGTTACCAAACAAGTTGCTAACTTGGCGATATCTCGCCAGATTACTGAGATACCCATTACTCAGTGTTAAATGTAGTGATCACAGCTTCTGACCTTAGTAGTGGCCAACGTCTGTCGATGGTTTGAGCCCGCCATTGGGGAAACGTTGGCAATTCGAAACTCCGAACGGGAGAAACAGACTTGACGTCACATTACTGCTTAATAACCGTTAATTAAAGTCCTTGTTGTTTAGAATATAAGCGAAGACTTAAGAACATCATATCTCTCTGTAGCCCTTGATTGGGATTTTCCATCTGCTGTGGATGCGAATCTGTTAAATGCCACAATTTAAATGCGATTTAGTTCTAGCTATGATTCGTTAAGCTTCAAAAGGAGAAGCCGGTGACTGGCTGAGTGCATAAATCTTCTCAATACTAGTAGTTTCTACTAGGATTATTATATTACGAGGTTTGCTCTTCTTCGACCACAGTCAGTCAGCGTGTTGATGTCAAAGTTCTTGACTCGTGAGTCTGAGGAGATAGACGTCATGTCTCGAGCATCGGAAAGAGAAAGCTTTTTTACCAAGGAAAAGCATAACCCTGTCTGCTTACTGAGTTAAATTTTTACCACGGTCAGCCAAGACGTTAGACTGTTCCCAAAGACGACGTCACTTACAGAAGTAGGAAAAAGAAGTCAAAAAGAGAGCAGTTGCTTTCGAGTAGACTAGGAGAAAGTGAAGTTATGCAACAAGGAGCAACTCTTGTAGTACAGTAACCTTGGTTTCTGCGGAGGTCTGTTTCCAACGAACGTGCTGGCTGCATGAGCGTTAAGCATTTGCAATATGATGATGAAACAATTTCTCTTAGAAAATGCTCTACAAGGTACTTTTTCTAAGATAAATAGTTTTTAATCGTTTTCTGAATACACTTTTTACATTGAAGTACAGCCAAACAAAAGTTGATTCCCATTAAGCAAAGATCGGTTAGCTAATACCCTTCATATATCTAATGGATATAGTAGGATATAATTGGATACTAGCTATATATAAGACGCAGCTAATATCCTCCTTCTATCTATTTTTCATACGAAATCTGGAAAGTTTGGAATATTGTCCCATTACTCTTGTGAATTTGTCTGGTAATGAGCAAAAAGAAACAAAAAAGTGGAAAACATATACTTAAAAACATGTTAATTGTAATGCATTAACTGAAACTGAACATTTGTATTTTTCTTAATATTTATATATGCTTTTTATATCATTTTGCTTCCAGTACTTTTAAACTGTATACGTTGCACTTTTAAATGTATTATATAATATGCACATGCACTAGGTTAATTTTTTATTTAAGTATGGTAGAGGACACAAAGTCTGTCTGCCAAACGGCAAGAATTCCTTCGTGGACGACTTTCTAAGGAAAACTGGCTCGTATTCACATTACACACGGCACTCATTAACATTACACAAACCACGAAAATCAATCATACATAGTCAGCCCGTTCGCGTGGGTTCGGACGGTGGACGAACTAAATACTTAACTTTTAGTTTTTACGTTTTAAAAAATCGCATTTCTTTAATATTCTAGGTTTAAAATTTTTCATTCATATATTCTCCGCAAAAAATATTTAAATCAAATTCAATAGTTGATTGCCAGCTCATACATAATTTTGAATTCAGCAAATCATTCTTGCCTTACAATATGCATTAATGAACTTTGAAAGCATTTTTAAATGGCATGATTTCTTCTGCACATGTTTTTGAAGTTTTAAGCAACACATAACATACTCCTTTGTTGCCACTCACTGCAAGTTACTTTTATATAACCAATAAATGAATAGGCAAAGGGCCTCTTTAAGGGCAGTAGCGAGAAAAAAAGTCTTCTCTCGTTCGTGATATTAACTACAACACATTCTTTACACAAAGGTAACAAAAGCTTCATTGTTCGAGACCATTAAGTAGATAACGGAGAAAAAATTCTAAAACACTGAATAATTATGAAGGAACTAAAAAGATTTCTTAACGCTAAAGACACTTTCCCTTCGGGATATCGAGAAGCTAACAAATTTTCTTTTCTTAGTTTTACTTTTAACTGGAGCCTTAAAGGCGAATTCTCTACGATTAATGTGGATATTAACCTTTAAATTCTATTTTATGTTTGAAAATAAAGAATGATTTAGAAATGTTTTGAAATATAATTTTTGATTTACAGATATTCTGATCTTAGTTTGATTATATTTGATTTGAATCATTCATTAACTAGCTTAAATAGCTGGAATTTTTAACTGCTGGTAACCTGAGTTTATCTGTTTTTAGTTCAAAACGGAAAACATACAAACATTCATCTTAGGAAGCTTGTTAAAAGGTTTCTGTAAAGTAACATAAATTTATGATAATACAAGGATGACAGAAGCTCTTTAAATCTCTCTATAATTATCGCCTTCTCCACGAGTGCTCCAGTTTCAGTGCAGTCAAACCCCGCTATAACAAACTTCAAGTGACCCAATATTTCTTCGCTGTATTCCGTTTGGTAGGGAAAACATTATTTTACAAAATAATGTGAAAACTGATTGATAATCACGCACAAATAAAGTAGTTAGAAATGCCACATCTCCCAAAGAAAGTTAAGTTTAATTTGAAAAAGTCTGATGTGGACACCACATGACTTCCTTGCACAGCCTAATAAATATTCGTTTTACAACAATAAACTGATATTAAATATTGTTAGATATTTATTATTAGTCTAACTATATATATAAACTGTTACTATATGTGCAGTTAAGCTTCGTTACATGTCAAAAATTATTTTCTTTTAAATTTGACATTGCCAAAACATGAATATTTTCGTCATTGAAAACACTTCCGTAAAAGAAGGTATATGACTGCGACCAGCGATTCAGAAAATAAAGCCCGAGTAATAACTTTTAAGCCGGGTAAGTGTGTGTGGGGGG
>KK122549.1:599077-761393 GCA_000611955.2 Stegodyphus mimosarum
ATATCTATCACCATTGATTATTTTAAGCTCATTCTTGATCAAAAGGACTTTTTTCCCTTAAAATTAATTGTTTTACCGTAATTAAAATCTTGGACCAGAGCTTTGATACAAGGTGATCAATAAATAAGGAATTTCATTACCTCTTATTCCAGAATTAAGACTAGACCTCTGTCAGATTTTGGTGAAAAAATAAATAATCGAAACTATATATATTGAGAATGGATAGAATATCAATATATCCTTTCTCAATACCTATTAACCAATGTCTGTAATGTCCGTAATTACCAAAATAAATTCTTACATTTTTTTTCAGTTAAATTTATCTCAAAACTAAAATTTAAGAGATTAATATTTTTAATTCAATATTCAATACATTAGTAAGCAGGGTACTGAAATGTTATTTAAAGTACTTGATAGCAAGATAATAACAGAATGTATAATTTTAATAATTAACGAATTAGAAAAAGTTATAATTTATACTCGTTAAACATTCAAGAAGGATTTGAAGAAAAAAAAAGACTTTTACAAATGTAATTTTGAGAACAGTTTGACAAAGGATTACTTAAATATTTCACTCATTTTTAAAATAGTGGAGATATCTGAAAGTATTTTAATTTCTATTCATAATTCAAAACTTTTAAACACAATTTTTCCCTCTGGAATTTTATTAGTTTCGACCTTAAATCTGCTGAGGAGATAAGAATGAAGAAAGAGGAGGCTCTTACAATTCACCCAGCAGAAATATGAAGCAAATTTCTTGTTCCCTGGGGGACGCAGGAAACATTAATTGGTCTCATTCTATCAATGCGTTGCGGTTGTTAATCTGGAGGAGCTGCAAATGAAGAGGATTATATGGTATTTCTTGTCAGTTGAAAAGTAAATGAAAAAGAATCTTCGTGATCATCTTTGTAAATAATTGTATAGATAAATTAATTTAGGAAAAGAAAATTTTGTTGTAATTGTCCAGTTTTAAACGTAGTACGACTTAAAGTGTTAGAACACTGGTTCGATTTAGAACACTGGTTGTCTACTGGTAAGTTCGTACTCATAAATTTTATTAATTTTATCTAAGAGAGTAGACTGCATGGAATTTCATTGCAATAAATACCAGTAACGGTACACAAGATATTATTAACAAACATGATTTGTATTTTCATGGATCCTACGATTTATGGGCCTATTTTTTCTTAAGGGATGCAAATTACGCAACCTTACCCTATATAGCAAGTATAGTTATCATTTCCACTGCATCGGAGAAGAGAATAATAAAAACAAGCAGAATTTATAATTGACAATAAGGCATAAAGTTTGTGAACATATTAGATTTTATTTACATACGATATACCATTTCCATGTTCTAAATAAGTTGTAAACTTCAATTAATATATCATTTGATGCTTTAATTAAAGTTCGTTGTTATTTAGAACATAGAAATCGGGAAGTCATGCTGGCCAGATCGGATATTTTTAGCATTTGATTTTTTAATTTTGAATTACTCCTTTTAAATGTAATATTTTATGTTCTGTACCTTTAAATTCTGTGAGACAACTTCTTAAATTAGTAGGCTATCGTAAGCTCTCAGCTTAAAATCTTTTAAGCTTCTAGGTGTTACACTGTCATCTAAAGTTCCAAAATTGTAGTCCTTATTAATGTGTTTACTGTTCTTTTTAATTGTTATTGTTGTACATGCTGCTTATATAATTTCTTTTTATTAAATTGCATACAGAGTATATTTTAAATCCTCAAATAAGTGACATGATGTTATCTATAATCTCGCTCGTCTGAATCAGATCAATGCCACGAAATTCACAGTGGCAAGAAGTCAAGATTGCGCCTGTCATTGGTAAGAGCCTTGAGTACCAAACAGGAGAGAGTGCGACTTTGCTCAGTTCCGCTTCCAGTTTCGAATCAGAATACTCCTGGTGACGGGTCCGAAAGTCTCTCACACCTCTTCTCCTACCATCAACCTCTGGTGAAGGCGTTCAGTTCATAGCATATTTACCCATGTGCCCCCATGCCGCACAGACACTATATACATTTGCAAACATCCACTCCTTTTACAGGATTCGAATCTGGGCCTTTGGTACAGCAGTTAGTGTCGCTAATCACTGTCCCGGTGGGGCAGCTAAATGACATGATTCTATGAGTAATAGGTTCACTATATACATTTGCAAACATCCACTCCTTTTACAGGATTCGAATCTGGGCCTTTGGTACAGCAGTTAGTGTCGCTAATCACTGTCCCGGTGAGGCAGCTAAATGAGATGATTCTATGAGTAATAGGTTCTTGTAAATTACTTTCGATAATACGTGATGCGTTTGTGAAGTAAGATAGCCTATGTTTCAATGTTTATGCTGTGTTTATATTTACTATAAACTCCCCGCGAATCAATTTACAGCATTAAATACTAATATCAAAATAATTTATTTTCCTTTTTTTAGAGCATACATATGTCTAATTCTTTTTTCTAAAGAGAGAAAAAATCTCGAACTCGTACTTCTGTAATATAGCCATAAGAATAGAAACTGAAATAAGTATTTTCTATATACAATTCATAGAAAGAAAAAGAGAGTGACATAGAAGGAACGAGCGTCTTTGTTGCTTTACTGTGGATATAGCCGAAAGTATTCTGTAACTGCACAACTTTTATCCGGATGTGTTCTGAAAAAGGTCAGCAACCTTAACGGAACGGTTCTTTGAAAGAAAATTATTTCTAGAGATGGTTCTCCACAAATTGATTTTATTCCTCTGGGTGAACCAAAAAAAATCGAATAAAACAACTTTTGCTGCCAGTAGCCAGATGTTTCAGATCCGTAAGATTTGTTCTTTCAACAAGTAATACGTCTGGTTCTTACGCTGTGTTTTGCAGCTATAAGATTGTCTGTAAAGAAAAAGGCGTCTAAAAATATATCCTAAAGATAACTTGAAATAACTGATTTAGTTTAGTGTCATTATCTTTATACTTTAATTCATATATATAATTTTTGTTAATTAATTTTCATAGTATTTAATATAAAATGATGTGTAGGATGACACAAATACCGTTAAAAAACGTATTCATTTAACAAGATTGTATGAAGTATTGTACACTAAGATATATCCGTATTGTATATTAAGGTGTCCGACTAAATTCGGTAAAAAGTTTAGAAAATAGTACAAATAAATCTTGTATTGTGTTTATTTAGTAGAATCCTGCATAAAATGATAAAAACAAGCAATAAACATATAATTAAAGTATATTTTCGGGGGGTTTTTTCTAGCATTTTGGGTTCGAAATGTGTTCAGGATTACTAGATATATTCCTACAAAAACATTTTTCAGTATTTTACTTTCATATTTTTCACTTATATTTATTGATATTTAAGGAATTAAATGGACTAAAATCTAAGTGATAAGTTAAAATGACTTCTAAATATACCTACTTGAGTACCTGCACTAGCTATTTTTGAGAAATTTCTTTCCTTTTTTTCTTTCTTGCAACATTTTTCTGGAAAAAATTATAGATATGCACATAAATCTAAACTTTTAGTCCATCTAATTCCCTGTATTTCATAAAATATTTCTTGAAAGCTTCATAAAATTACTGCAGTAATATTTTAAGTTAAAGTTTTTTTCGTAACAGAACAGTTGAAAAAGATTTAGTTTTTCAAAAACGTAGGTTTAATGCTATGCAAACACAAACAGAAGGAAAAGGAAATGTTGCCGAGTATGAAAATTAAATTCGAAACTAAAAGGTATTCCGAAGCACTTTCATAATAAATGAAAGGGTCAAATTTCTCTTTTGAACATCACCAAAAGTATTCAAATGGAACATTTTTATTCTGAAGTTATTTAGAGTAATCTGTGTACCTTTAAGCATCAACTTGGGAGTTCTTAAGCAGAAACTTCAGGTTCAGGGCGTAGAACAAGAACAAAAATAATTCTGTTTCTAACGATCGGAGAAACAAATTAAAAGCAGTTTGGGGAAGTTTAATATATAAGCTTTAAAATAAAGTAATAATTTTTTTTTGAAACATTTCATCAAAATTGACGATTAGAACATAATCAGATGCCTTCGACTTTTTTAATTATAAGAACAAAACGAAACCGAGTTTATTAAAGGACAAAGTCTGTTACATTAGAAGAAAGAAAGAAATGTCTGTCATGTTGACTTCAATAGATAACGATCTACTGACAGCAATAGAATATACCTTCTTTTCTAATTGAAAGACTTTTATTATGGAATTTTTAACCTGAAAAAGCATCTATACGGCGTAATAAAAACTTTACAAAGTAAGCTGAAGAACGTTATACTAAAAGTGGGAATTTAGTAAATAATTCTGGGCAAAAATGCGTCTGCTGATGTGATCATTCTACTAAAGTTTAAAGGTTTAAAATTACTTTGTGTTTCAAATTGGCCTAATTTTATCATATTTCTTTCAACCCTTTGAATTTTCTAAGTTTCTAAGTTAACACTGATCACGAATCTTTTGGATACCTGCACAAAATGCAGAAGGTAGTCAGCACTTTATGGAAACTGTTTTGGTAGTTATTTTTTGTGCATACACGGAGTATTTCTTGTAGCGACTTGCTTCTACTTTATAGCCTTGATTTTTGGCTAAAGCTTTAGCTCGAATTTTCCGTGAAATCTTGCTTATTTTTCTGTTATTTCAATTTTATTCCCCTCCTCTTGGGTCGTTTTTCCAAGTCCGTTCGGTGTTTTTGGTTGGCGTTTTCCTAAATCTCGTTCAAAAATCAGAAAGCGCAAAGTTTAGTAGAGAAGTGTCAGTAATCTTTTGTCATTAAACGCGACACATTTTGTTCATGTTTATGATTCTTTCTTTGCTAAATAAGCAGTAGTTGATTCAGATGTGTGACTGAAGGCTTTATCATATAACCATCTTTTGTCCATATAAATTTACTGATGTCCTTTCCATATACGCCTGTAAATCCTTCTTCAAAAATTTATTCTAAAATATTCTGCTCATAGTCAGTAAAATACTCTTATTCAAGACGTTTTTGAGTTTTAATTTACCGCTTCAACAAAATCCTGCTATTACGAAGACTCATACTGGGAACTTTTCTGCATTATTTCCCGTGGCAGTTTCGTCAGTTGAACAATAGAGAACTGCTCTTTTGTTATTATAGTCAATTTAAAGGTACCGATGTCTCATCGATTGTTAGCACAAACTTCCATTTATCAGCAGCTAGGGGATTTTTATATAATTTTCAATAATATTCATCTGATTTATTTCACCTTTTCTAGCTTCAAATATTGTACTTGTGCGAATGATTGCACACTGCGCAAAAAAAAAAAAAAAAAAAAAAAAAAAAAAAGAACAGTTTTCTATCTCCCGTTCCACTAGGCCGCTTGACGAAATTCAAATCGCGTTTTTCATGTTTTGAAAGCGCGACATACGATATATATTAGATTTATATATAGAAATTGTTCTAATGTAGGTTGTAAGGTTTTAGTTAAACTAACCAAGTTTTATTTTAATTTAAATCTTTTCTATCTCCTCTCTGTTTCAACTTCTTGTCAGAAGAAGCGCGCGTTTTCAGCTTATGCTAATTTTTGAAGCACAGCCAAGTACTATTTAAGCCAGAGGTAGAAACCTCTCGGTGTGTGAGAGCTTTGCCTCAGATCACGGTCACGCCGCTCAACGTTCGCCTGACCAGCTAGCAGTTTAAATTTATAAGCCATAGTGCTTACTACGTGATTGCATTGTAAAACAATTTGAAGTGCGCTAGTATTAGTATATCTTGCTACGCACCATTTAGTGAGAGGCCAACTTCCGCGAATTGCTCTGCGAAGCAAAGTTTGATTTAATTTCTATTTTAGGTTTAGTATTTAAATTTATTTGATTGTTAAGTTCGACCCAAGTGCGGTCTTTTACTTTCTGTATCCCTTCCGAGTTGGGAAGTTTGTAATTAATAGTGATTTAATAAAAGAGGATTTCTAATCCCTTCACGTGCAGTTATTATCCAGCCCAGCAGTTACATCAGAACATAGCGTACCTTCCGCTCCCTGTTCCAGTTCAGGACTGAAAACTTGAGAAGAAACACCCTGGTAAATATTTCACAATGTTCTCAAAAAACACACACAGAATACTCAGTCCTCATAAGGTATTTTGCACAAAATCGGTTTTTTTCTGAAATGGCATGCCAATTTTTTTCATATTTCAATTTTACGACTCAAATTATGCCCAGTTATTAAGTTTTGTAATTTTTGGTGAGAAATTTGTGGAGGAATTTAAAAATTTATCTTGGCGTATTTTTTCCCGTTTTGCGCGAAGAATAATTCACTTGGCGGAATTCTTAATTTATAGTAGCCTACTTATTTTCTTTTTTTTACATTGAAGCACCAGAGGGGAAAAGATACATCGTTCAATCTTTCAAATAATTTTAACAAAGTGCGTAAGCCCCATTTTTGTTATTAACGCTTATATTAAATACGCCAAATTTCAAACCGCGCCAAAATGTAAATTCACGTAAGATGATGTTAAAAATTTTATGGGTAATAATACAAAAACTGTTTACGAAAAATGTTTAAAAAATATTTTAAAATACAAATTTTAAAAATAAATGATAAAAAATGTGTGAATTATATTTGGATTAAGCCTAAATTTCGACTTCTGGAAGAGGGAATGAAGTAAATTTAATGAAACAGAGATATTAATAAATATATATCAAATTCAATTAACATTCAGGAGCTAAAATTCTGAGAGCTAATTTTTTAAAAACTACTCGTGCGATTTTTACAAAATTTGGCAGTTTTAGGAGAATCGAAATATGGAAAAAATATGGCATGTCATTTCATAAAAAGTCCTATATTAAAACAATAAGCGCATACAATATTAAAACAATAAGCGCATACAATATTAAAACAATAAGCGCATATATTAAAAATTCAAGAGAGTGGAGAAATACCTATATTAAAACAATGCTATATATAAATCAAATACATATCCTAAGTCGCGCTTTTGAGACATGAAAAACGCAAGTTGAATTTCGTCAATTGGCCCAGTAGAACGGGAGATATATTGCTGTCCCAATTTTTTTTTTCAGTGCAAAGGGGCTTTGTCCCTGAGGGACTATTATTTTCGTTTTGCGATTTTGCGTCGAATCAATCTGAATGTCCGTTTCACTTTTCAAATTGTTGCCACCAATTATTATCGCCCTGTATTACATTTGAAGAAATTAAATATTAAAGAATCTGCCTAAATGTATGTATGTTTCTCGCATTGTGATAAAACAACGGTACCTAGAGCCATCGAATTTTGAATGACGTAAAATTACTGCGAATTTAGGCATCTGGAAGCCTAAATTTGAATTTGTTTTATTATCGATTTCATATTTTGTCAGACATTAAAGATTTTTTTATTAACAAACTCAACGATTTCAAAGCGAGCAATGGCAATACTTTACTTTTTCTATCTCCAACGCTCGAGACTGTTCGGAAATTTTAAAGATAAGCTCATTTTAAAATTATTTTGTGATATTGCTGTTGAACTGTATTTTATGGTTTAAGTGCGAATAACATGATATTTAATAAATAAAGGTAACATGCAAAATGTTAAGAAAAGTTTTCTTTGACGTAATTTAAAATCTGAAACCTTTCAGTTTTTTTTTTTTTTTTTTTTATTATTATTATTATTATTTTGTAATGAATAGTATCAAATTGACGAGATCTTTAAGTCGGTGAATTTTCTTTCTAGATCAGAGATTTTTCTTTCTAGATATTTACCCTAGTTCTAGTTATCTTAGGATGCAGGTTTGCGCCCATATATTCATTTTTACTTTCAGCTAAAAGCTTTTTCTCTTCAAAATTTAATGTATTAAAAATGCCTTTTTTTGGACTGCAATAACCTCGACTTTTACACAGTTTGACAAATTGTTGATATGAATATTTTCCCTCGAAAATTGCATTTATGTAACATTCGAGACATTTATCTGTTTTAGAAGCAATTTCTAAGATAAATCTCCTTTTCTGTATTTCTGCTAAAACAAAACAGTAGCAAATGGTTATATTTAAAATGCCAATCTTTATCTCAAAATGCTAATTAGAAACTTTAAATAGAAAATCATTTCCATAAAGTTCAAATGAACTTCCATATATTTTGAACAAAACCCATTCATTGCAACACAGAAAGGGTTCATGCAATAGAGGTTATCAAAAAGTGTTCTCTGTGACTTATCTTACTTGTTTTACAGTAGCATCAGAACCAGCTCACGAAATTCATCGTGGCAAAGATTGCAAGATTGCGCCTGTCGTTAACAAGAGCCTGGAGCACCTTACAGGTGACAATACGACTTAGCTCAATTCCGCCCGCAATTTTGATGGAAAGCAACTCGGAGAACGGGTCTGACGGTCTTGAATTGATTCAAGAAAGTAATAAATAAATAAATAGTTCCATAATTCATTTTATAGTTTTTAAAAATTTTGTATTTTCTTTTTCTTTTTCCTAATCTTTTATGAATTCAAAATCATTGTTAATTAGAAACGCTTCATAGACTGATGTTAGCATGCTTTTAAACTAAAGAGGACTATTTAAGCTAAAAAATATCACACAGAAACTTAAAATAATATCTTTAAATATATATAAATATGGTTTCAAGTGGGAGAATTGTTCCAAATACGTATCCAAGGAAAAAAACAGAATGTTTCGAATGTTGCATAGGTAAGCTATTTAATATTAAAACAAAAGCCAACGTAAAATTGCAGAATTATTCAAATGCTCAGTTCCAACTATAAATAAAGTGATTAATGTTGATTTGAATCTTAAGAAAACGAAAAAACATAATGTGTATCGTCTTTCTACACGACTTAACGCCGAACTCAGAATGCACTGCAAAATATTTTATGAGAAACATTTATCTGGATAAAAATGGAAAAATGTTGTCACAATAGATGAATCTTAGGTGTATTTAGATGACTGCAATAAAAGTAGCAAAGAGATCCTTTTATTAGCATCAAAGAGAAGAATAAATCGTAAAACATGGTTTAAGGAATATAAAAAAAGCTTTTCAATGAGGTTTATGATTGTTGCTCGTTTTTCAAACAATAATAATATTAGTTTAATATTGTTACGGAAACCATTATTTATTTACCTATTTAATTTAGAATTGTAATTAAAAGTGTCTTATTTTCCCGTGGAACGCAGCGCGTGACGAATTCGAAGAGAAAGCTACGCCGAAAAAGTAAAAATACAAGAGCACGTCCATTTAATACTTAATAAATAAATATCTCGTAATGCCTGTTGCCATCCAGAAAAATAGAGAAGATAGATTTTACCAGAATGTCCTCGTAAATAATTAAAAAGCTTATAAAAGTCGAATTAAAACACCTCAACTCAGTTGCTGTTGTTTTAAGTGAACTGTATGTTTATTTAGCTCTGTTATTGATTGAGGCGAATTCGCTGTGAGATCGAATTAGTTTCTCTGTATTTTGAATTTGAGATTTATTTAACGCTGTAGTAGTTTAAAATATAACTACTGTGAGATATTGCGATATTGTACGAATACCTCTGAAGAAATATTTCAGCATTTTGTTTTATTTATTGCGAAAAGAATGAATTTCATTAACTTTTTAACAACTTATGCATTTAGTCCATTACGAAACCATAACACGTTTCGGTGTCAAGAGTGGGATATTTGAATACAACAGCGATGGAAGAACAAATGAGGCAGCTGATGACTGCATTTGCTGCATTCCAAGAAAGGATGGAAGGAGCCGTGAACTCAGTTAAAGAACAGATGAGAGCTGGCCAAGACTTCGTTAAAGAGGAGATGAAAGAGGTTCAAGAAAAGATGAAACCCGTTAAAGAAGAAATGAAACTGGGCCAAGAGGTTATGAAAAGATAAATCACCTGCGTAATAGAAAACAAATTTGAAGCTATGGAAGACAGAACTGACACGGTTGAAAACACAGTTCGACACATTGAAGAAAGAGTTTCTTCTGTAGTTTTTGCCGTCCAACATCAAATTGAACAACAAATTGATGACAGGGTTTCTGCAGTTGCCAAAGAAGTTGATAATTTAAAGAAATTCGCAGGGAAGGCAGGGAGCAATTCGGATGGTTTTAAATTTCTACCCATGCCTGTTCGCCCTTCCTGAAGTTATCCACGTATGATGGGAAGACCTCTTAGCAAGTGTATAAGACGCAATTTTCAATAGTGGCGGATGCGAATGGATGGGATTCCCAAGCTAAGGCTTCTCATCTCGCCGCTTCTCTGACAGCAGATGCAGCGGATATCCTTCATACTCTTCTCGAAAACCAAAGGCTAGATTTCAAAGCTCTGTCCGGCGCACTGGAGCTGCACTTTGTGGAGAAATGTCTGAAAGACTACAGCAGGCTTCAATTAAAATACCGTCAACAGAAGCCCACCGAAACACTTCATGAACTCGCCACGTATGTTGAAAGGCTGTCTAAGCTCGCCTTTACGAAGTGCCTGAGAGAAACAAGGGAAATTCTGTCCCTGAAATACTTTATCGATGGCATCCGAGATCCTGAAATACAGAAAGTTCTCAGAATGGCGGGCGTGAAGGATTTAAAAAGGTCCTCTAGTGTACGTTATGAAATTCGAGGCAGCGCAGCAAGCAACTCCTAGAGATCGCCACCCAGTCAGAGCAGTGCGAGTCCACGAGCCAATGGATCAGTTCATGGCTCGTTTAGATGATTTATCCAGACAAATCAATGCCTTGAGACGATAATGTACATTAGTCATAAGAAACCGACCGTAAAGTGCTGGAACTGAGGTACTTTAGGGTACATGCAAAGGAATCATGACGAAAACCCTAGAGCAAGAAAAATAAGACTCACGATATAAACAGACAATTAAATTCCATGAAATGGAAACTAAATGACAAGAAACCAAAGTGCTGGAACTGGCGGAGCTGAAGGCCACGTACGAAGGAACTGCATAACAGGCCGCGGTACGGAAAATAACATCATTTCCCAGCAACGACGCAGGAAACAAATTAAAGACTATATTGATGAGCGGAGGTCGCCAAGTAATGGAAAATCCTGTTTTAAAGCGCTCAAGATATTTGCAGTGAGTGGCAACAGTAATGGACTGCCCATTAATGGTCATATCGAAGGAATTCCTTGCAATATGATCATTGACACAGGAGCTAATGTTACCATCATTCGGAAAGATTTAACTCAACAATTTAAAGGTAAACTCATTTGGACGCCATACTGGGCTACCATCCAGACTGCATCTGGTGATAAATTCGTCATAGATAGGAAGTTAAACGCGAACATCACGCTTAGAAGTGCAGCTTACCATCACACGGCATATGTGGCGGATATTACAGATCCTTGGATTGGCTATCCTTGAATTGGATATCCTTGGACTTTTAATGCAATACAATTTTTTCTTGGGCTTCAAATATGATAAACTCTTCTCCGCATCAGAGGACATAACTATCCATCAGCAGAAGGGATCCTCACCTCGAAACGCCGACTCCTTGTCCCGCCTCAAAAAGCTGCCGAAATTATACTAGGGTCGAGAAGAAACCCGAGACTACCAGTAATTCTCCATCACAGATACTCATCGGTCGTGATCTTCGTCTGCCTAGTGATCTCTTGTTTGATCGCCCTCCGAATGCGCCTTGATCACCTGAGGAATACATCCAAGATCTCCAGAACCGGTTTGAAGTGATGCACAGCTTTGCACGCGAGAGCGACTCAACTTGGCGACGGAGAAGATGAAGACCCGATACGACGCGAGAGCTACTGGACATCGTTTCAACGAAGGAGACAAGTTGTGCTTGTGGAATCCGACTCGGCAAAAAGGACTCTGTCCGAAATTACAGTCACTTTGAGATGATCCGTACACAGTCCTAAACATAACGACGTCGTGGTTCGGATCCGTAAATCAACGAACTGTAAACCTAAAGTCGTTCATTCTAACAGATTAGCTCCTTATTATGACCACAGTACGTAATGTATATAGTTGTAAATAGTAATTCAAATAATATGACACCAAGGTCTTTTTTGTATTTAGTATTTGATAGGATTTGATTTGTATTTAGTTATTTGATAATATTTGGTTTTTATTTAGTATTTGATCTCCCTATTGTCTATTTGATAGTATTTTATTTGTTTTAAGTTACTTATTGAAATTAGTGTTTGTGTTGTTTGTTATTATAATGTAATGTTTCTTATTGTATTGATGCCACAGTTGTAAGTTTGACTTCCTGTCCAGAGATTGTACTGCATGGGACGTGCAGTCCTTGGGAAGGAGACAGAGTTACGGATTTTGTATTTATTTAGCTATTTATTGAGAACTGTAATTAAAATTGTTTTATTTCCCCGTGGAACGCAGCGCGTGACGAATTCGAAGAGAAAGCTACGTCGGAAGAGTAAAATAAGAGGGCGTGCGTTTAAAGTTTAATAAATAAATATCTCCTAATTGCTGTTGCCATCCAGAAAAATCGAGAAAATAGATTTTACCAGAATGTTCTCGTAAATAATTAAAAAACTTATAAAAGTCGAATTAAAACACCTCAACTCAGTTGCTGTTGTTTTAAGTGAACTGTATGTTTATTTAGCGCTGTTATTGATTGAGCCGAATTCGCTGTGAGATCGAATTAGTTTCTCTGTATTTTGAATTTGAGATTTATTTAACGCTGTAGTAGTTTAAAATATAACTACTGTGAGATATTGCGATATTGTACGAATACCTATGAAAACATATTTCAGCATTTTGTTTTATTTATTGTGAAAAGAATAAATTTCGTTAACTTTTTAACGACTTGTGCATTCAATCCATAAGGAACCCATACACACGTAACAATATAATAAACAGCACAAGCATATTATGTGATTAAGATGATTAAATCCAATTTATATTTGGGTAAAGACCTAATTTTCATTTATAATGGAGTCTAATATTTGCTGTTGTCGCTTTTTGCATTTCTGACTTTATTAAATTATACGATTTAATGAATTCAGGAAATTTCTGTATGAAATATTTACGTAACAGATTTTTCATATTTTTACATGACAGTGCTGTAAGAATCGTTTGAGATTTACTTCTCAGTTCTTTTTTTACTTTTGCATTTGATTTATTTCATTTAAAGACTGAGGTAAGTAATTCGAGAACTTTCTGTGTCCTGTGATTAAATATATTATAATTATACAGATCTTTTGGTTGATAGTTTAGACGACGTTTCGATTTTAATCCTTCCATTTTATGAATTTCTGTAATTATACACTTATGTACAAAATTAATTTGCATATTATGTCAAATTTCTGAAAACCTAATGAACAGATTTTAATGAAATTCGAAATAAGTGTACATTTACAATAGAGAAAGAGGTACACCATTTAAAAGTATTTTTGTGTACTCATGATTATGAATAAAGCTCACTGTGCAGGGATGCCTAAAGTCCATGCTGTGATATCCAAATAGAAATTAGTCTAATGTAGGGTATGGTCCCCTCTCACAGCCAGACAGGTCAAGCAGCCTGACGGCATATACTCGGCAGAAGGCAGATGAGGAGTCTTTGTGGTAGTCGTTCCAGCTCCTGCAGCAAGGCAGTTTTCAACTCCGGGATAATTCTCGGATGGGGATGGCGAGATGAAATTGTTCTCCCAAGAGCGTCCCAAACATTCTTTATAGAGTTAAGATTAGGAAATCTGACTGGCCAATCTATGCGGCGTATATTTTCACGTTCCAGGTTAATCGTCAACCAGCTGAGACCTATTTGAAAGAGCGTTGTCGTCAATTGACAGGAACCTGGGACTAACTGCTCCCCCGAAGAGTCGAACTTAAATCTATGCCTTCTCCGGGATTTGAGCTGGGCACTTCTGTACCACAGTCAGAGTCACTGACCAGTTTCATATCTGCACTGTAAATTTTCTTATCTTCTATACTAGATACTATAACTTTACTAAAACACAAGTAACAAAATAAATAAAGTTTCGTTTTACTGTTGTGCTTTTCAATCATTTAGGGGTTTTTGTTCATAATGCGTGCTTACTCAATGATTCAAGTTATTCTCACTTTCACTTCGATCTTACTCGGACAGTGCTTAAATTCTACTTCAAAGTTCATTTTCATTTATAAAATTTACTATTAACTTTTTATCCAAAATATCATCTTTGAACATTTTTGGAGGAGTAAGCAAATCGTATTTATATAAAATTTAGGAACTTTATCTGATGAGCTTAGTCTATTTTGCCATTATAACCATCCTTATAAAGAATTAGAAAGAAATTAACATGAAGGTAATGACTCTGACAACGTAGATGAAAACTATTTGCCTTAGAATTATATTTCGTGAAGGATTTTTGAAAGAAACCGACTTGCATTCGGCATACATTAAAGGCACAGTGTAAATGGCCAAGCAAGCAACTGTTATCATAGCCAGTAGTGGAATTGAAGATGCAGATTCCACTGTTTGGTAGATTTAACCATTATTAGGTTCAAGAAGAAAACGCGATCGATAAAACGGTGACCAAAGTTGATAATTCACTATGTGGTCTATTCATAACTATAAACGCAGATATTCACAGATGACAAGACGTAAGCCCATGCAACCAACTAGTAACATAAACGGGATTTGAATCTAGAATCCAAATTCCACTCTTTTGTAGATTTGGCCATTCAGTCATTGGTAGGTTCGGGAAAGAAACATGATCTGTGAAAAGGGAAACAAGGATAATCATTCATAGAAATAAACTTAATCTTTGGTTTTAGATTACGATATGCTTTGCTGGTAAACGAGACGAATTTTTTTTTGTTTTTGTTTGCTGTCTAGCTTTGCTTAGTGGCTTTCAGCATGTATCTACTGGAACAAAATGCACTTTTTCCTGATTGTTTGTTCCTTTTGCCTTGTACTTCTTCTTTTCTATCTTTTTATCTCATACATCACGTTATTTGCTCCCTAAATAGTGTTCATTTCCTTATTTGCCTTCCTTCTCCATTATCTTGTCCTCCTTCCATTATTCTCTCATTCTATTCAGCTTTCCATATTTTTTTTACTTCTGGTTTCAGATGGGTAGGTGAAATTCGAAATTCGTTGTTATTTATTGCTAAATCTATTTTTTAATTAAACACAATACTTATGATGAATATAAATTAACATCAAGTGTGCATTATAAGTTTAAAATTTTCAGTTAATAGCAGATATCAATCTTATATTTCTATTACATGCATTTCTTTTTTTAAAACAATAGTAAAGGCAGTAAAGATCATAAACTTTTCTACAACAAAATGCATTATCTATATTATTGTTGCATGCGTACGGGTTCATAATAGATTGAATTCACGAGTCCAATAAAAGATTAATAAAATTTATTCTTAGCAAAAGAAATATAACAGAACGCTGGAATTTTCCTCAGAGATAGTCGTACAAATGTTCACAATATCAAGCAATATACAATTATACTTCAAATAGTTATAAATACTTCAAACTACTAAGAGCATTAAAATACAACACAATGCAAAGCGTTATCTATAGAGAAAGCTAATTCAGATATCTTGTTCACATGGAACTAAACAAATCCCAATAACAATAACTAAGCAGCTGAGCTGAGATTTTTATTATTTATTTTTCACTTGAGTAAAAGGCGTACGGCCTGTGAAAGCCTTTACCAGTTAAAATTACATTGGGTCATATTGGCATAAAAGAAGAGGGAAGAAAAACCAAGGTAATTATAATTAATAACTTACAGTCCTGGTGGCGCAATTTCGTTCCATTTTTGTCCGGGACCAAAAATGGGGACGTGAGTTTGGCTATGCCCAAACCCACGACGTGAAGGTACATACGGTGCGACTATATCCGTTCGCCTATGATGGTTTACTCTTCATCTGCAAATTTTAAAACTAATTCTACCGCTTGGAAAGCCATGATTATCTTGTTTGTAGTTGATTTCTCATTTTCAATCTTCTGAGTTAGTAGGGTGATGTTATTCAGGAACCGGAAAACTTTAGGATCTTGAAATATTGAATAATATAGTAGGAATATCTTCTGCTTGTGGGATAATTTTAATTTAGTTTTGATTTTCTCTGTCTGTCTGTTAATTTTCTGAGAATTTCTTTTTTGGCTCTGGCTTGGTTAATTCAAAGAATTCTTCTAATTTAGGATGGGTTGGAACTTTATTTTCCGTTTTGTAGAATCTTAGCTGACAGACTTTGCATCCTTAGCACGAACTTACGTGATTTTCTGTGCAGAATAGGCATTTTGGCTTCTCGTTTGCGTTAATGAGCTGAGATATCTCTCTCCAGCTTTAAATAGTTTTCAACTGGCCGCCCTAGATAGTTCTAATATTTCTTGCTTCTCGAGATTTCTGGAAACCAATAAGAGGATGGAATTGCGGTTACAGTTAACATAGTGGTCAATTATATTTATTCAATTTCAATGCGAATCACCAAGATATCCATTTATTCAATAAATGGATCAATAAATGCTCCTGTATTTTTACTTCTCCGGCATAGCTTTCTCTTAAAAAAATTTTGTCTCACGCTGCATTGCACGGGGAAATAAAGCAATTTTAATTACAGTTCTACTAAAATTAGCTACTTAAATACAAAATTCGTAACATTATTAAAATCTGTGCTCGTCTGTTTGCCTGTCTGTCTATCTGTTTGTTCGTTTGTGGCATCATCTCCTCCGTAACGGCGAAAGTTGAGTTTCGAGAGATTCCAAAAAATTCGTGGGAAGCCATTTCGAAGATTCTCATCTTCGTACGACTTTAATTAGCCCAGAAAACTCAAATTTTGGCACTCTTTTTTTCGAGTGGTAACAGCCTCTAATTTTTTTATAGATATGGAGAACAAGCTGTTATATTCCATCAAATATAAATCATGACGTCAAAGCTATACGTATTAACCTAAAGTATCAAAAGTTCTTGTTTCATGTTTGGAAACAAAAAAAGTATTCACAAGTTAATTGTTACTCGAAAAGCCTGAACTGATATCATTCATACTGAAATTGTTTTTATACATTTTCTTTTCAGGTTCGCATGGCAGTTATAAATTTTGCTTTGGCACCAGCCCGCTAATCATATTTTAAATGGCGATAATAATATTGACCTCGATAATAAAATAAAAGCTATTTACAATAGTTCCATTCAATAATGTATAGTCTGTAACTAGGGCTTTTATATAAGTTTTCACAAGTTTTTGAACATGAGTTTTTTAAACGTAATTACAAAAACGTCTACTAAATAACAAAGAACTCGCTTCAAATTTTGCACGTATATTATAGTTTACGGCGTTTCTCAAAAGAATATATAACATACATATTTAAAAGCAAAATCTGAAAGCTGTCAGATTTTAATGGTCGCCCAAAATGTTTTGTTAAGGTTTTTTTACTCTCTCGCTGAGCTGGAAGTCTACCAATCTGCTGTTGCACTTACTTCTACTAGCCCATTCGTTTTTGTTTTTTAGCTGTATTATTAAGCCTCATTTTCTTCGCACTTATGCCATGTATAATTCTACAATAAAACTACAAAAATCTTAAAAGCAGCACAGCAGCATGTGTTTAGAATTCCCAATGCAGCTTCAAGTGTCAGCACACATTTTTATATATTATTTTTCAATTTTTTCTCAGTTTTTCAATGTTCAGTTTTCTGAAATGGTTTGCAAAACTCTTGTTTTGTTTTTTATTATTAACGCTTTGTGTGTTAAATTTATTATTTAAATATCATGTTCTAACCCAGATACAATTCAGTTCTCCAGGAAAATCCCAAAATATTTAAAAGCAGCATATCTCTAGAATTTTCGATAGACAGTCTTCCGCCATAGAAAGTCTCGCGCTGGAGATAAAATGTTTTGTTCCGTATAGTGCTGCTACTGATCGCTTTCAGATCGTTGAGTTTGTCAATCAAAATTGCATTCTAAGTGCAAGTTTATAAAATAGGAATTATAAAATTCGAAATTCAAAATTCGGTCTTCTAGGTGCACGTGTTTTGGTGGAGGACTACGTTATTCAAAATTGGATGGTCCTTGGTACCGTCATTTTCTCACAGTGAGAGAGGCATACATACTTCATTGCTTAATTTCCTCAAAAACAATACAGGGCGATAAGATTTGGTGGCAATAATTTGCAAACGGATTCGTATATATAATTAACGACGCAAAATCCCCTTTTGAGGCTAATCGCCCATTTGTGCTAATTATTGAAAAAACTCTTCTAATAAGTTCACATTCGGACACTAGGGTCACAATACTTAATAAAAATATGAGAACAATAAAACATTTCTGTATTATTTAGCAACTTTTCGTGCATTTTGGCATGGATACAACTAATTATTTGCTTAAAAATATTCGACTTTGTTCAATTCTTCCGTCAAAGTTGCTCTCAGTTGTAAGTTTGAATAAATATCTTATAAAAAGTTCCATAAGCGTTCGATAGCATTAAGTTCGGAGAATAGGGAGGAGTTTTGATACTTTCAGAACAGTCATATTTTTGCTATACCTGAACATTTAAAACAATATGTTTAGGATCATTATCCTGACAGAACTCAAATGATTTCAAGATTTTGCGCAGATGTTTTTTATATTTTAATTCAGAAACTTTTGTATTTTTATACTGATCCATAATGCTTTCTAAAACTAAATTACTCAGATTTCTAAGCTGTGTCTAATTTTAACTTCCCGTATTTGAAGCATGAAAACAGACCCAAAATATGATATCTTCACTTCGTGTTTAGCAGCAGACAAAACAATTTTCAAATTCTATTCTTCATTAAGCTTTCTACACGCATTAATTTGTCTTCGGAGTCAAATTAAATGTTGATTAGTCTGTAAATATTACATTATGCTGAAATTATAAATCTTTGTTTACTATAGATTTTTGAAACACTATGTGTAACTTCCAATTTTTTTCGCCTTCATGATAAAATTTTCTTCCTGCCCCTCGGCCATTCTATCAATATGCTCTAATGATTGACACTTTCAGATTAATTTCCATTTCAAATCATCCTTATCTTCATCTACAAGTTTACAATAGTAATTCTTGAGTTTTGACAAGGTAATCTTTCAGTGTTTTGATAATAAACTGAAATACCATCCAGATTTTAAGACCATTCCCACCATTACCCATAGCCCGTAATCTAAAAAAGAGTTGAACACTTAATATGAACGATTTTTGTGATGTTTTCATACTTTTATCCTTTTAAAAATATTACATAATAAAATTTCTAATATAATTTAATTATTTTTAGCATATTTCCATATTCATTCTCATTCAAAATTTTAACTATATTTATCGGGAGAACTATAAATTTCAAACAGTATGCAATAATTGATTTAATATATTTTCATTTGAAATGACAAAATATGCCAAAAACTATTGTTTGTTCTCCTCATTCAAATCTGAAAACCTTTTTGAGTGTCAGAACTATTATGTGAGGTCATTTATAGCAATTTGAGAATAAAAAAATTTTAGGTAAATTTTGAACATAATGTTTTACAGGCAAAAGTTTTTGATAATATATGTGATACAGCAAAAATAAGAACTGATATATTAAAAATATATTTAAAGTTACTTCTTTATTATTTAATGTACATTTTCTACAAACATATTTCAAAAACTAAAGTGTAGCGAAGCCAACGCGAAGAGGATCATGAACACTACAATTACTCTGTAACATTTCCAGTATACGTCTTTCCAAAACGAAAGTTTTCAAATTGTGAAATTTTAAATTATTCAGCAAAATAATACAATGCTGGCCACCATAAATGCAACACCTTGAAGGAACTATGCAAGTAACATGAAATTTACAACATGCATTAGCGGATGTGAGATATGCAAATGATTAGAATTTCATCGCAGACGCACATCACGCGCGCCTGTAGCGCCACTTCAAAGCGTTATTTAAGGCTTTGCGTTTTCGACGATTTCAAGTTCGGCAATTGTGTTTTTCTTGTGGTTTATCCAAAAAAAAACCGATCAATTATGCCTCGTAGTAAATAGCGATCATCGTTTGATCAAGCATCCGAGTTCGACAGAGGAAGGATAGTGGCCTACCGAGAGTGTGAATTATCTTTCAGGGAAATCGGTAGTCGTGTTGTAATGCCGATATGTGACTATTGGATGCAGGAGGGTACGACGGACCGACGTGTTGGATCGCAACTACCTCAGTGCACCACTTCACGTGATGACAGGAACATTGTGCGCATGGCAGTGACGGATTGCTCAGTCATATCACGAACCATAGCACAGCACATTCAGTCTGTAACGCGTCATCCAGTGTCTACGCGTACCATTCGACGCCGTTTACAACAGAGTGGTCTGTCCTCAAGACGTCCATTGCTTCGTCTAGCCTTGGCTCAGAAACATAGACGTCTCCGACGCCGATGGTGCGATGAAAGAAGGATGTGGACGGCAGAATGGAATGAAATTGTCTTTACTGATGAGTCACGCTTCTGTCTGCAACACCACGATGGTCGGATTCGAATCTGGAGACACCGTGAAGAGAGGATGCTGAACAGCTGCGTTATGCACCGCCACACTGGTCCTGCACCGGGTATTATGGATGGGGCGGTATTGGATATCACTCCTCTACGCATTGCTGGTACTTTAAACAGCCAGCGCTACATCTCCGAGGTGTTGGAGCCAGTTGTCCTTCCTGACCTTCAGGGCTTGCCCACAGCCATATTTCAACAGGATAATGCGCGACCACACGTGCCATGCATTGTCCAAGGGTTCTTCGTCAATCGCCAGATTGAATTGCTTCCCTGAACGGCTCGCTCTCCGGATCTTTCGCCGATAGAAAACATGTGATCCATGGTTGCTGAACGATTGACCCAGATTACATCCTAAACTGCCACACCAGATCAACTTTGGCAACTGTGGAAGCTGCTTGGTCTGCTGTACCGCAAGAACACATCCAAAGTCTCTTTGACTCAATGCCGAGGCGTGGGGCAGCGGGGATCTCCAACAATAGCGGCTACTCTGGCTACTGATTCTGGAAGGAACCGTACTTTACAGAAGTCTAGAAATTTAATCATTTGATACTTGGTCAGCATGTTATCTACTAAATAAATTTTGTTGTGATATCTCTTGTCTTTCTTGGTTTTGCAATTTGGGTGGCCAGCAGTGTAAATAAATTGATAAAAAATATTTTATTATATAAATTTTATTTAAAACTCATAAAATAATAATTACTGAACTAAAAGAAGAAAATGATCATAGCTACGAACACGCTTTGATTAAACTGAATAAAAGCTTATAATAATATTACAGTAACAAATAGTAACAATAAATGTCGAAAATAATACTCAAGTTCTCATAACAGAAAGCATTTCCTGAATACTGGATTACCGAAGATTTAAACACAGGAGAAGTTTTCACAAAAAGATAAAAATTCAGGTATATCCATCAAAAATATGCTAAAATCAGAAGTTCCGAAATTAAAAATAGGTCAAAATTCACGTTTATTTTCTTTTAGAAATTTTAGCCTATTAAACAAATGAATACATAAACAATAAACTAACCTGTCAGACAAGAGAATACGTAATAACAAATACGGAAATAAACAATTATCGCACCTTTTACCTTCTTATGTCTTCTGACACTATTTTGAAAGATTGATTAACATTTTCTAAGGATGGCTTCGCAAGAAAGATTCATAAAACATGATCTCAGTTTAATGAATCATTAGAAAACAGAAATTTGGCCGCATTTCGGTAAATCAAGTAACTTTATAAATGAAAAATTATATAAAATGGAATACGTTGAAACAGTTTATTTTATCATTATTAATACTGTTGAATTCAATCTTTATATATAAAGAACAAAGTTCACGTGTTTGGTTGTCTTCTAATAACTCAGTCGCTACTATAACTATCGTCACCAAACTTTCTATCACATTTTTTATTCAAAAAAGGCAACTAAACTCAGAGATATTAATCAAAAACTCAGAAAAACGAAAATGTTTTCGCCCTCATTTCTCCGTAGTAGCAACAGTCTCGCAAGCTCGAAATAAAAATCTGCTTTATTTCTAGAAGTGTTGCTACTGCTCGCTTTCAAATTGTAGAGTTTGTTAATAAAAAAAATTGTAAGTTTTACTATGAAATAAAAGTAGCATTGCCAAACATTAAATACATTAATTTAACAAAATTGCATTATTTATTAAATACAAAAATTCACGTAAAGCCATTTCGACTGTTCCCATTTTCGTATGACTTTAATCAGCCAGAGATATTAATTAAAAACTCTGAAGACACTAAATTTCTCACTCATTTTTCGAGTGGCAACAGTCTCGGGCGTGTGAGGTAAAAATGCTTTATTTCGAAATGTGTTGCTACTACTCGCTTTCAAATCGTAGAGTTTATTAATAAAAATTTTTGGAAGTTTCACAAAATCTATCTATATATATATAGATCTAAACATTTCAACATTTAGATAGAAAAAAAAACAAACATTCTTCTTTATACTATATATATAGTCCAAAGGGACTTTGTCCCTGAAGGACTATTGTTTTCGTTTCGACATTCTGCGTAGGAAACATTAAATGTCAGTTCACTTTTCAAACTGTAGCCACCAAATATTGCAGCCCTGTATTATATTTCAAGAAGTTAAATAATGAAGAATGTGTATAAATGTATGTATGTTTCTCGCATTGTGATAAAACGACGGTGCCTAGAACCATCGAATTTTGAATGACGTAATCCTACTGCGAATATGGGCATCTGGAAGCCCAAATTTGAAATTTGGAAATTGTTTTATGATCGATTTCAAATTTTGTAAAACGTTGAACAATTTTTGATTATCAAACTCAAGGATTTCAAAGCGAGCAATGGCAACTTTGTACAGAAAAAACATTTTTATCTCTAGCGCGAGTGACTGTGTATCGGAAATTCCAAAGATATGCTCAATTTAAAATTATTTTGCGATATTGCTCTTGAACTGAATTTTATGGTTTAGGTGCGAAGAACATGAAATTTAATAAATAAAGATAATACACAAAACGTTGAAAAAAACTCCCCTTCGGGCGTAATGTAAAATCTGAAAGCTTTGAGGGTTTTTTTTGTGTGTGTGTGTGTGCGTGCGTGCGTGCGTGCGTGTGTGTGTGCGTGTGTGTGTGTGTGCGTGCGTGTGTGTGTGAGTGTGTCTGTGCGTGTAAGATAAAAAACATGTAAATAAAAATACTAACTTTGCTATAATTCCTTAACTCTACATTTAAGATCAATTATAGTCAATGTTTTGCCACATTTAATCGACTAAAATTGAATATAGGTGAATAAATTGAATATGGATGAACTTGAGCTTTTACGACCATTTGATTAGAAAGATAAAAATCATTAAAAACTGCCATTGTTGCTGATATAATGAGAGAAAATTATTTTATTTTCGATCGAATTTTTTTTATTTCCATATCGAATTTTCCATATCCCACCAGACTGAAAAATGTATGACTATGAATCTTATTTTTTGCATCATTATTACAGAAGGATTTCAGATGTATCGTTCTCTCTGTTGTTAGATACATCGGGTACTTCCGCTAGTGCCAAATAAAAAGGTTAGTAAGATTATTAGTAGTAAGTAAATCGTTTCTTCAACGTATTCCTTTCAAGGTGACTCATTAGTTCGTTTGAATTTTCTAAATTTCAAAAATGTACTGTTGATTAATATAATATTCTGAAGATTTAATCGTGAATTTTTTGGCCGTTTTTTCTTTTCGTATGTATTTAGTTGATTTATTGATTTTTAAAACTTTTAATTCTGTGCCGATTGATATCGAAACTGTAAAGACAGTTGAAGTAAAACTGGAGGTAAAGCAGAAAACTTCATAAAAGGCTTTGGCAACAAAATAACAGCATTTTTCTGCTTCTAGCCAGTTTGGCAACATCATAGAAGTTAACAGAAGTGCATTTTCGAAACCCTAGGAATGATTTTCTCTAAGCTTCTAGAAACCCTTATCCTTTCCCTTGAATTTTCTGAGCGGTTGTGAGTTAGCTCGATCGAGTTGTGGTCTGGCTTTACAGCATTGAATTTTCTGCTCGGTGATTACTATTTAATACTTTGTTTTGAAAACTATTGGTCAACTGTCATATTTCTCTAGTGTTAAAGACAATTTCGCCTTACTTATATTTTTCTTCAAAAGTAATTTATAGTTTTTTATCTTTCCTATTTGAGCAAGATCTTTCTATTCATTTGATATGCTTATTTAAGATCGCAGCAAACCCGTAATTCTCAATAATATAATGATCGTAACTAGCACTAAAATTAGTACTGTTGATTCTGCTAAATAAAATTATTAATTCCGTTGATTATGATTAGACTAATCCTGCTGGTCCTTTGCAATAAACAGTTGAACGTCATGGAAATGTTTTTTTCAAATGATGCTGCAAGACGGTCTGCTGCAAGACGGCTGTAAGATGGCAAGTAAAGTCTGTTGCAAGACGGCTTGATGTTTGCTTCAACTGGTGCCGTGATTTCAACAGTTTGCTGTAAGATGGTTTGATGTTTGTTTCAAATGGTGCTGTCATCTCAGTAGTCTGCTGTAACATGGCTGTCATTTCAATAGTCTGCTGTAAGATGGATGTATATTTCAATTGGTTCTGGGATTTCAACAATCTGCTGTAAGATGGCTTGATGTCTGTTTCAAATGTTGCTGTGAGTTCAACAGTCTGCAGTAAGATTTATGTTTCTTTCAAATGGTGCTGTGACCTTCAACAGTCTGCTGTAAGATAGCTTGATGTTTGTTTCAAATGGTGCTGTGATTTCAACAGTCTGCTGAAAAAGACTTGATGTTCGTTTCAAATGGTGCCGTGATTTCAACAGTATTCAAGGGGGAATTGAGTGTAATGCATGGTCGTTTATTTGGAGAAAGGCCCAGTTAGCAAGATAAATTCGCAACTGATTATTAATTATACCTGTTTAGAAAACTCCAGCGCAAAGCTCTATATTTACTGCATTTGAAACGTCAGCATAAGAAAACACTTTGGATTAGGAGCTTCAACACGGGCCATCCGAAAACTCACTGAGAAATGGAACGCAGGATCCATTTGGGGAGAATTACCTCAAATACCTATGTATAAATTGTGACAATTAATTAAGTTCTATCACTTTAAACGTCCTAATCTAAATCATTATTCATTGACTCAGTACCTTCCGTATTTTTACTATTTGAAAGGACAATTTGTAGCTGTTTTTGATTTTTCAATTCATGTATTTATGTATTTATTCATGTATTTCCTATTCAAATTTTATTTTCTGTACGCTGCAAAATTCTCTAAGTTACTTTTTGTTTACATCTATTTATTATAGTTTGTTTCTCAGGATTTTTTTTTTAGAGTTTTCACTGTGTAGTTCATAAAAAAGATTAGAATTTCATTGTTTGTTTATCAAACTTTACCTTTTCCGCTCTCAAGAGACAGTAAACGGAAACAAAATTCGTAAATTTTTAGTCCAAAGGGATTTAGTCCCGAAGGACTATTACTTTCGTTTTGCGATTTTTAGTCCAAAGGGATTTAGTATCGAAGGACTATTACTTTCGTTTTGCGATTTTGCGTCGGTACACAAAAACGGCGTATCACTTTTCAAATTGTTGCCACTAAATGTTATCGCTCTGCATTAAATTTTAAAAAATGAAAAATCTGCATAAATGTATGCATGTTTCTCGCATTGTGATAAAACCTAGAGCCATCGAATTTTGAATGACGTAATCCTACTGCGAATATGGGCATCTGGAAGTCCTAATTTTGAATTTGAAATTTGCTTTTTTATCGATTTTATGTTTTGTAACATTTCAACGAATTTCTGATTAAAAATAAAAAGGAATTTTAATTACAGTTCTAAATAAATAGCCAAATAAATGTGAAATTCGTAACAATATTCTCTAAAACTTTAACGAATTTTTCATTAACAAACTCAAAGATTTCAAAGCCAGCAATACCAACGTTGTACAGAAAAACATTTTTATCTCCAGCGCGTGAGAGCGTGTACCGAAATTTCTAAAGATATGCACAATTTAAAATTATTTTGCGATATTGCTGTTGAACTGAATTTTATGGTTTAAATGCGAAGAACATGGTATTTAACAAATAAAGGTAATACACAAAATGTTAAATAAACGCCCCTTCGGACGTAATTAAAATCTGAAACCTTTCAGATTTTTTATACTTATTTTCATGCGTGTTTCGCAATTTTCTCTCGCTTCGTTTTTATTGTTTTAGAATATTTTGACATTGAGTTGTCACCTAACAATATAGAATTTTCATTAACAATGCATTTAGTTATATTACTACCTGCATTAATGTATTTTGTACTCAGTTTATATACTATACTCTTTATTTATATATTACACATTGTATTATTATATTTAGTGCGTATTTTTATGGTGCATTATTTCTTTTCCTTTTTTTTTTATTTCAGCCAAATTTTTTTTGTTTCATTTTTGTTTATGTACGTACATATGTATGTATATTATTAATTATCTGAAATGATCTTTATTTAACAATTTGTTTTTAGTTTATCATTGAGATAAAACGAATGTGAGATTTTTATTCATTGCATAACTAAAAAAAGTAACATGCTTTTCGAGTCGGTTTTCCGACATAAAAGTATCAGAAAATGATATTTCAAATTCCGAAAATAAGCGTATACCTTCTAATATCTTGGAAATGCAATGAGTTCTCTTGAGAGCTATCGATTTCAAGGCGGCTGAGAATAGGAAGGAAACCATCTGCTTAGAAATGCAGCATCAAAGAAGAATGATAGAAGCTTTCCTCCTGAGAGTCCTAAAAATGAAACTTGTAAAAAAAAAGGTGCCGAAGATGATCTTCAGTATCCTCGTAAAGACGAGAAAAAGGTCTTCGTTTAGGAAAAAAAATGTTTTGGGAGATATAAAAGCTTTTTTTTTCCTTTAATCCAGAAAGCATCAAATGAGAAATAAAACACTCTGAGCTAAAAGGAAACTTTGAGACAGTTTTCAAAAAACGGAAGACATGTTTATTAATGGTCATATAGTCAATCATAGCCTTCAGACGAATCTAACTATTATTTGAAGAGTCAATTCGATATTCATTTAATATAGCAACATAAAAAACCTGCGTACCTCTAAGTACAAGGCATTGTCACTCTAAACACGAAAATCAGAATACAGAATCACGCATATGGAAAACAGCATCCAGATTAGAAACAAACGCTTCCTTATGTGATTTTATCAGATTTTTGTAATTTAACATTCTAGTAGCATTCTTGACGGAATCACGCATATGAAAAATAGCATCCAGATTAGAAACAAAGGCTTCCTCCTGTGATTTTCTCAGATTTTTGTATTTTAACATTCTAGTAGCATTCTTGACGTCGAGACAATCACATTGTTATTTTCTTCAAACTCCGAGCAGCAGTTTTCAGATCAAATTCATAAGTCATATTGCAATTCCTTTTCCATACCATAAGCGTGACTTTTCTTCCATTTATAAAAATTAAGAATTTTATGAAATTTCTAAAATTTTTCTTTCGAAAGAGCTTTGATTTGGGATCTATGTAATTCAAAGTAATAAATGGAAAACTTTAAACTAATTACTCTAAAATTTCGTGATTTATTTAATACGAGCGGGCGTCTCGGCAAATACAGTATCTTTTGGATGCATACGCTAATAACGCGGGCGCAGCCCGCTGAACTGGCATGTTTGCCAGCTGATGTATACGAGAATGCGGATGCATACACTAATAAAGCGGGCGCAGCCCGCTCAACTGGCATGCTTGCCATCAGGAAAATCGCTGAACACTGGTAGTTAGGTCGAACTTCCGAATCCCGGCGAACGCGTGGGTGTTTTCGTGATTTCCCGTATTTGCAGTGTATTGGATGCATAAGGGAAATAAACGGGCGTCCAGGTGAATAATAAGCGGGCGTCCAGGGAAATTTATAAACTTCTTGTAAAAAATATTTTTATGCGATATGCTGTAACTAATAAATTGTAAGTACAATTTTAAACTATACGTCTTTAATGCTCTTTCCTTTAACAATGTTCAGTGTGAACTGGTTTCATAATACAGCAGATGTCCACAAGAATGTCTACATGTAAGAGAAAGATGGATCTTTTTCATCCAAATCACACATTTCTTTGTGAAGTCATACATTTCTTCATACATTTCATCACACATTTTTTTGTCAAATCCGAAAGAGTGAAAGTGCAATGATTAATTTTTAAGTTTTCTTGTCCTGGTACTTTTCCATTATGCTCTTGCCACACCTTTGGCCGGGTTTTAAAAACTATAAATAATTTTTAATTGTAAGAACAGTTTATAGATGGGTCACATACACACACACTTTTTCGTTATGCAAACACACACACATACCGTATTTTCCGTTATGCATACATATCCCAAAATACGTGGCAGGTGCGTAACATAAAAGTATCCTTCTTCTTTATTATTACTGTTGAGGCGAGTAAGATATTAATTGTACTAATGTTCACAACCATCTCAGCTTCAATAAAAAAATGACAGTAAGCTCTCTCTTTTAGTTTAAGGAGTCGCTGGTATTTCATGCGTAGGATTACGGAAATGTGAGGATGTTACAGAAGAAATAAAATAAGCAAAAGATTTTACATACATATATATTTTATTTTTTATTTATTACATTTGTCCATTCAAAATGACTCCAGAGGTTATAGACAAGGTCAGACTGGCTCTACCTGTTATGCCTGGAGTCTCTCTATTGTCTTCTTTCTAGGTGGATGTATTGAAATAAGAAGTACAACGATAGCTCCGAGGCAACTTGTTTCCATATCAACGTTTTTTGAAAATGGAGAAGCATCGTAACTATTTTTTCTAAGACTTTACCCAATAAAATTAACCTTCGACTATCCGGACCAACGAAATAATTCAGACTAATGCCCATCGTCCATATAAAACAGACCGTCAACGTAAACAAATGACTCGCAGTCTTGATGATGTGCATAAAGCTCCATTTTTTCCTTGTGTCACTTCTAATGACTGAACGCTCTGAAAGGCTGCCCCAGGTGCATTACATCCTCAGGATGAAAGTTAAAATCGAACCATATAGAGGTAGAGCTGGACTTCTGCAGTGCTATCGCTGTCGGGGGTTTCATCACACGCAGAACAATTGCAATTTTGAACAAAGATGTGTTAAGTGGGGCAGCAACCATGAATCATTTTTGTGTACAAAAGGCAAAAGTGTGCCCCCACCTGTGCGAATTGTGACGTGCGCACACCTCAAACTTTAGAGGCTGTGCAAAATTTTCCAAACCGAAGGATACTACTAAAGCTAAGATATATGCAGACCGCTTTATTATAAATAAGACCTATGCCTCTGCCCTATCCACTGGACTTGCACTCGAGGCGCTTAACGAAGCTAAGGTCGTGCTTAAAAGTACCATCAATCTCGTTGGTATCATTAGAGACTTCAGAGTACTTGCCAACTTAAAGGATGTCAAGGCTACAAATGATGCGTCTTCTACACAGCTACATCATGGATAATTTCGTCATAAACTGTGTTCCTATTCGAATGATGTAATGGAACGTCTGGGAGCTTCTCTGCAGACTCAACGAGCAGCAGGACGTTCCATCTGTGCCCGATATAGACATTGCCTGCATTGCAGAGACTCATACCTCCTCGGGAGTGAAACTTCATATCCCGAATTACCATGTATTCAGACGTGACAAACTGTCTCTCCGCGGAGGCGGTGCTCTCCTTTACATGAAAAGACATCATGACTCCTGCCTTCTCAGCGTTAATAGAGACTTTAATGTGAAGCCGTTACGGCATGTATTTCCTTACCGATCTTTGGAAAATGTTTCACCACTGTTCTGTATAATCCACCACAAAAAAAGCTCACGGATGCGCTACTACACGCAATGATTCCACTGGATCACCCTACAATAGTAGCTGGAGACTTTAACGAAAAGCATAAGGACTGGAACCGCCGCAAGGGCAACCCAAATGGCTCGGTCTTACATAACTTTATATTAAATAATCCCGTATCTATCCCCATACCCGAAGAATACAATTGTAGACCTGCAAATCTTGACAAATCTGTTACTTTGGATATTATGATTACCAATACGTCAGTCCCAATTGCAACTGACGTTAAACACGAACTGAGTTCTGACCATCTTCCGTTCATCGCTGTGCTAGGTGTATTGAAACCAGACTTCTGCCAGCAAAAGAGTGTCACGGACTTGAATCCGTTCTAAAATTTCATGGTTAATGATACGTCTCAACCACAAGATCTGCAAACTGCCTCCGGAATTGAACATGTTGTTTTAAATCTTACTAACAAAATTCTTAAAGCTATCAAAGATGCTTAAATTTCAGTGTGTTCCCCTGACTGGCTTTTTAAACTTCCTTCTAGGGTGCGTAACCTCATCAAAGAAAGTGACAAAAAACGTAAACTTTTCCATCTCGTCTGCCATCAAGCAATTTAAACATGAGTTATGGGAAGATACGATCCAACTAATAACAACTTTTGGAATACCATCAAAAATTTCAAAAGCTCATTTTCCTATAACAGACCTATTTCCGATGGAAACCTTATTGCATATTCATCGAAAGATAAAGCTGAAATTTTTTCTAATTATCTAGAAAATCAATTCGCTCCTAATTCTTGGCCGAGCGATGATAACTTTGAATTTAACACACTGCTCCTGATCCATGACTGGTTGAATGCTCCGTCAGTGAAAAATCTACCTGCTTTCACCCCCTCCCGGCTGAGGTCCCCGAACTCGTCAAGAAACTTAAGAATTAGAAAGCTCCTCGCATTGACGGGATTACAAATGCAGTTATGAAGCATCTTCCTTTCAATAGCATTTGCAAATTTACTTCTATTCTGAATGCCTGCCTCATGCAATCGTACTTTCCGATATGCTGGAAAAGGCAAAAATTATCATGATCCCTAAACCCGGAAAAGACCTCACTAATTCTGAGGGATATCGACCCATCAATCTCCTCCTGGGATTAGGAAAATTTTATGAACGCATTACTATGAACAGAATAAAATCTTATGTCAGTCTTCTGCCACCGGAGCAATTTGGCTTTCGGTAGCAACTGTCCACTACTAAACAGCTCACAAGAATTACGGAATTTGTCGGCGCTGTGAAGCATAGCAAGTTCACTGTTGCCCTACTCATGCTAGACGTAGCAAAGGCATTTGATCGCGTGAGGGGCTCATCGTCAAGCTCATCAACCTTCACTTTTCTAGGGAACTTATTATCCTGCTTCACTCTTTACAACCGGAGCTTCTGTTATTCCGTTGGCTCTCACATTTCAGAAGGCAAACCTATTTACAGTAGTGTGCCTCAGGAAAGTATCACTGGACCAATCCTATACCTCTTTTAATGTGGCTGATTTGCCAAGACCTAGCTCCGCTAGTAATTAACTGCTGGCATGTTACGCTGATGACACAGCTTTGGCTGTTAATTTCGCTAACACTAACCATGCAGTTCGCAAGTTTCAGGACTGTATCCCTGAAATTGAGGACTGGTGCTGTAAGTGGAAGGTTTCGATTAATGCCCAGAGGTCTCAGTTACTTGTTATTCGACGCGCAAAGAAAGCGCAATCAGTGAAGAGACAGCTCTTTATTTTTAATGATGCCGTCCCTCTTGTCTCACAGGTCAAGTACCTTGGTGTCATTTTCAATGAAACATTCACCTGGTCTCTACACACCAAATATGTCAAGCAAAAGGCTAACTTCGTTATTCACAGCCTGCTGCCCCTCATTGGAAAATCATCAAAACTTGGACTTGCCAAAAAAGCGAAACATCTATCTTGCGGTCATTCGACCCATTCTCAGTTACGCCTCCCCAGCCTGCGCTGCAGCTAGTAAAAATGATATTAATCAACTTCAGGTTATTCAATCAAAGGTTCTTCGCTACGTTACCAATGCTCACTTTTATGTCAGCAATGAACGTCTCCATTCCAACCTAAAAATTGACTTTATCAGTGATTACCTGACCTACACAAGTGACCGTTTCTTCAACAGGGCTAAACAGTGCGACTTTCATACTTTGGGATGTTCCATTATGAATTACTTAATGATGATAGTTACCTGCGACCATTGGCTGCCACTGGTTCACGAAAAATCAAAATTTCGCGAGTTAAAGTCTCTGTTCCTAAACGAGGAGTCTCTACACGATTATTCTCAATTTTTCTCTGTTCTTTACAAGATGATGTGATTACCTTTCCCCGGACAAATCATATGACTGCATTCCGTTACGGAATCCATTACCGTGACTCTGAACAAACCGTTTCCTCAATTTGTTCACAAGAACCTTTTATGTGTATCAGCTTATTGTGGATATTTTTCTGAGTATTTTCATAGCTCATATACCATATTTGCAATTTCAACGCTTTGTAGCGAGTTTTGCCACTTTCACCATCTCAGAGATCGTAAGACATTGTGATGTCTACCGCGTGACCAATCAGAATGCGCCCAGAAGCTGACTGTTGGGTATCCCAAATTTATTTTGCTTTCACTGCATTTTACACCCCACAAAGTCCGCTAGGAACCTTCTGAACTTAATCTATATTTTTACGAACATTTTAAGTGGTTAGTCACCATTTCCTGCGCTTTTGGGCATTAGGTGCACTTACGTTTTATGCATCGGTTTCTATCTGCAAATGCGATGACGTCACGCTCTATAAATCTATTCATTATTACCTGTATATACGGCTGTAAATATTTGTTTATGTATTTTACACCCTTGATATTAATTTGATAGACGAACTTTATCGAACCTGGCCTGTAATGATCTGCGTCCCCCCCTTCTTCTCCTCACTGCTGCTCTTTTGGAGATCCACGCTTACGAACGCATCATTGTCAAGTGCCCCTGGGGCCTAATTTCATGGAGTCGGAAAACGTCGCACCAACTGTGCGATATCTCCGGCATAAAGTAGAACTTGAATCTCTTCTGCCGTTTGGACTATATATTCAAGAAATGAAATAAGGCATTTAGATTTTTTCAGCCAATCGGCAGCTTAGGCACGCTTTCGACTACCTTCGGTGGAGCTTTTCGGCTTTTTAAACCTATATTTATTATATTTACGTTTTCTTTTTAGTTCTGAGGTTACTTTTGTTCCATTTTCGCTTCTTTTTATAAATATACCCGATTTCAGTAGTCCGCACTATATTTAGCGAGATGCAAACATTTAGTTAACGCTCACGTCCACGAACGTAGCCCTAGGAATGTAGCTTAATTATGTCAGTTTTATTCATTTTTATTAAGGCAAGTCACAATGTATTTTATATAGGGTACAAGAAATCATGAGCGCGTCTAGAGAAAACTCTCAATAGCAGAATATAGAAAAGACAAAGACAGGGCCGAACAGAGAAAACAGATTGCAACTAAAATGAAAGAATGGCGTCACGGAAGAGGGGAAACTTCAAATCCTGCAGCAACTTCCGGTGATTTTGAGATTCTAGAGGATATTAACACATTACCGACCGGCCGTCGATTAATCGACGTTTGCTCCCTAGCGCTTACCGACCGGTCGTCGATTAATCGACTTTTGATCTTTCTGTTAGATTTGGTTAGGTTAGATTGACAAGTAGCAAGCAGCAAGCATTTCGCATTCTTTATTCAGATAATCGGTGCTTTTTTCTAAAGATCATAAGTCGATTAATCGACGACCGGTCGGTAAGCGCTAGGGAGCAAACGTCGATTAATCGACGGCCGATCGGTAATGTGTCAACATTTCTTACAGTTTGCATGATAAAGATGAAGAATCTTCGTCTATTATCCCCAGATAGTCTATAAGTCAACATTTGAGAAAACAACCTTCTTCATCGATCTCAAACGAACAGCTGGATAATATGAAGCGAGGATATAAAAAAATTCTTTCATTTACCTGGATGTGAGTAGCAGAAAGACAAGGACTTAGAAACTTTTTATTTGCCTCACGCAGGCAGTTAGCCAGTCACAGAAAAAAATGAAAGATCAGGTACGATCTTTCTTAAACAGTCAAGGTAGCCGAAAAATATCCAAAAAACATAAAACTTAGGTACACTAAATGTGATAGCAAACCCTTGACATTTTCTATGTGGTAGAGATCATTGTGGCCATAGGTACATTCGCAAATAATGAACAGATTAAAAAATCCTGGCTTATATATTAACACACCAAAAATACAGTTTTTTGTACACACTGCAAGATTTACCAGTAACATGACACTGTCGCTACATCAGCACTGGATGTTGTGCTGTATCTTTCAACCAACTGTATTTCTTTCTATGGGTCTGAGGAAACCCCTTGCAAGCAGTTCACAAAGGGTCCTCGGATTAGTCAAGGATTTCTTTTCCAAGTACTGGACAATAAAGCTCGATTATACTACAGATGTGGTGCATACAAAACAAATGAGCCAGGTGATTCGATACGCATAAAAATATAGTCATGCATGTGAATAAAATAAAGCTTTATTGTTTTTTATTATTATTGAACTAAGTTGGTGAAAAGACAGGAGAAGGTATTTCTCAGTGGACTGTGGAAAAATTGACTCTTGAGGGTTTTGATATTGGACGATGTCGATACGAATCTTACAACAAGGGGCCTAACATGATCGGTACTTATAAAGGAGTAAAAGCCTTGATTACAGAAATGAGTCAGCTGGCCGAATTTTTTCCATGTTTGGCTCATTCCTTGAATCTTCTCAGTGTACATTCTGCCTCACTGTGTCCAGAAACAAAGTTAACCTACTTGGAATAATCCAGGAAATATTTTGTTTTTTTGTTAGATCCATTACCTGATGTGATATTATGAAAAATGCACTAAAACCAACTCAAAAAGAAGATTCCAGACGAGATGATCGGCAAAATATATGACTGAGAAAACACTTCTAATTAATCCCCGGAAGTAGTAAAATCTTTGAAAGAAATTAAAGCCATTTCTTTTAAAGAGGAATCAAAGGGCAAGGCATCAGGACGTCTGCTAAATTCAATGAAAATGTTTGAATTTGTTATCATATTTTTCAAGAAACCAATCAAGGAAATATTGAATTTCAAAAAGAAGATATTATTCTTGCATATTCCTGCGGATTAATGGATTATTTGACAAAACTTTGCAGCCAATGAGAAACAATCCTATGGAACATTGGATAGAACAGTCTAAAACAGTAGCTGAAACAACTGAAGTTGAACCTGTTCTGACAAATAAAGGAATTCTAAAGAGCAAAAAGCAATTTGATGAACTCTGCGAGGACGAATCGCGAACATTTCAACCTGTTCAGCTTTTTCTTAAGGCAATAAAGACTGTATTTGATGGAATTTTATCAGAAAATAAAATCAGGGTTAACAGTGCTACTACGCTAAAATCAAATTTTGCATTCTTAGAGGCCATCAAATGGTGAATATGTCGCCTGAGGAACTGCAAAAGAATGAAGCAGATCTTGCCTTAAAATATGACACATTTGAGACATAAACACATTTGAGTTCTGCCAGGAACTCGCCGTTTAACCCTCCGAGCGTTACGGGTTTAACCCTGAAATTTCAAAGCTCCTCAAATTGTCATGAATAAGTGGTATTTTCTTGATTTTAATTAAAAAATGACTCTCTCATTTTGTACCTATATTTCTTTTCTTCCAATATGCATCCAAACCAAAATCAGATACATTAAAAGCTAGCGGAAAATGTTCATGTGTAATGAATACAGAAGACAGCTTTCTAGACGGAATTTTCTGGCCGTAATGCTAAGAGGGTTAAAGAATTAACCTCACTGTCGTTCGCCCACGTGAAAAAGAGCTAGCGCTTTCTATCTCTTACAACAGATCACCTATGATTTTCAGAATGCCTTTTATGGATTTACTCTACACTTCCGACCATATATGCAAACTGTGAGCGATGTTTTAGCTAATTAAAACTTATTAAAAAGTATGTGCGATCATCGATGAGTCAGAAGCATTTATCGTGTCACTGTTCTGCCAAACTAAAATCAAACCGCGCATCAAATTAATTATGACTATGTCACAAACTTATTTGCATAACAAAAAGCTCGTTAGCTGAAATTTAATTTTTATTATTAATCCTGTAATATTTTAATAGCGTTCAAGGACAGACTAAATAAGACGCCTAAAACGCAAGATAATTACGAATACTAACCTTTTAATATTTTTTCCTTTCAGCGACAGCCCTTATTCTTTATGCAGTGGCTCCACTAGCAGTCGAACGGTAAAACCAGCTGAAAACTGGTAGTTCGGTCCGAGTTTCGAGTTCCGAGAAGGGGCTGGCTGCATGGGCGTCTTCGTGATTTTCCCTATGTCTAACGTGATTACGAGCTAGTTTCCTTTAAAACGTCCTCCACGGGGCATTTCTTCCTTTCAATGTAGTAACTAATTTCGGAACAGGTAATAAATAAATAAACAAATAAATGCCGTCATCAGTGGCCGAGTGGTTAAAACCACTGCATACTGGTAGTTCGACCTCGCTTAGGTTCAAACCTAGGCGAAGAGGCTGGCTGCATATTTTCTTTTCGTGGCATTGCCCATGTAAATGTGTAACCATAAACGTGCTCCATGAAGGCATCACTCCTCTTAAGCAGATAGCCCTTATGGTTTTGCCATATTCAAATAATGTAACTTAACCTAATCTGTATGCAATGAATACTAGGTGGTGAGAAGCTTAGAGGGTGCCGATTCCGAATGTAAGCTCATCGGAGAGGCAACTCCCCTAAGAAGGTTCGCACTAGTTTTTAATTATGTAACTTCTAGTATGTACCTTTCCTATGTAACAAAAAAATGGTGTATTATAAATTTATTACTAGCGATAGTTTTAAATTTTTGCCTCACTTTGCAAAAATCCAAGATGCGACGCTGGTTAAACATTTCATAGTTCAAAAGCTTATAACACATTTCCTTTATCCTATGCATTAGCTAACGTCTTTTAAGATCCCTATTTAAGCCACCGCATTCACATATACAACGCTTAGAACTAAACGCCAAACTTGCCGTGATTTAGTATACACTGCTTGCGCCATTAATAAAAAGTTGGTGAAGAATTATAATCCTTTGTCAACGGTATATCGGGTACTCCGAATAGCCGATGCTCCAGTTACTTTTGTCAGTAGCCTTTCTGAAAACCCCCATGTTTGTTTTTGGATTACCTTTTAAAAACATGGTCTCTGTGTTAAATAGCTTAAATGTCATAAGACGAATGCTTCCAAATTTCTATTATCTTCGTAGTTCATTGCTACCTAGTAAGAATATTATTACATGTATCTACATCTTTTTGTTCTTAAATGCTGTTATTGGCCCAACAATAAAAAACTGGTCTGATGTTAAGGCTTTTAAGTCGTTAGTATCAAAAAAACAAGGATTAATTTGCTAGACAATGAAGAAAAAGGTTTACTACAAGCATTTTGAAATCTGGTACATTTTTTTTCTAACGATATTTAAAAATTCTTTAATTCAGCCCTTCCCCAAAAGGATTCTCGAGAAACTTTAAAGAAATTTTCTCTGAAGATGAGAAATTTGTTATATTTTAATTTTTATGACTTATTAGACTATAAATGGGCTTCAAAGAACTTATTTGCATCATCTGAAATAGATTTTGCTCTTTTATAGTACGGATTTTATAATCGGAGGGCCGTTGGCATGAATAATTTCAGAGACCCAAACTGATATTAGAATTTATAAAAAGCCAACACTTTCAAGGTGTAAATACCTTGAAAATTCCAGCTGTAATGTTCTATTGATTTTCCCAATCCCATGCCTCTTCTAAACAATGTTTTTCAATGTCGTAAACTAATCTGCAAATATAGATTATCATCAGCTATTTTAATTTATGTAAATAAACGAAGCAAGGTTCTGATGAAGTCACATAATTTAAAAGGAAAATACACAATCAGTAATTTAAGGCATTACAATCTAGATTTATTCATTAAGAATAAGGTTTTAATGCTAATCAACTGCTTTCATACTGATGTGACTTGAATGGAATAGGAGTATGAAATGCATTTTCCGAAGGTTGTTCATTTTTCTCTTCATCAGAAACCTGTATCTCCTCTTTCTCTCTGAATCTAGGAGCTTCAAGAGAGCTGGAACTATTATATTCTGTCACAAGCATTTGCAGTTCATCTTTGGGTACGTGGTATTTAAATCTGCAAGTGTACGGATTGATTGAGACATCAGATAGGGTCAATACTAATTCCAAATATGTAGCATTTGCACGAAGACAATTTGGAATCAAACTGCAGTTGTTTTTGTCATAGGCTGGATTATGTGTATATCTGCTAAGCGGCTCCATTCGAATTCTTCTTGCGTTGTGATCATTTAGATAAACAGATATCGTTACATAATGTTCAAATTCCTTGCATGTTTTGATTGGGAATACTACTGTATTGTTCACATTATTCTGCAGTTCACTATGCTCAATCACTGATTCCGAGAGGCATAACATAATAATAGCGAGAACTCCTATGAGTAAAAATCTCAAAAATAGCCCTACTACGTAAAATATGAACTCCCATATAAATCGAATAACGCATTTCATATTTCGTTTGAGTACTTCTGGAAATAAACTGCTCCTTGTATGGCAAACAGAGTTATAACCTGAGTCCTTTAATTTGGCTGGAGACTCTGTTCTTCTGAAAGCAATATCTGTTGGTGAAGCTATCCGGTTATGAGATGATAACAATCTTTGTTTTTTAGAGACTAGAGGCGTTCTCTTCTGCGGTACGAATGAAATATAAAAGGTATCTGTCTCTTCGGTATCAGCATTTTTCTTGCATTTTATTTGGTTACATATATTTTTTAACTTAATTTCCTGTACTTCCATCGCAGATGAAATTTTCGCTGGCATAGTCTTGCATATTATTTTTGGAGGATGAAGCATATTTACTTTACAAGCAGTTGAATCCATTATTCTATTCCATTAACTGCATTACTGGAAGTTTTACTTTTAAAGCGAATTTTATAAGATTTAACTTTGCTGTTAAATGTTGTGGTTAAAATTATTTCCCATTGTAAAATTTATCTATTTTATTTAAAACAATATCTAAATTTGAAAACAGATCACGCGGGCGTGATCAGTTCTTGCGTGATTGCCAAACCTAAAAGAAATTTAAGAAATTTCAAAATTAAAACGGCAAAAACCAAACTTGAAACAAATAAATTTAAAACAGCAAAGCAAGTATCATATGTTTCTTAAATTTAAAGCACATTTTCCAAATAAATTTTAACAATTTTATGAGAGAATTTTCAAAAATTACTTTTGTTTCTAATCTTTACCTGAGTGATCTAAATCTAGAAATTTGATGTCTGTAATTTAAAATCTACAATTATGTTTGTTTAGATGGTTAGACATAATTTAATGAAAAATAATTTTGTATGGTTTTTATGTAACAATTAATTTAGCAATTCAAATATTTGAATTTATGTATCAGTTAATATTTTTTTATGAATTGTATGTGTGATATGTATGTTTGTTCGAATTTCACGCAAAAAAAACTGATACGCATGTGAATTTGAAATTTTACACCTGGGAGAAATGACTTGGATTCGAATTGACTGTAAAATGCTTTGTATAACAGATGAATTGAAAGAAAGTGTAGACTGAATGTGTTTAAAGTTAGGCTCTCCAGGCTTCACTTTAGAATTTAAATAAAGTTCTATTTTAGTATATTAGAACTAGTTTTGTGTTAAAGGAGTTTTCTAAGGTCTTGAGTGTCAAGCTTTAACAAACAGTAGTTCTTGTGTAGGTGGTAGCGAAGTGCGCCGATACACAACATTAACATGCTCAAATTCAGTCAGAACAATTTCTGGAGAGCGTGGGGGAAAGAAGATTTAAATTTTGCGTGAACGCAAGCTGTTTGAGGGCCAAAACAATTTCAAGAAAGAGTATTGGTAAAGAAAATGGAAATTGTTATGAAAAGAACTAATACTTTTTCCTTCCATATTAATGGAAGGACAAGACGGACGTCTGACTAAAATTAAAGATCAAGCAAATGCATGTCAAATTGTAAAATTTATCATTGTAAAATTCTTAGTTTTAGAAATTGTTGTAAGGTTGGCCCTAAACAGGAAACGTTTTAAATGAATTCAAGAAAGCACTGTTGCTACAAGTTAAACTTTGAGGAAAAAGAGTTTTGTAGAATTTACACTGTTAAGCAAGGTCGTTTTGAGACCTTATACCTCGAGTAGTTAAATTCTGGTGGGGAAAAATGTAAGGTTTATCCTAATTTTATTAACAATTATTTTAAGTTTATGTATCTTTTCTATCTTTCTAGTTTCAGCTTATAATTTCCTACCGGAATGTAATTTCAGAAACGCAGTTAATGCAAATGAGTAAAGAGTAATATTTAAGTCGATGCTTCACCGACTTCAAGAGAAAGAGTTTGAGTTTCTGACTAGTGCGCGTTTGCCTTTTGGCTACGTCTCTCTTAGATATTGCTACGCTCGGCCATACCTTAGGTCCTTGTGTGGCTTCGCTGATTTAATTAATATTTAGGGCCAACTACTTAGAACCTTGATTGCTTCGGTTATATCTTTTAGTTAGCTTTAGTTAAGCTTAGTTTAGGTTAATTTCATAATTATTTAAGTTCAAACCCAAGTGGAGGCTTTGCTGCACGTTCCGAGTGAGTAACTGATTGTATTTATTCTGAGAAATAAAGGGTAGTTAACCCTTCTTGAGTCTTACGTATTTGTTCACACACTTAAGCGATTATCCGCTTATTAGTGTTTGTGGGGTTCTTAGGATTGAACACTGAATTAAGTAAGTAAAACACCAAAAATCATTGCTCAAATTTTCCTGGAGCTCTCTGAAGTTTTTTCTGGTACTTTTCGCTTTTTAAGACAAATATATAATTCTAGTTGAAACGCACCCGACGTCTCAATAAAATGAGCTCCGAAATGTTTTTTATAAACAAAATTGAAGGAATTTTTGCAGGAACATTTTTATAATCACGTAACATTTTGTTTTGTAGTTACGATTTAGAAGTCACCAATAATACCTATCTCTTTCAGGAGCAAATTGTGAAGTATAAGGCCAAAAAAAAGCCACTTGCCAAATAAGTTCAATTTTAGTCCCTCCCTAGAAAGTGTTAAAGTTACACAGCGTATGTGAGAACTTTCATTCCCAAAAATGCTGTTGGTGATGTTCTTGGTCACCGTCATTTCCGTTGATTTGTTAATTTCTGTTGCCTATGATGCAGGACAAGATAAGAAAGAGGATCCATTGTTTACATTCCTAAATGCATTCTAAATTGCAACGCGCCTAATATGAATATAAACGGCTCAACACCACTGACTTTCTAAAGGGAAGAACACCTGGGGACCTTTTGGCGCTCTTTAACCAAATAGGAGGTGAGTTAAAATAGTCATTTATACAGAACATTACGTTTATTCTCAGCTTACAAATCAACCCTTGTATACCCGGGGTGGGGGTAAATTTTTCTTTGAATTACTTTCGGCTTTATATATAGAATTACATCGGCAAGGGATCGTGATTAATATACGGTTAACTCTTCTGTCTTCATACTTAATTGCTCCATTAAAATTTTAGGTACTTACTTATTATCTCGTCGACCGAGAAAGCTGGGTACCGTCGAACCATGAAAGTCACGAAGATTCCGCCAAAGTTGCGTCAGTAGTTCCTGCGAAATTTTGAACCGCATTTCATCTGAAATTCTTACTATAATATATTCGTCAGTCTCTCTACACTATCCACCAAATAGACCTGCCTCGTTTTTGAGCTTCGCAAAAAGACTTTTGTCAATTTATATTATTTGTTAGCCCTTCGATTGTACCGAAAGCTTTGTTTAGAGCTTTGTGAATGCAAACTTCTCCCAGATGATTGTTCCAATCGGTTATTATTTTTTGTCGGCATCTATCATTTTCCCCATTCATTAGATGTTGATTCAGTCGATCAGCTTTAAGTAAATATTAGTGGAGAGACAAATGTGATTCTGCAGCTCGTATTTTTTCTTCAAAATGGATACAAAATACAGCAATATTAATTAATTTATATTCTTGTACATAAAAGCAAAAGGTGGTTTATCGAGAATCATTGGGGATTATAGCAAAGGATAGTGCATATGTTATGAGTGTGTTCTGACTTCACGCTTATCCGTAATTGCGCTATTGGCAACAGCTTCATGGTCGACGGGATAATACAAAAGTACGGAATTTTATTCCATACTCTCATTTTCATTTCATACTATATTCATCATTTTCTCTTTTCTTCTTAGTGATGCTTTAATCATTTTACCTTTCACTCATTGATATGGTAGAAAAATATATTATTGTTTCTACCATTCTTTGAAATAGCACATAACAAGATACGTGCACCCTAAACCAGGATCCGCTTCTTCCTAATCCAGGGTTCACCTGATTTTTGAATTAAATTGTAATTCATGCTGGAGCGCCAAATGTCACGAAGTTCCGGTATTTTATTTTATAACTTAACTATTTGTAAAAATTTAATTTTTTTCAGTTTAATTCATCTCTTTTGTTATTTTATGTTTTTAATTAACTTTATTACTTTTAAATTATTGTTTTATTAATATTTTATTTAGTTTTGCTAATCTTTCCTGACGTCTTCTATAAGGTTCCGGCACTTCTAACTTCAGTTATTAAATCCTGGCATTTATCAAAATAATCCATTCTCTCGGGCGAGAAGAAGTTAGCTCGAGCTGTGAGCTCTATGTGACAGCGAGTAACAGCTTTGTTTTGCATAATGCAGATACTTCGTTCTCGAAGAAAACGCGGGATAATTAGGGACTGCTCAACCAGATGGCGCACTGTACTCCCCAGAGGACAGAATTTAAGTGCGACAGGTTTTAATAATTTAGCACTGCAACGGTTGGCAGAATTGAGGAGCTGCAGAGCAGGGGCAAGTTAAGCCAGCTGGGAATCCCTAAAAAAATATTTGCGTATCTGTATGCTTGAAAAGCAGTTAATGCTGAAATGTAATAAATAATTAAATGCACTTATCTACTTAATGTTATTGTAAGTGTTAAGGCAACAAAAATCCACGTAATTTCTTTCTTACTAGTTTCGTAGGTTTAAATGTAGAACAAACTTCTTCAGCTGCAGAAGGGCAAATGATGAGAAGAACATCCTGAGTTGTGGCGTAGCAATGACAGGAAGGAAGTCTTACTTAATGTTATTAGTATTTAAAAACAAATTGTCATTTAATATTTTTATTTCTAAATATTCTTATATCATTTTCTCAGCATAACAAGACTACCAGATAAACAATTAAAATTACATGAAAAAAAAATTAAATATTCTATTCGATAGAGAAACAAAATATCAAACTGCTAAAACATTTTATGCAATATTTTAAAATAGGCATGTTTGACTATTAGTTTAGATGTATGTTATATAAAAAGTTTAATACATTAGCCCCTTAATTTCTAACTTATCAAACTTATCAATTATTTCCGAAGTATCGACGTCATTTAACACTTCCCCTTCCATATATAACAGAACCACATAGTTTAACCTTTCTTCTGACATAGTACTTCTCAAATTTTTGCCTTTTGCAAAACAGGAAAAGATCTTTCTCCGAATGCACTGGATATTGGAAAGCACCAGACTGCTAAAACGTTTTATCGAATATTTCAAAAGAAAAATATTTAATTATTAGATTAGATACTTATTAAATGGAATGTTTAATGTCTTCTTGTAAGACTGCCTTTTTTGCATATTTCTTGACATGAAAGCAGGATTGGCTGTTACCTAAACATATTTACATACTTCCATCTACCTCTGCAGCGAATTGCATCCTCTTCAATTCTGATTGGCTTCCGGAAATTAGCATTTTCATCTCTGTGCTTAACTTTTGGAAGTGAGTGTATTTTATACATTCAAATGCCCTTCAAGGTTACTTCAACTAAAAAATTGGTATATGATGAAAAAAACAGAAAAAATCATATACATTTACGAAAAGATAATTATAAGACAATGATACAAAATGCTAAGAAAATCAGAAAGTAGTGACTTTTTTGACACTTAAGTTTGGCTACTAATTCTTCGATTGCAGGTTCAGACTTGGTGTACATCAAGGCCAAGCAAAACGCTACTTACTTTATGTGTTATTCGGGTTCTTTTGTTCTTTTCACAATTATTTAATACTGAGAACAAAGTTATTGATGAAAAAATTAATTAGGAAAGCCATCATTTGATTTTTTATGTCGCTAAAAGTGTTAGCTAATCTGTTTCAAGCACTCAAAATTTCTTGTTCACAGCTGCAGTATTCTTCATTATTCAAACAGTTTCCTTCCAGACTTTCAAGTTTCAAACTGAAGTCGATAACCATATGCATCTAAATGCTATCTTGAAAATCTGCGAATCTCTAAATCGTCCATTTACATCCAATGGAAAATCTTTAATTCCAAAGTACTATAAACAACTACATCTATATACTTAATTATTTTTTATTGGTCTATTCTAGGAGTCTAAATTAGTTCACTCTTTCGCTGAACTGTTCAAATAACCGGTTTACTATATTCTAGTATATAAGTATTGACTCCATTACACTCATTTTAATGGACATCCCGAAACACACTTTTATGCGAGGAAAATACTTATAAGTTTTAATTTCAATACCACGCTTGAAAGTTTTATGTTTACTTTGAAAGAATCTGATGGATCCAAACATAAAGTCAATACTTTTGCCAAAACCTTGTAATTTTAATTTCATCTCACTGATATGAAAAAAAAATTATAAAATATCAATTTGCTGACCCACTTATGATCATTGATCTGAGAAAAAGTTTGCCAAATCTTTATTCTCAAATACGGTAATTTCTTCAAAGCACTCCATAAATCGCTCAAGTACTTTACCTCCACTTGTAAGGCATTAGGATTTTTTTGAAGCAGGAGTCATGAAAAATGAGCAATGCCTTCGCCGGACTTGCACCACGAAACTCTCGAATACGAGCCGAGCGTGCTGACCACTACACAACGAATGCATGCGAAGAACGCTGAAGAAACATCCTATATAGTCCCATTTTTAAAGGGCGACTGGGGATTAGGGAACCCAATTGACAAATCCTGGTGGTGGAGTATCATCATCCATCACCTTTTTTTAGTTCGGGAGCCACTGTAGAGACATTAGGAGTTTTTCTGAAGCAAGAGTCAAGAAGAATGAGCAATGCCCTCGCCGGGACTCGAACCACAGACCTCTTGAATACGCGCCGAGTGTGCTGACCGCTACACCACAAAGGCATGCGAAGGAGCGGAAGAAATACCTTATACACTCAGCCATGTCACATTGTTGAGCATCAACATTGTAGATTAAATCAACTTCCTGTAAAAGTGCCAAAAATTTCGCTTGTAAAGGGTCAAACAGCTTTAAAATTCAAAATTTTTCTTACAACTGGCATTAAATCATTCTGATAATCCAAATTTGGCCTGCAAGGCCTCATGAATAATGCAATGGAAAGCTACAAGTGGATGCCTAATAGCTTCCATAAACTGTCGCGCGAATCCCATATTTTTTTTCTATAATTTACAAGAGAAATAGAAAATATTTACAACTATTCAAGTCTTTTTTCATTGATGTTGTAAGTTTTTGTTAAGAATTATTATTCTGTCTTTGAACTTTATTCTTCATATCGGGAAATAGAGCTGGTGCACATCACAGAAATTTTTTCATTGTTAAATGCTCTGTCATTGAGAGCTTTTCCATGCTGAGCTAGGAAGTGTGCAATACAGTATCTTGCTGATGTTAAATTTGTAGAGTATCTTAGGAATTTAATGATAGAATTTGAAGGACTTTTATAGATGTGTGTGGATACTTTTTTGCAAGAGCTGACAATGACTTGTTTCAAAATGTCCCTTTATATGCCACTGGCTACTACCGTTTCATTACGATTGTTTCTATCAACGAATTCACGAAATTGTTTCTATCAACAATTTCGTACATCTCGGCCAATATGTCTTGAAAGGGTTGGCGGTTGTTTCCACTTCCTCTATCATTCAATATTGCCTTTTTTTATTTTTTGATACTTCATTATAAGGCTGCAAAAATAAATAAATAAGTGCGTAAATATATGAAAATATATACAAAATATTTATAAATATAAAGAGAAATAAATAAATTACAGAATTATTTTTGGTGAAAGGTTAGCAGGTTTCTTACCTATTAACTTTCTGCAGCGTTGTTACTCTAACTCCCAATAAAAGGCAGTTCAAAGGTATAACTAACAACTATATGGTTCTGTAATCAATTATCCGACACGCAGAATGCCTCTTGGAGCACTGTTTTAATGTGTATCGAGATGAAGGCGTTTGAATCACGTGGTTTTAGACGATTTCATTCTTAAAATAAAGTGAGATATAAGGTTTCCGTGCTAACATAACTGTACGGGTTTTCAGATTTCGTACATCTGCTTTTAGCATGACTAACGTAGTAGCCCCTACGTAAAAACGAAAGACTCTAAGGTCTAAGGTAATACGCTAACTTACAGCTACCGAATTATAACGAACATGTTGATCAAATGCGTTTGTCGAATGATCGGAACGCATACAAAGTTTATCCGAGGCACATGTTGACTACAATGAGGCCTTTTTCAAAACTGGGCATTTTGTCACTCGAGTAAAAATAAAATGCCATAAGTAAAAATTAATCTCTTTACCGTGCAATTCTTAACCTTTTTATATTAATGCCAATACTGCAGTAATGTGTCTTGAATCGTTTCACTATGTAGCTTTGCTACACAACACATAATTCTCTAGTGAAGCTGAACTCTTGCCATTATCCGAGACAAATATTTGAATTATTAAACTTTTATCTCTGTCGGTGCGTGTCAGCTCTGACAAGCGTATTATAGCTCGTACCCTAATCCAGACATAGCATTCAAGTCTATACCAAATTCTCAATGAAAGCATTTTGAATTTGGCAGAACACACGAGGTTTATCTGCTTAGGTAGGCCTTCGTAGAGCGCATTTTAAGGGGAATTAACTCGTGTTCAAGCTCTCGATTCACAAAACATCGAATCACATTTCCCAGATAAGTTTAAGTATTAAATCTGAGTTGTATTTTCTTAGAGGTTGTAATCGTGATTTGGTGTTACTTGTTCTACAAAAATAAATTTCTACAAAAAATTGCTAAAATGACACTAACTGTTCTTGGTTAGAAAATTTTATGAATACCCTTTCGCTTACAGCAATAACTTACGTCTAAGTAACTAATTTTACTTACAATATCTTGTCTGGCACTCTCTTTGGGAAAATTTCCCCCTTTTCATGTGTAACAATATTTCAAGTTATTCAAGTCCTCCTACCTAGAGCTTTTGAGTTTGTAACTAACCTTATTAAAGATCGATCACAGTTACAAAATTTGATAAAATATGATGCCGTTTTAGTTAATTTTTTTTTGCATAAAATAACAAATAAGGCAAGCTCAACAGATACCCTTTAGAAAGCAGCCAATACCAATGATTAAGTATTTCAGAATACCTATGGTTCTAAGCCATGTCCACCGCGCAAAGAAAAAAATGGAACAGTTCTATATCTCCCGTTCTACAGGGCGATTGACGAAATTCAAATTGCGTTTTCCATGTCTCGAAAGCGCTACTTAGGGTATATATTAGATTTGTATATAGCTTTGTTCTAATATAGCTATTTGACACAAAATGGGACTTTTTTTGAAAGAAGATGCCAATTTTTTTCCATATTTCGATCCTACGACTCAAATTATGCCTAAATATTAAATTTTGTAAAATTTGGGGCGAAATTTAAGGAGAAATTCAAAAATTTAACTGGGTATATTTTTTTCCAGTTTGATCCAAGAATAATTCACTTTCCGAACTGCTTAATATATGACAACCTATTTTCCTTTCCCTTCCATTGTGCAGAAGTGGAAAAAAGTCACATCGTTCCTAGATTTCTAGATTGTGGAGAGCGGATTCTACTTTCAAATAATTTTATCAAAGTGCGTAAAACACATTTTCGTTACTATTGCTTTTGACAAATTTCAAAAAGGGCCAATATATAAATTCACTTATATCTTTGGAAATTTTGAATAAAAATCTCTAATTTTTTGCAGGTATGTTTAGAAATAGATCTACTTTAAGATGGCTGTAAAAATTTTATAGGGTATAATACAAAATTATTTTCGAAAATTTTTTTTTAAATTACCTTAAAACACAAATTTTAAAAATAAATCATAAAAATGGGTGAATTTTATTTGGAATAAACCTAAATTTCGAACTGTGCAGGAAGAAATCAAATAAGTTTCATAAATAAAAGAGATATTAATAAATACATATCAAATTGAATTAACTTTGAGAAGCTAAAATTTTGAGAGCTAATATTTTAAAAACTAGTTGTGTTACTTTTACAAAACTTGGGAGTTTGGCATAATCGAAATATTGAAAGAAATTGGTATCTCATTTCAGAAAAAGTCCGATTTTGTGTCAAAATATCTATATTTGAACAATGCTATATATAAACCTAATTCATATTTAAGTCGCGCTTTACAGACATGAAAAACACAATCGGCCCAGTAGAATGGGAGATATGGAACTGTTCCATTTTTTTCTCAGTATACCTCCACATCATAAAAATATCTAAGTAGTGAGCAGCAATAGGGAAACTGCATCAATAGTTAAGTTTGATGAGGGAGCCACATTAACTCCAGAGAGTTTAGGTATATTAAAAAAAATCATGTCTTGATATTTTTTTTAAATTTTTTCTGGTTTTTATAATTTTTTGTATTTTTTAATTTTTTCCCCTATTGTACAGTTTTATAACATGAATAAAAACACAAAAGCAAAAAGCTGAGAAGAACGATTTTACGGATTGAGAAGCTCATTGGCATATGGTGCTAAATCAGAAAAGTTAAGAAAGTTAAGTTAGAGAAAACGTGAGGAAATATCCAAGGCAGACATTAATTCTGCAGGCATAATGTGATTTTTAAGCAAATAGATTGATAACAGGTAAAAAAATGTCGCCTTTCAGTTAACCTTAAGTAGAAGAATGCAGTTCTGCATAATCAGCGAGGGATAGCAAATATAGGTAAAACAGACATCCGTCCTTCACGGTAGGAATTGATGAGGCGGGGGCGTGTTTACGCCTTTTAGCAGGAGGATTGATGCCGTAGCCTCGGCCCACGATGGCTCTTGGCTGTTTTGTGAACTGCGAATGCCAGGATAGTAGGCAGGAAACTGTTGAAGTGCTCGGTTATCAATCTTTTCAATTTTGTAGAACAAATTTTGACTAATTTTTTTAATAACAACTTCAATGGGTTTAAAGTTACGTTCCGAGTGAATCATATCAGTACGGGCGTACCAGGCTGCATTAAGAGCTAAACGTAGGGTTTTACTTGTAATTTTTTTATGTGAGGCTTCGCAGTGGCACCCCAAATGGTGCATGCTTGCATAAAAATTGGTTGAATAATGGAAGTTTGTTTCTGATACACAGGTGGCTCTTTCGAGCTGACAGGGGGTAAAACTGGGATCTGACGCTCTTATTATTGAGATTATTGTCAATAATGAAGATGTGAAGATATCAATGTAATTTTGAATCAAGTATCACTCCTAGATACTTATATGAGCTTGACCAGGGAATATAGTCGTCAAATAATTTTAAATTAATTGAAGGGTACGGGAGTCTGGATCGTGTGTATATGATGGCAGCACATTTAGTGATATTAATTTTGATTTTCCAAGTAATGAGCCAGTGCTCAAAGCTTGAGGGATTACATTGAATGTTGTGAACCAGTTTGTCCAAGTGCTTGTGCTGGGAAAGAATGGCCGTGTCATCTGCATAAAGTTCTAGAGTGACACTGGGCGATTTTGATATGTCATTAATGAAAATGTTTAACAAAACGGTAGCTAAAAGACTACCTTGTGAGACGCCACTTAGGATTGAGCGAGGCGTCGAAATGATGGAATTAACTCGCACTGAGAAAGAACGATTAGTGAGATATGAGTTAATTATGTGAATAAGTTGAACCGAAATATCAAGTCACATGAGCTTGATTACGATATCCATATGCCAAGTCCTATCAAATGCTTTGCAACGTCAAAAAAAAGTACGCCGGTAAGCATTTAGCTACAAAAGCCTTCATGAATGAACTCCACTGTCCTCAGAAGCTGATGTGTTGTGCAGTGTTTTGCACGGAAACCAAATTGTTCGTCAATACGGATTTTTTGGCTCCGAAGAAAATCATTCAGGCTTTTAAGTAGCACAAATTCATACATCTTAGATAACGAAGATAGGAGGATGACGGGTCTGTATTTTTGAGGATTTGATTGGCATAGGTCAGGTTTTTGAATAGGCACTATAAGTGCACGTTTTCAGCTTTGAGGAAAATAGCATATAGTTTATTAACATTACTAAGAAAAATATACTGTTGGGAAGGTGTTTAATCATGCAGTTAGAAATAGAGTCCAATCCTGGCATCTTTTTAGGTTTAAGTTTAGCTATATATTTGCTAATTTCGCTCAGTGTTGTGTATTGTAAGTCCCTCCTACTTGGAGAAATTGTTCAGCGTCATGTTTGAAGGAACTTGGGTTATTAGCAAACATCCCTTCATTAGTGGGGAGATTAAATTTGGAAGCTGTCAGCTAATAATTTAGCTTTCTCCGTGTCTGTATGGACCATCACTGCGTCCTTTGCTAAGGACGAAATGCTTGATTTTTGTTTGCGTAGTCTGGCAGATACACGCCAAAGGCTGTTATCTGAAGTCGTTGAGAACCGAATGTATTCGGTATATCATGTTGGCTGTGTTGGTCACATGATGTCTTAATCTAATTCTAGAGAATACGAAGTTTTAATTTTAAGTTAGGACTCCTAGTTATTTGCCAAAGTCTTCGTACTTTAATCTTTTCTCGAATTTTGTTTTTAATCTCATTTGGAAGTATCGAAAAATAGGGGCAAAGGGTGGGTTTGGATACTTCTTTGAAAGTATTTGTTAAAGTAGAAGTTAATTGATCAACTCCCTTATAATATCAATACTGGATTTAATCTCAAGAGAGAGTAAACTTTTACTTTTAAGTTTAAATCGAAAATTGTCCCAGTTTGAAAGCAGGTCTTTCATTTTACGATTTCGAAATCTTAAGCCTTTTGCTATTGGATATATAAGGAATTTTTTACTTAGAGTCATAATATCAAAATATTTATGCATATAAAAAGTTATAAAACCCTAGTTTAGCAATACGTTTTCACTACAAAAGTAAATGAAAAGATGTTTTCCAAATATCTTTTTATCTGATTAATATGCTTTGAGCTACGATTCCGCCTTCCGTTTTGTGGTGCTTTTTCGTATTTTGTAACAGGAATGGCAATACAAGCAATTTGTTTCTTGATTACCGGTGATCGCTGAACTGTCGGAAGAAAATAGTAAGCGTACCATTTTGTGGAATATTTTTGCTCCACATAGGTAACATGATTTTAAGTGCATTTGAATTATGTATTTATTTATTTCCATTATGCTAAATATTGTTTTTTGCTTTAGGTGTTACTAACACCATAAATGATTTTATTAGTGTGTATGAGTATGTGATACTTCGATATCAAATGTATAATGTCTCAAAGTAATCGTGCACTAATTCTTTTCATACAAGTAACCGAATTAAATTATTAATTTATTTGGATATGTTAATAAATTTTTAGATTTCAAACTGTTATCTAATATAAATAAAGGGTATATAAGTCGTAGAAATACATGTTAGTTTTCAGAATATTGCTCACAAAAAGTAACTGAACACTTTCTATATAAGCAATAAACATATTTTAAAAAATTGATCCTTTTTCGATTACTATTACTTTTCAATAGGGTTTAATTTCACTGGCGTACAGTTACCTTGGATTATTTTTGGACCTGGTATTACTTCCTACTCAACTTCTAATTAAATTCAGCTATTATTTAAAGCAGTGTTTTTGAATTTTAAATTCCATACGTTGCCAAATGTGTTTCCTCGATTTTAAATCAATGATATTTCGGTTATTTTGAGGTAGACAATGTCAGCATCTTGTGTGCTTAGCAGTACTCTTAAGGGTATTGTCTCTTTAAGATTTAGAGTTAATTGTTCTTGCTGATAATTTCAAAATTCAGCACTTGTTAAAGTGGACACTGCTCTAATTGGTAAAATTAATTTCTTTCTCTTAACTTGTAGTTTTGAAATATCGAAAACGGCCTCTACAGTGGATAACTTAAGAAGGAAATATTGTAAATTCATTTCCAAATATCAGTGATTATATTCATCCATTACATATTCACTAAATTTAAGTTGGCAATTTCAGTAGATGACATACATCTTCTGTATCAAAACAGCTCTTCCACGATGTTCTGCTCTTAGAATTGAGTTCTGCATTTCAAATTTTTCTTTGGTTTTCTGTGTAGTATGAATTAACGTTTTTTGTCAAAGATGTTAAATAGTTTTTATTAGCAAATATTGAAGTATACAGAATTGTTCCTCATGGATATTTTTAGAAAGAAAAATCTTGAAATTGTTTTCCATTACATTCATGTTTTATGCTCATCGTTTTCCATTACATTCATGTTGAATGCTTTTTCAGCATACTTAGAAGTCTGTTATTTTAATAGGTATTTTCTGATTATCCACACCATCACTCATTGGCATGTAATTTTTCAGCAGTTTGATGTCGACAAGATATAGTAATTTTCAAAATAATTGTGCAGTAAGAATTTCATAATAGAGCAATCAATTAATAAAATTGTAAAAATAAGAAACACCAATAATAAAACACTGACCTTCTTTAGAAACCTTTTTTGTGCTGCTCTTCACCCCATGTATACAGTGATCTGTTTTCGCTTAGAAAAAGTCAGATTTGTATAAACTTGCATCACACAATATTGGCATTATGTACCAGCCAAAATGGATATGTTCTACAAGCATACTTGGGCGTACTAAGTATAAATATATTGTCTGTGAATATTTTTGTGTGACTTTTTGGTGAGAATGCAGATAATCAGAAAGTATATATTTTCGGCAATATTATCTTGTATTCTATAGCAGTGGTCTAACTGGCTGCCTGCAAGATGCAGGCAGCCCTGAGACAGTTTTATGCTGCCTGTGAATTGCGTTTTAATTTGTAAATATGAGGTCAGATATTTGCAGATGTATAATATTATTGAAACAATAACTAAAACAATATGCTTTACCCGCAGACAAGCTCTGAATTGTTGAGTTTGTTGCATTACTTGAAGAAATTGAAAGTGAGTACTGAAAAATTAGTTTAACAAGATGGAGTAGTTATGATGAGTTTTATTAAAACAGTTTTTTTGATTTGGTAAAGGATATCAAAATTTTCATGACAGAAAAGTAAATAAATCCATATGATATGATTATGTGCTATATGATGGTACATGGACAACAGATTTATCATTTCTTGTTGACTAACAGGACATTTAAATATTCTTATTTAAGAGCTATAAGGAAAGAACTTATTGTTGACGTATAGTTGTTACGGTGAAACGCCGAAATCTGGAGAATGTCGACTTTCACCGGTGAATGTCAACATTCACATAGTCGCTTGGTGTATGTCTGAAATATTTTCCAAATACTTTTATTTCTTACTTACACCAGTGAATGTCGACATTCACCATGTATTAATGGTGAATGTTAAATATATGAGAATATTATATTTTCTTCTCTGTAATTCAGTCGCGAAAAAACACACAAGTACTTTAAACACACAATACATTCAAAATGAGAAAGGAAAATAATAGAAGTTAAAAAACTTACTTAATTATACAGTACGTAGTAAATGAGAAAATAAAATAATAGTAATAAAAAACTTACTAAATTATGTGATTCAAATCTGATTAATTGCAACAACTTAAACTATTATAAGACTTTGAATTGCACAAGAGGCCCTTGCTTTTACAACTGCATTTATGGGAAACAGCCAGAACAAGAGGCCTTGCTTTTACAACTGCATTTATGGGAAACAGCCAGTCGCCTCTCTTTTCGACCTACACCAGAGCGTGTCTGTGATTGTCGACATACACCGGTGAGAGTCCGAATGTACAAGAATGCAATGTTATATTCGATCTTTCACCGATGTATTTGGTGAATATTGACATTCTCCAGTGAAAGTCGACATTCTCCAATTTCGGTCTTTCACAGTAACATAGTATGTCTTCATTTATTTTTGAACACTTGTATTTTTTAAATTTGTATAGATCTTTTTCTAAATACTGAAACATAGACTTTAAATTTTTTTGAATATATTATTTTTTATCTGTTATAAGCTTTGCTAATTGCAAGATAAATACCATCATTCTATGTAATAAAATAATTTATTCAAAAGGTATTAAGTAGTAGCTTGCATAATAATTTGTACATTCGAAAGTTGAGATAGTTTGTCATACGATGTTTCTTATCGCAGTTTTTTGTTTTGAATAAAAAATATCCCGAGAATTATCTGCATTTATAAATCATCACCTGCTTATACATTAACAGTTCCATATCTGAAGTCAACAGTTCAAGACGCTACCAAGTTAATGACAAGCTGTGTTACAAATTTAATTATTTTTTTCTTTTAACGCTGGTAAAAGTATTCAAAGTATTAAATAAAGTTTTTGATGTAATGCAATCAGTTATCTTTGATTTTATGAAACTATAGAAAGCGCATTCAACTGTTGAAAATGCTCTGAAGTCTAGACTCTATTCTAGGCTAAATTCAAAGAATGGGAGATTAATCTTACGAAAAAGACCCCAAAATATTTGCAACAGATTTAGAGGAATGTTTTGCTATAAAAGTTTACCCAGAGACTGTTAAACTGTATTGTACATTATGACACATGGTGCAGTGGGTGATCAGCAACAAGAAAATTTTTTATCAAGAAAATATGCCTGACATTCTAAAAATCAATGCAAGCAAAAATTTATCACGGTGAAAGAATGTTATATTTGCAGAAGAGTTAAAATTTCATGCATTTGTGTTCAACAGATAAATTACTCTGTGGCAAAAGCTGAATGAAAGCTTGAATCCAGAAAACTTAACTGCCTAAGCACAGGTTTGGTGGCATAATTGATTTCAGGATATTTCACTGCCTCTATGATGGGAAATTTAGTTTTTATAGAAAATAATACGGATAAAAATATTTAAATATTCTTAATAAAAACACGAAAGTAAGAAAACTTGGAGGGCAAAACGGTATTCAAGTTCTATCAGGATAATGATCCTAAACATACAATCTTAAATGCTTGCTTACGGTTATTATGGAGCAGTCCTGAAGTTTTCAAAAGTGCTGTAAATTTTACAAAAGAATGAAACAAATTGAACACACCTATACAGAAAAATTAGTTAAATCACGTCAGAGTGTATGAAAAATGTAATTTCAGCTAAAGGATAGCCAATGAACATAAATGTCCCTTAATAATTATATATACATTTTTCAGTGTCTGAATTTTTATGCTAGTTAATTTTCAAAACTTTTTTAATAATTTTTTCCCCAAAATATATGAATATTTTTTATTAAAAAAATAATATATGTAAAATATAAATTAAGTCATTTCACCAATATTTGTTTACTGATATTTGCAAGTAAAACTAAGAAACAGTGCCCCAAAACAAATTCATGCCATATATGCTTATATTAAACCTACTAAAGTTAATTTGCAATTACAGGAAACACAGTTTCTGTCAAAATGTTTCATACATCTTAAATCCTGCCCTGTTATTTCAAATGAAAGATTTAAAAAAACATGCAAGAAAAGTATCATTATTACAACAAGAAAGGTGTATTCATTTTTAATGATTTGTAGTTCAATTTTACATTATTTTCATTCCTGTTAAAATAAATATGAATAATTCATCTGCAGGTCAATAAATGGAGCTAATTAATTTATCAGTGTATTACAAACCATATTCAAATAATTGAAGATACAAAATTTATTAACTTGTATTCATACTCATGGAAAAATAAGTACCCTTAGTTACAAATTTTTGCAATAATTGTTTTATTTGGCAGTACATTTATATGTGAAAAGCGTTTTTCACAGTTGAAAATTATTAAGCCTGAAAACACCTAATTGACTGATGAGCATCTACGTCTAAGTCACTTTCCTCCAAGGCAATAAACGTTATCAGAATCGAAATATTGTTGGGTTGTAGAAAAAAATAAAGATGTTTATTATAGTTTACATAGAAATATCTATTTTGTCTCCTTGTAATGGAAAAAAAGAAGGAATACATAAAAGAAAGAGGGAGTGTCATTATTTTATTTTCATATCCTACTTAAAGTTTTTGCTGGAAAGTTGGAAAGATTTCAAAAGAAAATTATTTAGTGATTAAATAGGCATGTTAGAATTACTTAAATAAATGTTAGTTTTAAAATTAAACATTTAGCTTTCATTATGTTGTGAAGTATGAATTGTGAAATGCAATCAAGAGGTATTTCTGGTACTTTTCTGTTATTGGGACTAGATTTTGAAATATACACAGACATGCATAGGTACATATGTACATGGATACACGAAGACATGCATCCATATACAGTACAAACTCCGTAATCCGGACGTCCATAATCTGGAATAATCTATAATCCATACACCTCAAAGCCTTTTTTTTTTGTGTGTGTGTATATGCTTTATGCATGCTCATTTGATTTTTTTTCCTTCCATAATAAAACGTGGAGATTTTCAAAAATAGCCGAGATTGCAATCTTGTTTTCTTCCCTCCCCCTAAAGTATGCAGTAGCAGGTGCAGTTTCTCCAAATGCATTGTATCAGTTTACTGCAGACAGCTTGTCCTAAGAGGTTTCTTATCGTTTGGTTGCTCCTGGCATTTCGTTGCTGATTCTTTTGCGGTACAGTGACAGGTCCATTGCTAATGGCTCAAGCCAAAATATTTCATGAAGAAATGAACTTAAACACTGAGTGCACATATTCGACAGGTTGGTTAACCAAATTTAAAAATCGCCGTGGTATAAGACAATTATTTCAGGTCAAAAAGCTTCATCTGATACTAAAGCTGCTGAAGAATTTGCAGATGAATTCATTGAACTCATTATTAGTGAACAATTATCTCCAGAACAAATTTACAATGATGATGAAATTGGTCTTTTCTGGCAATATGTACCGCGAAATATCTTGGCAACCTCTACAGAAAAGGCTCCAACTGGTGTCAAAGATTCCAAAGCAAGACTAACAATTTTAGCGTGCGCAAATGTTGCAGGAACGCACAAGTGCAAACTTTTCGTAATCGGAAAGCATGCACGATCTCGAACATTTAAAGGAGTAACGATTTTTCCCGTTATATATCGTGCAAATAAAAGAGCACGGATGACACAAGCGTTAATGAATGATTGGTTTGAAAATTATTTTATACCCGAAGCTCGGCGACATTTGAATTTGGTTGATTTACCTGATGACTCAAAAATAGTCCTGACTGTTGACAACTATTCAGGGCATACTTCACTTAAAGTTTTAGTGAAAGATAAGGTATCCGTATTATTCTTCCCTCCAAACTGTTCGTCTATCATTCAGCCTATGGATATGGGAATAGTGCGTGTGCTGAAATCCAAATATAAAGTAGCATTTTTAAAATCTATGCTAAATTTCTTGAACAGTGGCAAAACTATTCAAGAATTTTTGAAATATTTTAGCATAAAATCTGCTGTGTGGAGCATCGCAAGATCGTGGGAGGATGCGTCTCCAGATACGTTAAAAAATGCTTCGCATAATTTATGGCCAGCTACCATATTTCATGGTGAGGACGATGGAGATGATAGCCGCGAATTTGAAGGTTTTCGGACATCGCAAACTAAATTCCTGCACCAGAAAGAAAAACAAATAGCAATATCTTATTTATTGCATATATAGAGTATAAAGGGATGAAGTCACAATTAAATTTGGTACACATCACGGAGAATTCAGTATGTACACCTGCCACATGGCAGCTGTGTACACTGAATTCTGCACATTTTATCAATAATGGCTCTAATCCAGCTGAGCATCAAGTCAAACTGAGCTTGGATGATAGGTATGAGTTCATTCTATGCAGCTTCATCTCTGTGCCAAACCTAGTTTATGAGTTGTAGTAGCTGAGAAGTGGTGGTGTACTAGTTTTTCAGCAGCCCATTATCAGATGTTCTCAGTAGGTGAAAAATCTGGAGAACATGCTGGAAAGGGCAACATTGTATCAAGGAACTTTGGGACAGTATTGCCAATATGCGGTCATGCAGTGTCTTGTCAAAAGATAAGTTTCACACACACTTAGTACTGTAGGTGTTCACTGTAGGTGAGTCTTAACACATCAGAAATGTAATGGCAGTTATTCATTTTACCAGCTATGTAAACAAGAGGTGACTGGAATGTCTTTGCTGCAGCATTACATGAAGCCACAACAATAGTTGCCTTTATGATGGTTTGTTCTGCAGTCAGTGCAGACACTGGCTGTCCTGCACAGATGCAAGTTTCTGACTCAGGATATGTGAGGTGGTTGTATGATCCCTCATGGTTGAGAGAACATGTCCTCTCAGGTGTTTGTGACCTGGGGTTGCTGAGATCCTGCATGGTATTCAGTGTGGCTCTCTTGGACTCATCCAGAATTCAAGGTTTGAAACAAAAGCTATTCAAATTAATTACTCATCTATTGTACCAGTTTGAGAAGAAAGAAGCAAGTAAAGGCATTATAAACTGCAGTCTAAATAGGTCATAATCCTCAAGGCCAAGAGGTGATAGGCAGATTTTTGAAAGAAATTTCTTAGGTTCTGAAAATTTCATTTTTTACTACAAAATCTGTTTCTAAATACTTAATTCAGTATATCAGTGGTGGGATTCAAATAGGATATCTAGTTTGCTGCTTTACCTTTAACAGTTTGCTCCTCAAATTAAGAATATTAAGGAAACAGTTCTGAAAAGGTTTAGTCTCATGCCTGGATATGACCCTGTAAATTTGAAGTTAGTTATTATTTTTCTCGGATAAATAATATTTGACATACTTCATGAATGATTCTGTTAAGATTGCTTTATTATTTTAGTCACATGATCTTATGTTCTAGTATGCCATCAGTCGTCCAGATCAACGTTAAGAGGTTGAAGAATGACTGTTGCATACCATAAGTATTTTGTGACTGTCATAGATGATAATGCAGTAGTTTAGAAAATGTTATGTGGTATGTTTTTTGAAGTTGTAAAATTATGATAAATAAGATTTCAAGCATAAACATAACAAAATAACTCTGATTTGGAATCAGCAAAGTCATCTCTGCAAATATAAAAATTTCTGCATAGTTTCGTGTACACTAGGAAAGGTTTTAGTCTAGTAAGAAATCTTAGACTCACTTCAAATAGCTGAGGCTAGTAATTTTATTATTGGCATAAGAAAGTAAAAATAAATAAAAAATAATGTATGGTAAAGTACTTTGCAAAATGTATGAACTAAATTCCAAATCATTAAATTATTGAATCATACTTTGCAAAGGAAAGAGTTCAAAATATCTCTGATTTTTTGCAGTTTGGCGATGCGTTATTTTGATTTAAAAAGGGAAGGTGACCAAGAAATGTCTCAGGTGACTCTTTTTATTCCAAGATCTTGTATTTTTTTTAAATAAGATTTTTCTATTTCTATAAATATTTTCAATTATTTTAAACTAATGCTAAAAAGTTATGTTACATATACATGATATGTATTAAATGGTGTGATTTCTGTTATGATTGTGGTCTGTTACAGGAAATGTTACTTATGTATTAACTGACGCTTGTAATTTTTTTGTTAATGTACTTGTAATGGTATGCCTTTATTTTCATTGATAATTTACCAATAAATGTCTGATTAGCCATTATGACTGTATAGTTATAGCTATCTTCTATTAACTACATAGTGAATTTCATTCAGGATTGCATTTCTTCCTGTGTGTAAAAACTACTAAACTACAAAAGGAGAAAAATTTATTAATAGAAGCTTAACTTTTTTTTAAATGTTTTATTTCTACAATAGAATGCAAAGTAATTAAATAATTGTCCTTGAAACATTCAATCTAAATATGTTAGGATTCTTAAATCATTTGCTGATGTAATATTACACTCCATTTTTTTTCCTCAGACATGTTGAACTAATAAGAAAATTATTTTAATTTACAATTTAATAAAGTAATTTATTTTTATGATTTGCATATTTAAAATTTTTAGGTATATGTCAGTATTTTAAATATGACCCAACTTAAAAATATGTAGAGTGCTTATGTAACAACTATTAAATCTTGAGATTGATTAAAAGTCAGGCTGTTTCAACAGTGCTAAAATGTATAAACTTGATTCTGACAAAGAAAGATATTCAGATCTTCCAGAAATCCAGAATTCTACATACTTTAATGGAAATTTAGAAGTATATTCTTTTCTTTCTTAGAAGTATATTCTTAGTAGATTTTGCTTAATTTGTAGTCTCAGTTACTATGTGAATGTTTCAAAAAATTAAAATTATATTCTTTGGTTGACTTAGTTTTTCAGAATGAGAGGAGGTGCACGTGGTGGTCGATCATCTCGGGGTGGTAGACCTGGTCCCTATAAACCAAAAGTTTTCATTCCTCGAGTGCCATTTGATATCTATGTTGTAAGTTTTGCCCTTTTATTAAAAATGCTTCTTTATTATATACTTGTCATTTACAAATTTTAAGGAAATTTGGTGTGTATCAGTTATCTTGTCTCACATTTTCTTACTGAGAATTTCTTTTTTGCCAAGAAACAATGCACCAGAAGAAAAAATATATAACAAAGTAATTTAGAAGACATAATTTTCGTCAAAACAAAAAACTTTCATGTTGTACAAAAGATAAAATCTGAAATAAAAATTCTTGTAAAACTTTAATTTTTTTTTTTTTTGTTGCATGTATGTAATTATATAAAATGGGAAAAGCATGTTATTTCAAAATACTGGTGTTCATCAGAATTTATTGCAAAATAAGCAGATGTTTTGTTCAAAAAGCTGAAAAGAGAACTGTCAATCTTTAATCCTAGATAAAGTGCCCAGACACTCAGTAATATTTAGATTGTTGGAAAGAATATTCATCGCAACAGTAAGATAACAGTTTTTAAAATTCATCTGGAGATTTTTTTCTCTCCAAAAGAATTGTTGATGTGCCAATTAATTGTTACCCAGAAAATGTGAGCCAGGATAGTCAAGAATGTCAAATACTCTAATATCCTTTTTATATAACAAAATATGTAAAGTATACAAGAATTTGTAAAACAAAGTATGTGAATATTTTTGCAGTGTGAATCATTTTTCCCAAGAGTTAAACTTGCTCCTGATGACAATACACTAACTCAGGTGAGAAAATATTTTATATCATTTACATTTTACGTTGATGGTGGCCAACTTCTGTATATGAGGGTCAGTTTAAGATTTGTGTTGCCTCTGTTCAGCATACAATACATTTTATTTAGCCAGTATTATTTAAATAAATTCTGAGACATGTATTGTGTACATATTATGTCCATGTCTATCTACTTTCCTTATAAAATACTAATTTAGTTGTCAGTAATAGTGTGTGATAGTGATAAGGAGCAAACCTCGCGCCCCCAGTGTGGCAGCCCTAGAGAGAAGTGCAGAGAGACGAGGGACCGTCTGTTTGAGGAAGTTGCACGCATATTTGAAGTCTCGAAATAAAGCTCAATTTTTGCTGTTTAGTATGTCTTCTGAAGCTCTTGATTAATACAGAGGGAGCATTTAATGAAATGTGGGCAACTAGAATCCCATGGGATCTACAACAATCACTACAATGGTGATATCTAGACTTACTAAATCAGGCTACGCAAACAGCTCACAAGTACTATCAGTTTTGCCGCTGCATCGCCATATAAAGACCTCCAAACTGGAACTTATGGATGAAATCTATTTTTAACCTCCGGATCACATATGAGTAGCAATTATGGTTCATTTTATTTTCTACTTCTTATTCCTATTTTATTTTCTGTAGTAGAATTTTTACTTTTGTTTTGTTTTAAACCTTGGACGATGTCTGAAGTATATGCCGTCTGAATTCCTGTTTATAACCGATCAGACCCATCTTTATGGTTTGTTAGTGTGAAACTACGTTTGCTCTTGCCATCCCCAAACCTATCACAGAATCAATTACTAAATATACTTATGTAATTGCTCATCTTCCTTCGAATATTGTGTCATTAGTTCGGAATTTACTTATGAAACCGGACCCAACTGATCCTTATACAAATTTTAAAACTGAGTTAATAAACCGATTGAGAGAATCATCTCAGCAAGAAATTCGCCAGCTATTATCTGGAGAGGAATTACAGCTTTAAAAAACGTTCGGATTTGCTTAGGAATATGAAATGACGAGTGAAATCCTTAAATGTTCCCAACAACTTAATGTTAGAATTATTCCTTCAGTGTTTGCCTTCGGCAGTTCAGTCTATTTTAGCAGTGGTTTTCGATTTAACATTAGAACAAAGCTGCAGAAATTGCTGACAGAATCTTGGAAGTAAACCCAACCCCAGCAACTTGTGCAGTTTCTCTTACAGTCGATCAGTCTGTTGAGAATAAATTGTTTAAAGAAATAGAAAAATTAAACAAACATATTGATCATATTTCTCTTTCTTGAGGTTGCTTGCCAAATCTTGGAGATCACAATAAAGAAAGGAGCTGTTCCAAAAGGAGAAATTATTCTGTTTGCTGGTATCATAGACGTTTTGGAAAATGATGTAGAGAAAATAAGTGTATCAAACCTTGTTCATGGCAGGGAAACAAAACCAGCAAAGAATAGAGACAACTTATTCTTTGCCTCAAATTTCACGTTGCCTGTTCTTTCGTGACCAGAGAACAAACGTTTCATTCTTGGTCGATACCAGCTCTGACGTGTCCTTACTTGCAGCAAACAATTCATTAAAACAAAACTCTTCCCAACAAACACTTCTCGCTGCTAATTCTTCAACTGTCCATGTTTATGGTCAAAAAACACTTTCTTTGGATTTCAAATTAAGACAACATTTTACTTAGACTTTTGTATAGCAAATGTTAGTACACCAGTACGACCATTCTTGGAGCAGATTTCCCCCATTTCTTTCAATTGGTGCCTGATCTTAGAAACAAATGTATCAAAGATTTAGAAACAAAGTTTCAAACTGTAGGCTCTGTGAAAAATGCAGATATTTATTCAGTAAAAACTGTCTTCAGTGGTACACCTTATCACAAAATCGTAAAAGAATTTCCTTCCATTACTTACTTCCATTTCCAGATCCTAACCAACCTGTTAAACACAAAACTGCCCATCACGTCATAACTAAAAATCCACCGATGGTTGCAAAACCTCGTCTATTAGCCCCAGTTCACTTAAAAAGAGCAAAGCAAGAATTTCAAACTGTGATGCAACTAGGGCATTTAAGACTGTCGGGAAGCAATTATGCATTCCCACTTCACATGGTTCTAAAAAGGGGAACTTTAGAATGAGACCTGTATTGATTATTATTGTGCATTGAACTCACAAACGATAAAAGATAAATACCCTATTTCATTCTTAGCTTATTTTACTGCCTCATTGCATGGTACTAAAATGTTTAGTCATGTTGACTTGATCAAGGCATATCACCAGATACCAATCAACCCCACCAACATTCACAAAGCCACCATATGTACACCAGTCAGTTTATTCGGAGGTACCCAACGCATCGACAGCTTTCGAACATTTTATAAACAAAGTCATGTGAGATTCAGAAGGTGTTTATGCTTTCGTCAACAACTTGTTCACAGCCTCTGAAGATTCTGAGGAACACTGCAGACATTTGAAAGCTTTATTTTCAGAACTTCAGGAATATGGACTTTGTGTAAATGTTTCAAAATGCACCTTTGGTCAAACATTTATTAGGTTTTCGCCTTAGTGAAAACAGAAGTGAACCTCTTCCTAACAAAGTCAAATGCATTTTAAATTTCCCTCAACTTACCACCCTCATTCGGCTTCGCCAAGTTTTAAGTATGTTTAACTTTTACAGATATTTCATACCTAAAGCAGCACATATTCTTTCTTCTTTAATAAAATTGTTAGAAGGACATATCAATAAAAAGAAATCTTGTTCTCGTATTAAGGCATTCATCTTCACCGTTAAATTGGGATGAAAAGGCTGAAGAAGCCTTAATTGCTGCCAAAATTGCCATTGGTTAGGCTGCTTTTTTGAGACACCCTATTCCCGGAGCCCAGTTAAGTATCTGGGTAGATGCTTCAGACGTCGCAATAGTCAGCACTCTTATGCAATTATCTCAACGAGCATGGGAACTTATAGCATATTTCTCTATGAAACTGAACAAAAGTCAAGAGAAATGATCTGCATACGATAGGGAATTATTTTCAATATATTCTGCGATTAAGAAATTCCGACACGTGTTGGAAGGCAGAAATTTTCAAATTTATACAGATCAGAAACTGTTAATATACACTTTTAAGCAGAATCCTCACAAAAGTTCACTTCGGCAATTACACCATTTAGATTTTATTTCTCAATATTCTACCGATGTTAGGCATGTACAGGGTTCTAAAAACGTTGTTGCTGACGCTCTTTCGAGAACTGAAATTGATTCTAGAACAAAATCTCCATTTTTGGATTTAAAAAAAAAATTCTGAAGCTCAACAGCGTGATCTGGAGGTACAAAACCTTCTCAAAAACAACACATCATTTTTAAAGCTGGAATTCAAGCTGTGCCAACATTCTGATGGTAACATTCTTTGTGACATCTCTATTGACATTCCTCGTCTATTTGTGCCAAACTCCTTTCGTAGACTCATCTTTAATCATCTGCATAATCTATCACATCCAGGAATTGCAACTACTACGAAACTCATTTGTTCTCGTTATGTATTGCCCAATATGAAACATCATATCAAAAATTGGGTGAAATCTTGTGATCCTTGCCAGCAATCGAAAATATCCAGACACATTAAAGCACCGTTGGGTACATTCTGTCTTCCTGATGCACATTTTTCACAAATCTATGTGGCTATTGTTGGCCCATTACTGCCATCAGAAGGCAACATGTACCTTTTGATTTTAATAGATAGATTCTCCAGATGGCCTGAAGCCATACTTATCCTCGATATGAAAACGGAAACTATTTGCAGAGCTATTCTCAACTCATGGCTATCTCGCTTTGGCTGACCATCAATCATAACAACTGACCAAGGTTCTCAAATGAGATCCAAAATGTTTGCAGAGTTTACTCGCATTTTGGGAACAAACAGAATCAGAAGAACAACAGCTTATCACCCAGTATCAAATGGCATTGTTGAACGTTTTCACCTGCACTTAAAAGTCGTCTCTCAAGGCTCAGGAGGACAATAACTGGACTGAGACAATTCCATTTGTTCTACTTGGCATCCAGACAGCAATTAAGGAGGATATAAAAACATCTTGTGCAGAACTTGTATATGGCACAACACTCAGGCTGCCTAGCGACATGATAACATCATCAACAATGTCTTCATACAATACTTGATTCATAACCAATCTCCAACACAGAATGCAGCAATTAAACCCTGTAGCAACATCTGTGCATTGTTGAGATATGTATTACATAAGTCTGTACCTAAACTCTTGCACACATATATACTTATGTATCGATCGAGTCAAGTCACTGCTGTGCCAACCGTACTCAGGTCTGCACAAAGTCCTCAAGAGAACGGACAAAATGTTCACAATTCAAATAAAGGGCTTTAAATCTACAGTGTTCATAGACTGTGTGAAACCGGCCTATTTGCTTTCAGACTCTGAACCTGAACCGAAATCAGATACATTTAAACACACGAACTGTCTCAAGATTAGAAGACATGTGCACTTTCCAAAGAAACTTGCTTCTTTATTACAATTTAATAAAATATTTCAAATTTAATTTTTCAGATGTTTATTAATATCTTACTTTTATATGTGTGCATTATTACCTGTTCATAATGTTGAATCGCATTTTCATACCTGCCAACTTTTACGAATTTTTCGTAATTTTTACGAAAATGCGTTTGTCTTTACGATTTTACGATCGTAATCCATTTTTTACGATTTGTTTCCCTTTTTCAAGTGTTTTTAGTGATTTTTGTCGAAATTTTAGAATTTTTCAGCGATTTTCGGCAATTGCATCGTGTTTTACCGACTACTTCGAATCCAGTAACCTGCGGTTTCTCCCAACTCGCCGCTTAACCGGCCAATCCAATGCGCTGAACTTGTTTCTCCCACTCTTTTCTTTGTGGGCGCCAGATTATTTTTTTCGCGTTCGCTTCAGCAACAAGGGAATTACTCAGCGAGCGTGGATTGTCGCATTCTGTTTTTTTTTGTTTGCACGTGCTACGAATTTTATTAATACGTCGTTGTTACGAAATGAGTTAAAAAAACCGTATTCTGAATATTTTCGGCCTGCTTACAAAGCCGAATTTCCAACAATTAAAGAATCCTTCAAAGGAAATAACTATGCATTTTGCAACGTGTGCGTGTGTGACTTCATAATAAGTCACGGTGGAAGAAGCGACATTGTGAAGCATGTTAAGTCTGAAAAGCATGAAGTTAATGCTTCGGCTTCGACAGCGTCAAAGAAAGTGGATGATTTTGTTCGGATGCCGATGCCATTTTGGCAGAGTGTTTGTTTACTGCATTCCTCATCGAACTCAACGTGCCGCTAAGCGCTGCCGATCACGCCGGTCAACTTTTCAGACGGATGTTTCCCGACTCCAAGATTGCTCAGAAATGTGCTTGTGCTCGCACGAAAACATCTTCTATTGTGAACGAAATTGCTTGCGATGCACAAAGTAAAACGATAGCTGCATTCCAGAATTCAGCATTTTCGGTGTCAATCGATGGCAGCAACGACGGCGATTGGGAGCTTTACCCCATCGTTGTCGCATATTTCTGTGATGTTTCTAATGAAATGAAAACTCATCTTTTGCGTCTTCCATTGTTAAATGGAGACGCTACGGGGGAAAATATTGCCTTCTTGGTAATTAATGAGTTGAAACAACTTAACATCCCAATATCAAACTGCATTTCATTTGGTGCAGATAATGCTCATGTCATGGTGGGTGACAAAAAGGGTGTAGCCTCTTTCCTCAAAAAAGAACAAAATGAATTAATTGTTATTGGATGCCCATGCCACTTAATTAATTTGGCAGCAGAAAAAGCTGCAGCTGCTTTACCATTAAATATTGACCAGCTTTTCTGATTGATGTGTTTTTCTATCTGGGAAAAAGTGTAAAAAGGACAGAAAACCTAAAGAATTTCCAAGAATTGTGCTCTGGTAAAACGAGAAAAATTCTGAAACATGTATGCACGAGATGGTTATCCTTAGGCAGAGCGCTAGGAAGGTTTATTGAACAGTGGGATGCATTGCTAAAAAGAATTTTCGGCCAAAGCCAAAAAATGCACTCTAAATTCATTGCAATAATTTTTTTGTGTAACATTAAGTTCTTGTTTTATGTTTCCTAATAAATTTACTACTTAATTGAGATTTACTAATGTAAGTACAATTTTCTTTTTTCTATTTGTATAAATTGTTATTTTTTTAATATCAGAGCATGATATTAATTCTTCGTGTTTTTCTGAATTTTGGAGAAATCTTCTGAATTTTTATCTTTAGAGGTTGGCAGGTATGCATTTTGATTTTTCTAATTTCATATGCTAATTTTGTTTAAAAAAGATACTCAACAGCATGGATGCTCTTAAATATTTCATCATCCAGTGTTGTTCCTTTGAATTGCCATCAAAGGAACTGGGGAGGAACTCTGTGGTGATAGTGATAAGGAGTGTGCCTCACATCCCCATCATGTGTGCCGTAAAATACGGCAACCCCAGAGAGACCGGCTGTTGGAAGATGTTGCATGCATATCTGAAGTCTCGAAATAAAGATAAATTTTTGCTGTGTAATATGTCTTCTGAAAGTTCTTGATTAATACAGAGAGAACATTTAGAGAAATATGGGCAACTAGAATCCTGTGGAATCTACAACAATCACTACAATAGAATAAAAATGTGACACCAGAAACTGTTAATTTAATGGCATCTTTGTTATATAAATATGTCAACAAATCTTGTTATATGCCATAGCATGTGGTATCCATTTTTTTTAATAATTTTTAAGTGATAATTCTTTATTGATTTACTTTTATATAAATTAATTGAGCAAAAATGTAACTTAGCAAAGCACAGCATTTATTATATGTAAATATAACATGGATTCTGATTAGGGACAGAAATTGCAAGCCTATTAATGCAACATTATTACTGTTTTATTAATTCCAAAATATATATATTAGAAAAATACAGAAATTCACAAATAAGAATGCATGTAATTATTCCATTCAGCAGTTGTGCAATAACTTGTTCCTATTAGCAGTTGTTAGAATTGCAAAGATGAGCATTTGACATTAGAAGTTAATAGAATCATAAAAGGCATGTGCAAACCTTTAAAACAGTATCCACTATATAAACCTTATTACTTCCTTGTATGAAGTAAAGGAAAATTGTAAAAAATTTCACGTGTCTTATTTCAATGAAAATTTCCATTTGGCCTTCTCTGTATTTTTCCCATGACATCTATACATACGGGCAGAATAAAGGACTATATTTTCCAATATGGGTTCTGAAGTTATTCTTTCGTGGCATCTGTATATATGTATGTATATCACATGTCTCAAAGATGATCAACCATAGAACATTAAAATTTTTTATATGTGGGACTGCTAGAACATGAAGTTGTGCATGTCCCCCCCCTTTTTTTTTTTTTTCAATCGGCCACACCAAACGTGTGTGTGAATTATATTGTTCTTATGTTCCAATTATGGTTTTCATGCCTTTATTTAATCCATACGTAAACGTTGTAGAATTATCCATAATTTAAAAGTGGCACTAGGCCTAACGAGGCCACCATTTGTTTACATTTTAAACTCTTAGTAAAATAGTGATTTAAATTGGTTATCGCACCACCTTCAGTGTATCTTTGCTCAGTGAGACAAAAAGGTAACTTCAAGTTTTGTGCACCAAAAATTTTGTCTTCCTTTAAATTGGCCAAATTGTTTTGTTTTTCCATAGAAAGTCTTAATTGTAAAAATTGTTAACTTGTAATTATAAATGTGTTTATACTTTAATGATTTATCGTATGTTTTAATGCATCTATTACCTGAATTGTATTGAAAATATAAATTTTTTGTGTGTGTGTTCATTAATTTTTAACGTTGCTTCATGTTTATGTAATTATTTTAGGCACTTTTGAAAAGAAATCAGGATTTGACCTCAACTCCTTCAGAACAAACAGCTGTTTTAAATCTTGTAACAAAAATTCAGACTGTTCTAGATAATCTTGCATTGTCTCCTGGCAATTTTGATGCTTGCGTAAGTTCTTTTTTTTTTTTAGCCTTATAGTACTTTTATCATACTTGATGATCCTCACTAGAGAAGTAAATATATTTATGTTAAAATTTGAAGTAGTTAGGTGTATTCATGGCATTTTGAAAGTTAGAGTGCAAGGTGTATTCATGGCATTTTGAAAGTTAGAGTGCAAAATGAAACATTTTTAGCTTTGATGTTTTGAATTTTCACTGTAGTAGTTTATCTTAATTCCTATATTTATCTTCCTGTATTGTCCTATATCTATCTTCCTATATTATCTTCGGGTCCACCAGCGGCCGAGCGGTAAAGACGCTGAACACTGGTAGTTCGGTCCGAGGTTAGAATCACGCGAACGGGCTGGCTGCATGGGCGTTTTCGTGGTTTTCACCATGTGTAACGTGTATACGAGCCAGTTTCCCTTAGAAAGTCCTCCACGAAGGGATCCCTTCCTTTAGGCAGATAGCCCTCGTGTGCTTTGCCATAATTGAATAACCCATAACCCTATATTATCTTCCTACAGTATTATGTTATAATTAGCTCCCTATATTATGTCATTGTTTTAGAGGTATGTGTGATGTTTCTGTGTAAGATTTTTACACATGTAATAAAGCTGTAATTTTAATGGTGCTTGGAAATTTTTCTCTTTCATTGAAAATTTTCCTTTTTATAGAGAGGGCGGGTTTCTAATTCAAGGCATTTTTTACGTTTTTGAATGCATCCAATTTATTCCCTAATTCACAGAGAATTCCATATGATCTGGTCATCATTAAAGTGGTCTTTATATTCTAATAAGGTTCAACTCTTCTAATAAGGTTGGTGTCAACGTCAACTGTGCGTATAAGCTTCACCAATTTGGTCTGTATGCGAGGCAACCAGCCATTTGCGTGCCGCTTCACTTCACGTCATAGGAGGGACTATTTGCAATGGCCACGACATCATGTCCACTGGACGCCTGATCAATGGGGGGTTGTTCTCTTTGCGGATGAGTCCAGGTTTAGTTGAGAAAGCGATAGTAGGCGTTCTTTGATGTGGAGAGAACCTGGAACCTGTTATTGTTTGTCAAACATCCATGAAACAATTGCATACGGAAGAGGCAGTGTCTGTGTTTGGGGTGGCATCTCTTTGGATGCACAGATCTCCATGTCTTTCCAAGGGGGACTGTGAATTCTCTGGTTTATAAAGATGCCATTCTTGATGCTTATGTGCACCCATATGCCGGAGCAATAGGTGATGCTTTCGTGTTACAACGCAAGACCACACACGGCTTGTATCTTAGATGATTATGTTCGACAGGGAACAATTATGTGCATGGAGTGGCCAGCTCGATCCCTGGACTTGAATCTTATCGAACACGTTTGGGATGCTTTAGGGAGACATCTAGCTGCTCTTAATCCACCCCCTCAGACCCTTGCCGTGTTTGCTACTGCTTTGAAAGCAGTGGCACTCGCTTCCTATGGAACTGATAGACCGCATAATTGAAAGCATCACACATTACTGTATGTGGTGTATTGCTTCTAGAGGTGATCATATTCCATATTGAAGATACTTTTCCTATAGCAAACTGACACCTTTGATTTGTTCATTTTATACATGTGCTATTTCTCTACTGCCATAATTAAATGGTGATTTCTTTTTATGTTATTTGATACCTTACTATGTGTTGTATATTATGGGTAAGTTTCATTAAATTCTACATGTAACTTTTTCTGTAATCGTGATTTTTGTGATTTTTACTTAATTTATGATAACCAGTGTAAATAAATCTTTCAACTGATTAAGGCTATTCATATTTATTTCTAAATATCATCCCTCAGAGAAGTTTTTATGTTCAGAATAAATATTGTCTAAAATTGAACGATGAGCATCTGGTGTGCCCAAATTGAGATCACTGAAACACTGGAACTAGACCAAAAACTGTATCTTCGTTTCAGTACAGCATTTTTTTTATGACCTCATTCGCTATAGGAAGGGTGAGTGTACATCTGTGTTTCACTTCCCCCCTTTTTTTAAAGGAAGGTTTGGTTATCAACTAAGAAATTGTTGGGGTGTTTTTCTGAAGGTCAGGGATAATTTTATCAGTTAGCTCTTTGATTTTTCACTAGTGCAGTTCTCTTTCGCTTTCATTGAAAAAAGTTTTTTTAGCTCTATGTTTTGATAGTATTGAAATGTAGATGTTTCAGGGTTGCCACGCTACCGGAAAAACTGTAAAAAGTCAGGGAATTCGAAAATTGACCAAAAAAGTCAGGGAATTCAAATATTTTAGTCTAAATCTGGAAAAGTCAGGGAATTTCATACAGCGATCCCCCCAAAAAATGAGTTTTGCGCCAATGTTGGAAGCCAATCACTTTCTTGGCGCGCGTTGGCGTCACTCGGGCAGCTGGCATACTGCCAATTCTTGCATCTCCAGATTGCCTTTTAGAAAGGCAAAGCAAGTTTTCAGCAACTTAGGTTCCCAGTAACCTCGAGAATCGAAATACTCGCGTGCGCATGTGCAGTGCATGTTGAACTAAAGAAAATACATATTCTTGTATCAAACAAAATCGGTTTAATCCTAGTATAGCGGTACCGTGGAGGTTAGAATAGCTCCGTGTACGGTACACACGGGATTTGGCGACATTATGATGAGCAGCAAACAGGCAATTTTCAAAATCATGCCAAGACCATAGCGTATAGTGGGATTTTACCACAAAAACTTTTAAATACATTTTTTTTTAAGAAATGCCTTATTTGTCATTTTGCAGTAAAATAAAAAAATAGTAATCAGTCATCTAGGCTAACCATTTAATATAACTATATTCGCCAAAATATCATTGATTATTGTAATTGAGTTTTTTACTTATTTTAATGTTATTCATATCATTTAATGTTGCTTCTTCCCCTTAAATTTATTTATTATCATTAAACAATACTTTCAAATTTCAGGAGATTTTCTCTGGCATAATCCTGAAACTAAGTCTAGCAATATCATGACATAACATCAGAAACTTCAATGCACATATTTTTTGTTATGTATTCAGCTAAAAAAATATAAAATACCTAAATTTATTCAAAAATATCATTAAATAGATTTTTTCTTTCGTTTAGCTGCAATATGTCAGCACAAAATATCCACATTGAGCAGATTCTGATCTCAATTCTTCAGTGGAGAAAACAACTCCTATTATAGTTATAGTAATCTTTGAGGATAATATATAAGTCACATCTAATTGGCAAATTTTTGTGTTTTCAAGTGGTACCATAATTAATTTACCTCTCAGCACAGCCAAAGTGCATTACGCGGACAGACTGGAATTTTCTTAAAACACGCCTGGAAAAGTCAGGGAATTTCATTCTTCTGTTTGAGTGGCAACCCTGATGTTTGTTTAATGTTATAGCTTATATTTTCTTAATTGTAGATATAATATTAGTTTATTTTTTTCCAATTTTTAATTATTTTGCAAATGGATCAGAGAAGGCTGACCATTTCTGAAGTGCTGAAAATTCACAACGAATTGCTTTTAGATGGTGAACCTTATATGGATCCCAGTACATGTGCAAAACATGCATATTGAGTAGTGCTTTTTCAAAGGTGGTGTCTATTGCTTCGAAAAGTACTACGATAAAAAAGTAGAAGAAAGTGTAAATATCATATAGCTAAATTACCTATTTTTTCATTTATATGTATGTAATCATATAACCCAGAAGAGCTATTTTGGGGTGTGTAGACTAGCAGGCCTCCTCGTGGCACACTGTGGGTAATACTAAATATGCTAAGGTAATCAGAATCTAGCGTTTTTTGATCATAGGCAAAATCTTTCATTTATTACGTGCTTCACAGCAATGCTCGTTTCACTGATCTTTTCGAAACTCTATTCATTCAGTGAGCCCACCTCGGGCACACCAACAGAATTAAAACAGTAACTGCTATCTTTATAAAATTTTACCTGTGTACTCCATTAGGCCTGATTAGACTGCCTACTTTTTTTTTAATTCGAACTTTAAAAGGTAGCATGTTGGAAAGGGTTAAATCAGAGAAGCTCTCATGAGTGGCTTCAAAAATTTAAGAATGGTGAGTTTGATGTCAAAGAATGGAGTGAAAGGAGGAAAATGTATGAAGATACAGAATTGGAAGCATTGTTAGCTGAAGATTCCTGCCAAATGCAATAAAACTTGCACTTACATTAGGAGTGACTCAACAAGTAATTTCACATCTTTTAAAATCAGTGAGAGTAATTCAGAGGTAAGGAAGCTGTGCGAGTTCATTGTTTTGAAGAGGAAAATGAATGACATAATAAGCACAATCATATTAAATTTGAATTATTTGTTTGAATTTTACAGGCCATGATTGTTTATGTTAAGGAGCTGAGCATACCTTTTTAAAGCAGAAGGAACCAATAAATATTTTTAAAAGGTATTCAAAATTAAAATGAAATTGAGGTAAAAAAAGCATAATAATTGTAACAACTAATAAATTTTCCTTTTCTGCATGTGTAAAATCAAATCCAGGAAAAAGAGTCTGCAAATATTTCAAAAATGCTATGTAGCAGATTTTCTGTAAATTGAAGGCACATCAGATAAGTCTTTATTCCTTTTCTATAGTCGTGAAAATCATAGTAATTATAATTTAAATTTCATTAATAGTCCTTTGTGTTATGGTAAATAAGCAGGAAGCGCATATGTAATATATCACAATATGACCAAATTTGAAGGAAAAGAAAGCACACAAACCATGTTCTGATACTGCCTAAACAAGGACAGTAGTAAAGTGACCATATCTGGTCAGTTAAAAACACATACCTCCTTAAAGCTATATCTCTTTAGTGAAGATTAGATAGTATTTTTGGCTGTATTCAGAAAACATGTGTTCACTCTGAACAACCTTTAGAGGAACATGCTATTTTACCTGAAGGAAACTTGAAAACCAGTTCATTTGATAGGTTTAGTGGTATCATACACAGTTTTATGCAGAAAAATCTTCATGTCATCATACTGGGACATGGCTACAATTTGTTTTTTACTTGAATCTGAGGTTCCTGACTGAGATTCTTACATTATTTCCAACTGAGGAGGTCCTCGGTTAGAAGGTTGGTATAGACATTCCAGTTCTCAGTTTACACCCTTGCTAAAAACACCCACATATGCACTCATACATACATGCATTTGCGCATTTCTAAATCCATTTTTGATAACAGAGAAGTACCATTAATGTTGTTAACAAATTAATTATTCATCTAGTTATGTTTAAAATGTAATTACTGATTATCCATTTAATTTTGTTATTGATTCATATTGTTAAAATATTGTAAATTATGAGGATCATATTGAATGCAGAACTATTGTATGATCACATTCTTAAAAATTTTATTTTGAACAGCAGATTGAAGAAGTTCGTCAAGTTGGCTCTTTCAAGAAAGGAACTATGATGATAGGAAATGCTGTAGCTGATATTGTTACAATCTTGAAAACTCTTCCTACAGGTATGTTGTGATATGAAATTACAATTAAAAATTATGTAATGCTACTTTCACATGAGCAATTTTGTTTCCTTTGATTTTTAGGTACTTTTCTGTTAAATTGGATGCCACATAATATCAAATATAAATGTCAGCAGATAAAACAATCAATTATCTATGAAACTTTTATTTAAAAAATTTACTTTTAATGACAGTTATGTATCATGTAATATTTATAATGTTTAATGTGGGTAGTGTCCAATTTGGGTTGTTGTTCTCCCTATGTGTACAGCAAAATGTTTCCACTTCAAAAAAAAAAAAAGAGAGAAAGGGAAAAAAACAACAACAAAGAATTGGTATCTTGCACAGTTTTTTTTTTTTTTTTTTAATGCTGTAAATAGGCTACCAGATTTAGTGACTGGCATCCAGTTAACAGAAAAGTAGTACCGATTTTTAATACAAGGAAATAAAAAATTCAAAGTAATAAATAGGCTGTAGAATTGGATCAGTTACTTTTGAAAGAGGAAAACTGTATGCACTAGTGTAACATATTTTTTAATGTGCAATTGGATAAATCTGTTTACAAAATTTTGAAAGTGAAGAAGCCTAATAAATTAGAATGTTCTGTGAACAACTTTATTCTTATCACTACCAGTATACTTATATTTTGAAAATTCATTTAACTTTATATTAATAGTAAGTAATGAAGTTAACAGAAAATTCATATTTATTTTTAGTAATTCAGAGCTTGCATAATCTTGCATTATTAGCATAATCTTTGCATTATTAGCTAAAAGTTAAATAAATGTTGGTACTTGCATTAATGAGAGGTAGATAAGCAAGCCAATTCTTGCACAGCACAATTGTTCTGTGTATGGATGGATGGATGTATAAAGGTAAGCTTAAGTCTGAGATCATCAGCATGTACATTGATTTCAGTACTTTGTTGTTATTTGAGTTGGCGATGCAAATCCTTTCTTGCACAGACATGTAGAAACAAATTGAATTATAATTTTTAAAGCACATTTGTATAGTTCACTATATTCTGTTTCCACTGGTAATGAGCTCATTGGCACTAGATGTGCAGAGAAATGATGAGAAGTACTGTAATCATAGGGCTTTTAATCAATCTTCTCTTACTGAGACCAGAGTGTGAAGTCTATCGGTTGGGTAATTTCTTAAAATGTTGGCCTTGAGAGGAAAAAACTTGGAGATTTTCAGCTACAATGTGATATACAAAATTGATTTGAATTTTATTATTATTTATGAGAATCAAAGAGGACTACTTGTGGTCCATTAATCACAGTTTCAAGGACTATTTGTGGTCCATTAATCACAGTTTCAAGGACTACTTGTGGTCCATTAATCACAGTTTGAGAGATGCTGATATGAAAGACTTTAAATTCAACAGAAGCATGTCAAATAGGATTATTGTAAAAACCTGACTGTCTGACATTCAACTAACTAGAATTTAGGGCTTTATGTATTTTTTTTAATAAAAAGATATGCAAATGAGATATTTATAAAGGCATCACATCTCAGACTTAAGTGTGTGGGAGCATTCACACAATGGTCTAATCATCATTATTGTCATAGTCATTATTATAGCATGTAAAATCATTAACTTACTTGACATTAACTTACTAACACTTGTGGAAAATTTCCAGGGTTTAAGTCATAGCCAATGGTAAAGTTACATGTGTGTAAATGTGCAGCTGACTGAGCAAAATTGTAGACCAAATGCTGGTTTGTGTTTCCTTTGCTGTGCTTGGTCAATTCTTGTACCAGTTTGGCATAGAGTTGAATATTTAGACAAAAACTATGCTAGTTTCTGGGAAATAGGTAGCTAGACTTTGATAGCAGTGAAACTCAGCTTAATGTCATGCCTCACAAAGCCATCATATAAATGCTTTATTAAAAACTACTACTTGGAATCCTGTGTATAACATCTAAAATGTGAGTGCAGTAACATGGCTCTCTTTCTCTTTTAGAAGATGATACATATCCCCCACTCACAGTTATATCCATCTTATTGTTCCAGGATTTAGTCCTTGGAACTGGACTTTCCTCATAAATGTCTGCCCCATTGAGCTATTTTCAATAAACAGGCATTATTGCTAAACAGTGATTTTGCATCATTATGGCTAATAAAATCAGGATATCACAAGCATAAGATTTTTGCAATTTGTAAATTTGATTAATTCTTAATTTTTTCTAAATCCAGTTAATAAAGTGGGTTAGTTTTTGTGAAGAATACTACGAGTTAATTGCTGTTCACCTTTCTTTCTCGTGCACTTCCAAAAAAAAAATAATAAATAAAATTTCAGACTTCTGTAAAACAGCACACCATTTTGAAAGTTACAGTACATACTTTTATATGAGAGCGGGTAAACAATAGCAATGTAGTATGAAATATTATGGTAAGCAATTTTTTATGTGCTATGCCCATAACTTGTATCTGTTGCTTTTTAGCTAAGTAGTCTGTTCCTTCAAACTTATGCCAGAATGGTTAGTGCAGGTTTGATGTGATCACTGCCAACTTTCACATTCAGTGCACTTTCATAATACTTACTACTATACTGTTACGTGTTTTATCCTTTCATATGCTTAAGCCTGTAAAAATACATTGGCTTTCACGTCAGAAATGCTTTTTTTTCCCAAAATCTTGCATTATTTTAAATATAGGCAAATAACAAATTAAGATGACAAAAATTTCTTTCATTCATATGGTTTTTCTACCACACATTGCATTTTTTATATGCTCAGCTATTTGGAATTTTTTCACATCCAGCATATTTCAAGTTTTCTGCATAGTCAAGCTTTTACTATATTTGATATGGTAAGAGTCATATTTGAAACAAGTGTTGAATTTTTTCATTTATAAGCCAAGAAATTTTGGCAAATATTTTACTAAAGTTTTTCCCAGGAATGGAAGGACGTCGGCCTATATATGAGCTCAAGATTATTTCTAAATAATTTGATCACAAATAAGGCTAAATAACTGAATAATTATTTATGTTTTATTTAATCCAAATAGACATTAATCAGATTTCCTTATTTTGATACTTAATTAAATTTTCTAGCAAGATTGTTAAGTCTTTGCTTGTGACAAGTCTGTGATCATGGATGGAACCAAAGTTATTATCTTTAATTCCATACATAGCATTGCTCAACGAAAGTGATTTATGTTTAGCTTAAAACCAACAGAATTCTCAGTTTCTTTTTGTGTGGAAATCTCTTATTATATAAGCAGAAGTGGAAGAATTTCATTTTATTCGTAAAAATAAGAACGCATCTGAATGGGAAATAGTGTAAGGATTGGTGTGGGGTATCACCACTGGGAAGTAAAGCAACTTTTGCCAAAGTGCCAAACCGTAAAGTTGGGAGAATTAAAAAAAAAAAAAAAGAAACTATTGATGCCAAAAGTGCCTTTTCTTTCTATAATGCTCTCACTTCTGTATTTTGGGTGGAAGCAGAAAGATGAATTGGCACTTATTTTCAGTATATTTTATAGTTTTAGCTAAGTTAGATTTTTTTTCACTTTTGGTGAGGCATAGATCAGGATTAAAGTCTGCCAAGGGTTTTCAATTTTGCTTGAATTTTTGTCTCAAAATCTTTCTTCTTGTCATATAGACAGATTAATTTTCATTTGGAAATGCACAATAATTCTTCTTTCTCTGTCTCCTTTGCTTAAAAGGAAGTTTTTGTTGATAAATTTACAACATATACTTTCTCTTTTCTCGGGTTATGTTCAATCTAAATTTTAAGAAATTGTGAATTTTATCCAATACATTAATTGTTTGAAATCTCCTTAGATAATAAATTAGAAGAATTATCATTATAAACTTCCTTATTCTTTCAATATGGGATTTATGCTATATGAGTGCATGCAAAAGAAATTTTTGAATAAGTAGATTTTTTTATTATTATTGTTATTTCATGAAGTAAACTTTCAGTTTTTTTTTTTTTTTTTTTTTTTGAAATAAAACTTTTCGTTTTTTTTTTTTTTTTTTTTTTAATGGCTCTTGAAACTAATTATTCCTTGGCATCTATTAATGTTTTCTGTTGTACTTTGTGTACAGGTATGACTTCACATTGAATTTATTTTTCACAACTTTTTTTATCTAAAGCGTGCGGAACTGTGTAATGGAAATTCTAAAGATATACTCATTTAAAAATTGTTTTGCGATATTGCTGTTGAACTGAATTTTATTATACCTTTTTTACTACACCATATTTAATATTACATCAGAAGATTTTTTTTAAAATTATTTTTTATTATTATCAATCAGTTTAAAATTCATAGTTAATCTAATTTCATTCTTAGCACTTATTAGGCTTAGTCTTTTGCTTCTGGGCATGCCGAATTAATAGTTTTTCATTTAAAATTTTTTGTTGCTTTGAATGTTGCAGATTTTTAAGAACTAACTGCTCTTTTTTTTTTTTTTTTTTTTTTATCTCTCTCTCTCTCCAGGAGGAGAGGTGATCAAATTTGCATTCAAAATTATTTTTCCATAGATTGCTTTTGTGTGTATGTTTTGAACTTGGTCTGCTTAAACAAAAAATATATTTTTTATATATTTTTAAGCTTTTTTGCTGGTATATGATTTTGATGGTATAATTGTGCAAGAATTTCTTACTCTGGCCCATATGGTTTCAGATTTTCTTATGTTGTTATTTTTTCATGTGTTCAAAATTTAAAAAAAAAAAGAAATTATTAAAAATTTTTTTAAGCTTGTTTATGATTTTGTTGCTATTAATTTGCAATTTTTGCACTATTTATTGTGGCTTGTAGGATTTAAACTGATAAAGACGCAGATTACTTTGATTAATTTCTGAGATTATTTCGAGTATTAAACCTTAAATATTTGTTTTGTTTTTGGTTTAGAAACAGGCTGATGTGTTGACTACTTCCGTTGCACTAACACCTTAATCAATATGCAGAGTTCTTTTTTGATTTTGGCAATTTTTGTACCTTTTATGCAGTTTGTGTATGGTTTTTTTCTTATCTGCATATGATCTGTTCTGAACTGATTGTGGGATGGACTTTAAACAAATTATTTCAACTTTTTTTATTTATTTTGCATTGTTACACCACTTGTTCCTTTCAGCGTGCAACTAGATAGGTTTTGAACTGCTTTGTACTTTGTTTTTATTCATTTATATGTATGTGTGTGTGTACATGTATATGTAATATCAAAACAATTTTATTTGAGAAAAGGTTAAATTGAATCTGACCAGACTTTGGTTGCATTCCTTTCCTTATATATTTTCTGTAATTTTTGTATTTCCCATATCTATAATTCTTATGGTTTGGTAAGTATTGATTGATTTTTACATATATATAGGCAATTTTGGATTTTACTGGTTTTGAATTTCATTTCTTTCGTGTCTTTGTGGATTTCGTTCTGAATTTCTAATTTTATTTCTCTCTCTCTCTATATATATATAAAGAAAGAAATTTAGAACTAGTTTTCACAAAGATCAAAAATTCAGATTCAAACAAATAGATTTTTAAAAAAAACTTATAAATGTAGAATTAGAATTTTGAAAATGTTAAAAGAAAAATTAAAATAATCCAATACAAGAAAAACCAAAAACAAATAATTTAGAAAAGATTATAAAAGAAGAGGAATCTCATCAACTCCCACATAATGTCTTTAGGAGGATGATATACCGAAATTGTATTTACTGATCAATTTTCAGTTTAAGAATGCATAAAAATTCCTGAAATGATTTTATATTTTTCTTTATGAAAAATTTTCGTACACATATAATATATATATATATATACACTCACGTTTGTGAAAATTGCAACACCATGAAGGACTTACGCGAGTGAGCTGAAATTTTCAGGAAATGCAAAGTAGCGCATGATATGCAAATGATTAGAATTGCAAATCCGTAGCGCATGCGTATGCTGAGCAGCGCCCTCTGAACGGCTGATGGATCCGAATAAATAGACGGCTGTAGCGAGGCGTGTATGGTTATCGGTGGTTATCTGCTAGTGGTAAACGTTAACTCAATCTGTACTTATGCCTCGTCGACGAAAGAGAGCGAGATTTGAACAACTTACAGAGTTTGAACGAGGGAGAATCATCGGCCTTCGTGAAGCTGGATTGTCGTATCGTGCAGTAGCCTCTCGTGTGCAGCGTAACAGCAGCACAGTGATGCGCGTTTGGAAGCAGTGGACGGACGAGTGTCGGACAACTCGGAAATCCGGGAGTGGACCCCGAAATGTGACGTCAGCTCGCGATGATAGACACCTGGTCCGCATGGCGCGGACGGACCGTACAGCTTCCTCTAGACAATTGGCAGCACTGTGGTCAATAGCTACAGGTGTTTCATTGTGTGCTTCATCAATTCGTAGACGTCTGCTGCAGTGTGGACTGCGCGCACGGACTCCTTTATACAGGATCCCCCTAACGCACGACCATCGCCGCCTGCGGCTACAATGGGCCAATCAGCATAGAGACTGGCGTGCTGATTGGCAGCATGTCGTGTTTTCTGACGAATCCCGCTTTAATTTGTGGTACCATGATGGCCGCATTCGTGTCAGACGCTATGCCGGTGAACGCCACCTTCCGGAGTGCATTATCGAACGCCACAGTGGACGAACACCCGGAGTTATGGTCTGGGGCGCCATAGCATATCATAGACGATCTCAATTGCTACGAATTGTGGGCAATCTGAACAGCAACCGGTATATCCGTGAAGTTCTACAGCCCGAAGCTGTTCCCTTCCTTCAAAGCTTGCCAGGCGCTGTATTTCAACAGGACAATGCCCGCCCTCATACTGCTCGGATTGTTAAATCCTTCTTTGCAGCGCAGCAGGTACAGCTTCTTCCTTGGCCTGCGTGTTCCCCGGATATGTCGCCAATTGAACATGTGTGGGATGTCATTGGTCGGCGTCTTGCTCGTGATCCTCGTCCTGTTGCGTCTGCAGACGAACTTTGGGTACGCGTACAAACGATATGGAATGCTCTTCCTCAGTCAGACATTCAAACTTTGTTTGACTCCATGCCACGTCGTGTAGCAGCACTTATTGCGGCGCGTGGTGGCCACACAAAATACTGATTCTGATCTCTTGTTCTTGTTTGTTTGCTTTGAACATTTAATCATTTATTTGTACCACTACCACTCAACTGTGTATTAAATTGCATTCAATTATGACGATTCCTTCTTGGTGTTGCAATTTTCACAAACGTGAGTGTATATACATGAGGTGTGGCACAAAAAAAAAAAAAAAAGAGAATCTAGACTAAGTGTGTAGCTTGAAAAAAGAGTTGAGTTGCCAATAACTGTTTTGATGACATCATCCCACCTCCTCTATCCAAGCGGCCAGTTTCTAATTAACTGATCACGCCAGTTGGAGTATCGCGTCACTGAACATGTGCAACTGCATGCTTCTGGGAAAATGGTCTATTGTAAAAACCGAATAATGAATCAACATAAAGTTTCTAGTGAGATTTAAGAAATCAGCCACAGAAACATTTCAGATGTTAACCGAGGTTTATGGAGATGAAACTTTGTCTTTTGCACATAAGTTTGAATGGCATAAGCAGTTTTCAGGTAGAAGGCAATTCAAGGCAATGTTAATTATCTTCTTAGACATTAATGGAATTGTAATGATTGAGTCGGTCCTGTGTCAGATTGTTAATCAACACCACAACACCACTACATTGAAGTACTAGGCTTAGTGAAAAAATTAGGAAAAATAGGCCACGGTTGTGGAGTGATGGATGGCTGTTGCACCAGGATAATGCGCCTGCTCACACGGCCTTATCTGTCAAGCAGTTTTGACCAGCAAAAATATTACTGTGATGGGGCATCCTCCTTATTCACCTGATTTGGCCTCCATGCGACTTTTTTTTTATTTCCTAAAGTTAAATCTTGCTTAAAGGGAACCCATTTTACCTCAGTTGAAGAGGTTCAGGCAAAAAGGAGAATCTCCTGAAGGGCCTTCCAAAAACCTCGTTCCAGAACTGTTGTTACTAGTAATGGTGCACTGAATGCAGAAATGTGCATGTGCTGAAGGGGACTACTTCGAAAGTCATAATATCACAGAAAACTGATTCTTTAAGTACAGTGATTTATTGGAATAGTCTTTTCTTCCCCCCTTTTTTTATGTGTGTGTGTGTGTCACACTTTGTATGTATGTGTTTGTTAAACATGCTTTTGCGGTGATATATATGTAATGCATGTTAAGATGCATTATAGTATGAAGCTAATAGGAATAATGTATTAAATTTTGACAATTTAATTTTTTCTTTTGATCTCAATCTAGTCATAAACTTAAACTGCTTCTAATAAATGTTTAGCTAGTTTTAATAAGTTAGCCGTAAAATCACTGTACTATAGCTAATAATTATATTTAGATTTTCCTACAAAAAAATTGACTTTTTATGTCTTTATATTATTTGAATAAATTGAAGACTTAATCATTAAGAAACTAGGAATTTAATTTTTGAATATTTCAGTTGAAGCTGTTCAAGCTCTTGGAAATAAAGTCTTAGATGAAGTTAAGCAAGTTGATCCAAATGAAGGTTAGTTGTTTTAATCTTTTTTAATATAAATAAAAAAAAATCTCTTATATTAGAAGATACATGTTTTAAGTGACTCAAAGCATCTCCTTCTTTAGAAATACATGAATGTACTTTTTCCTTTATGTAATTCATCCAGCATACATTTTCTGTTATATCTTTTCATATTTTATTTGATATAGTTTTGCTTTATTTATAGTTTGACAGATATGAAATTGCTCAGAACCATGTCTGTATGAAGAAATTATGAGATTTAATACAGTAGCTGTTCAAGAGCATTTTTAAATTTTCGCATAACTATAAAATTGACTCTTAGACAGATTTTAAAATTTTTATCAGCTTTAAAATTGCCAAAGTAAATAACAGCATACCCCCCCCCCAAAAAAAAAGTTAATTTGACATATAGCTTCAAATTTGTTTCTGCATCTTAGGTGTCTGCTATTGACATTTGTATTGCTGTAGCTCAGGATTTGTTGTGTTGTTGCTTATGTTCACTTGTCTGACGTATAGTCAGCTGAAGTCCACGAAATTCCTCGTGGTAAGGAGCGCAAGATTGGTGTGGCAACAGCCTTGAGCACCATACAGGTGACAGTGCGATTTGGCTCAGTTCTGCCCCCAATTTTGATGGAGAGCATCCCAGGGGGACAGCTCCGAGGGTCTCCCACCCCTCTCCCCTTCCACCAAACCACACGAGAGGACTTGCAGCTCGCTGCATATTTAGAGTGCTACACTGACACCATACATTTACAAACATCCATGCCTTCTCCGGGATTCAAACCCAGGCCCTTCGGCACGGCAATCAGCGACGTTAAACACTATACTGGTTTTGCAGCTCAGGATTTGTGAGAAGATCAAGAGAAATCTGCATCTGGTTATTGTTAAAATACAATTAAGTTACAAAACAAAACCTCCACTTTTCTAAGTCTGATTTTGTTGTGATCTTTCTGCATCAAAAGGTAATTAATGAATGAGATATAATTATCAAGAAAGAAAGTAAAAAAAAATGTTCGTTTTAAGGAAAGCGTTGTGGAGATTTGGAACTTATGTAATTAAATCAAGAAAGTAAAATCTACAAATAAATTATTTGTTTCAATGAGAATGGTACTTCTAAGATTTATGTAATAGAAATATGTGCTCAGTTACTTTAAATTAAACATGAATTAAGGGTCACACAATAAAAATTCCACTGATGACATTGCGGCCGAAGGTGCAGCGGCTATACACTTGTGACAAGTTTTGGTAAAATTACCACCTTTTTTTGGGAAAATAAATCCTGCTATATGTTTTGTCAGATTTGAATTGTAGTTTTCCTTTTCCAATATAATTTCGGATTTAACAAAAAGTAATGATGTCATTGCTGCTCTGGACTCTGATATACTGAACCTCTAAAAGAAAGGCTGATTTCAGTGCATTCTGAGGGCAAAGCATCAAAAATTTGTACTCTCTTGCAAGGTTTAGAGCTTGGCGACCAACACTCTTCTCAGTTATTGACTCATATGTGCATTTTGGTAGTTGATACCTTAGATGAACCTTTGCTAAGGTCTTTGTGGCTCATTTGGCACTAAACGCCTTACCTTGAATTTAAAGTTATGTTGTACCTTTACTTGGTTATTTATCATTGCATATGTAAATCAGCCAATTATAGGTATAGATTTCCTTAAGAGATATGGATTACTTGTTGATGTTGCTAACAATTGCTTTATCAGTTCTAAAACTAATTTGTCATTGCAGGGTAAATTATTTGAAAATTCTTTTGATTCAGGTATACCTGTACTTCTTAGTGATTCAAAATTTGATAGATTACTAGTTGAATATCCTGAACTTACTAATCCTTCTTATGTAACCAGTAATAGTCAGAATTCAACAATTTTCCATTGTATTGAAACTAAAGGTCCTCCGTGTTTTCTAAACCTTGCCATTTGTTCCCAAATTTATTCCAAGTGGCATAGCTGGAGTTCAAGTTCTGTATGTAACCAGGAAACATTTGGCCATCCAAAAGCCCTTGGGCTAGCTCTCTTCGTATGCTTCTTACGGTCCATAAAGCTAATGGTGATTGGCACTGTTGTGTTGATTATCACCACCTGAATGCTGTGACTATTGTTGTTATGAGAAAATATTTTTTCAACACTTGATTTGTCTAGGGCGTACCATCAAATTCCTGTTAATCCAGAGGACATGCCTAAAACAGCTGTGACCACCCGATTTGAATTATTTGAGTATCTTAAAATGCCATTTGGTTTACGAAATTCAGGTCAAACATTCCAAATATTTATTCATCAAGTACTTAGATTTTTGGATTCCCTACTTTGATGCTTTACTTGTGGCTTCAGGGAATGAAAATGGGCATGAAAAACTCCCTTCGTTTAATTTTTGATAGACTGAAGGAATATGAGTAAAAAATGAATCCTGCTAAATGTGTTCTGGGAAAGTTATCGGTATCATTTCTTGGTTGTTTAAATACCCCTTCTGGTATTTGGTCCCTTCTTGAAAAAATTGCAGTAATTTCTAATTTTCTTAAATCTGTAACAATGTCCTTATTAAAGAGATTTTTAGCAATGTTGAATTTTTATCAACATTTTTTACCTAAGGCCTAAGGCAAGCTATTTTTGCCTAATGCAAGCTCTTTTACTTAAGGCCACAGCTACTCAAACACTACTACATTCTTTTTTGAAAGATTCTTAGAAAAACGATAAATATCCTATTCTCTGGACAGCAGAAACAACTATTGCCTTAAAAAAATGTAAAAGTGACCTGAGCAAATGCAGTGACATTTGGTTACCATGCCCCTGATCAGCGTTTGGCGTTATCAGTTAACGTCTCAGATGTAGCTGTTGGAGTTGTTTTAACATTTCCCACGCGATAAGCAAAACACATCTTTAACCACTAACTTTTTTTTTCCCCCAGAAACTTAAGTACAGCACATATGATAGAGAATTACTTGCTACCTATTACACTGTAAGGCATTTTCAACACAAACTCAAGGGACGACATTTTACAATATACACAGATCATCACTCTCTAACCTTTTTAGGAAAAATTCAGATTCTGCATCCCCCATGCAGATAAGGTATATGAATTATATTGCCTAATTCAGTATTGACATATGACAGATTCCTGGATCAGAAAATATCATGGCAGGTGCATTGTCACAAAGTACTGCTATCAGTGAGCTGGATATGACGAGTTTTGCAAAGATTGCTGAGTCTCAACACAATGATTTTGAACTGAGTCAGTTACTGTCTACGGAAAGTAGCTTATTAAAACTACAAAAGATGGAACTTTCCCGTGGTTTAAATATATACTGCATTGTTAGTGGTGACAATATCCATATATTCGTTCCTAATCAGTTGCGAAAAGCAGTGTTTAATTCTCTTCATTGACTTTCTCATCCAGGTGTATGTTCAACAAAAAGACTTTTTCTCTCTCGTTTTGTATTGCCTTCTGTGTGAAAGGATTGTATTACTTGGACTTATGCTTGCATTGACTGCCAGATGTCCAAAGTCACACGGCATGCTTATAGACCCTTGCAGTCCTTTGTTGTACCTAGTCAACGGTTTTGAACATGTGCATCTGGATTTAGTCGGACCGTTACCACCTTTGGAAGAATATTCCTACCTTTTGACCCTTATTGACCAATTTTCCCGATGGCTGGATGCATTGCCTATAAAAGATATTTTGGCGGAAACTGTCAGTCATGCGTTTGGATTGCTGGGTTTGGAGTTCCCATTACGATAAGTACTGATCGAGGCTCATAGTTTAAGTCACACATGTTCACTACTCTCAATAAAATTCTTGGTGTTTACTGAATTCGAACTTGTCCATACCACCCTGCAGCTAATGGATTACTCGAGAGATTCCATCGTTCACTGAAACAAGCATTAATGTGCCATGATAGTGTTCAGTGGATGGTGAGCCTTCCAATTGTACCCCTTGGTCTTCGAGCAACACACAAAGAAGATCTGGGGCGAACATGCTCCAAAATGGTTTATGAAATAACTGTTTGTCTCCCTTGAGAATTTTTGCAACTAACCCAATATTCTGATCCAATTTCATTTTTAGAGAAGTTGTGTGAGGCAGTGAGAGAGATAACACCGGTAGATACATCAGCTCATATCAACAATATGTATTTTGTTCACCCAGCTTTAGAGTCGTGTACTCACGTATTTGTGAGACACCATGCACTAAAACCGCCACTGACTCGCCCATATGATGAACCATTAAAAGTACTAAAGAACTAATAAAAATTTTCCCCTTCTTATTAAAGAATCTGTAATCGGCATTGATCATCTTAAACCAGCATTTCTAGTTTCAGATATTGTAGCATCGGTTCCTGAGCAGACTCCTACAGTAAAACCGAGTGACATTATGCCTCCAGTACGCACTACTCATTTCAGCAGAAGAATCGAGTTCCCTAGGTATCTCTGGCCTCTCGTACCTTTAGCATGTGTGTGTGAGAGAGTACTGTGGCAGAGTATTTGCATGCAACATTCAAGCTCTTGTGCTGCATCTGTGAATATAAAAAATGAACTTTTCACAGAGAATCTGACTTGCTTTTGCACTTGTTCTTGTTTGTCTGCGGTCAGTATTTGGCGTCGAGTTTTAATTTGTTTCTATTTAAAATAAAGTTATTTTTATGTTTTGCCAAACTTCTCGACCTTACTTTAAATGCACCTTCTGACAAGTGTGGGGTCATGTTGCAGTTAAATGCCAATGTCAAATGTGCATTTGCCTGCCACCGTATACAAAGTAACCCAAAAAATTTGTGCCATTTTTTGATGTTCTATTTGATGAAGTGCTTGCAGAGAGAAGTGGCATGTTCCAGAAAAGTAATGGAGGCTTAATGTAAATATTTACCTGTACTTTATACACACAGAGCTATCACAGCTTGTGACTGCTGTGTCCACTATTGAAGAAAGTGAAGATAATGAAGCAGCTTGTGTGGTAGTTTCAGTATGACTTTTAAGTGGGCCTGTCAGTAGTTGCATAAAGTTGTCAAATAAGGCAGACATTAGGAGGCAAAACACTGTCGGACATTGGTTCCAAAAGTTCAGGTTAATAGATCTCACTCTTTGTGATGAACCCCACAGTAGGCAGCTGAGAGTCAAGTATTGAATGATGAGGCTCTGAAGGCAACTGGGAGAGTAGTGGAACACATGATGAACGTGCTAAATGCTTCTATGTTCTAGATGAAGTAATCAGACTTCACCTGCACTGCATGGAGAAAGTGTAAAACAAATGGGTAGCCCCACACATTGTTGGCAGCCAGCAAGAGCCTTGAATGACAGTCTGTTAATATCGTAACACACCCATATTTGGCTGAGTGCTTACGTGTGATGAAATGTGGGTCTAATATAACAATGTGCAATAGCAGGAGCAAGCATTAGTTAATTGTAAGGGTATACTGTACATCCACAACAATACAAGACCATATGTGGAAGGGATGACTAAGGATACCATTCAGCGATTTGGCTGGAAGATGTGCTCTCCGGACATGTCACCCACAAATTACCACCTGTTCCATTCCTGGACAACTTACGAGAGAAATCCGTCACCAATGAGAGAAACCTTTGACTCATAATCACAGACTTCTTTGCATATTAGATGACTCTGAGTTTTATTAGCAGGGCATTGCACAGCTGCAGGAATGTTGGCAAAGAATGCCAGATGCTCATGGAATTATTAAAAACCTGATGCTGAGTATCATTTGCTATGTCTATTTTTAATGATCATTTTTTGGATACCCTGATATTTCTACTTAATTGAATTCATGTAGCATTAATTGCATAAGGAGACGCAAATATTTTTAAGGGATATTAAATTAAATCAGCAGCTTTTTGCCTTTTGTGTAATCTAGTTAATTTCATTTTGTATTTTTTGTATTTTGAAATTTTCCTATTTAATTTTTATTTTATGGAGTAATTATTCTTTTCATGTAACTGCATATTTTTAGGGTTAGAATGCCTCCAGTTACCTTTCTTACCAAACAGCATCCTATTAATTGGAAAGCAACACAATTTTTATATGTACGGAATATCTCTCTATTTATGACACTTGAAATATTTAACTGAATTGCATATTTTTTAATTTGTTCAAACTGTGCAGTCTGTCATTGAGTGGAATAATTAACAATACTACACCTGTCAGTTGTAGTTGTCAGTGAAATGATTATTCTCAAATTGTGTAGATTTTTGTAAAAATATTTTGGAAGATTTTTCTCCTCCTATAGTAACCGCATGTTTAAGTAATAAGGTTCTTAATACCTCTTCAGGTCTATGATACAGTGGCAGAGAAATGAAAAATAAACATCTTAATTATAAATTTTGTAAGCATTTATGTTAAGTTTGCTTTGTATTATGTCATGACTGCTTTACTAATTTTCAGCGACTTTTTTTAAGCCTTTTTATTTATTGTCATCTATTGACCCTAAAATGCCACAAATTTGATTTTTGCTCTCTCCAATAATTCTCATGTATTTCTCAGATGTCTTGATTTCTTGACTTAATCCTCTGAGTAGCATGACTGCTTAACTGTCACTTCCTATATATTAACATTGAATATTTTAGTTTCTTCTAGTCTGAAATGCTCTAAATATAATCCTAAAGAATGGGAATTTATAAAAACAAACAGTAAAATAAATCATTATAAAAACTAGCCAAAAAACAGTGTTTAAACTCAGTGCTTCATCAAAAAGCCATGCCACTCAGAGTATTAAGTAGTTGCTCATCATTATTAAAATTAGTTGTGAAATCGTCTTTTCATCAATCACATTTTAAGTGTATTTCTAGTTGTAACTCCGTCCTTTATGAAGAGTATTGTACCATGAGGTACATTTAATATATTGCTTACTCAAAAGCAGAATTTAAGTTCTGTTTCTAAAAAACTTATGTTGTACTGTTTGTTCATTTTGAATTTAATAGAATGTAAGAATTCTTCTATATTCTGTTCTGCCATTGTACCCTTGGAAGCTTGATTATACTAGCAGTCATCTATACTATTAAAATCTGTCCATGTCTGTTTGTTTGTGGCATTATCTTCTGCAGAATGGCAGAGAGTTGAGTTTCGAGAGAGGTACTTCTCCCCACCCCCAGATTCCAGAAATTCGTGGGAAGCCATTTCAATCATCCTCATCTTTGTACTGACATATTAAGTAAAAACTCAAAAAACGCTAATTTCCACCCTCATTTTTTCAAGTGGCAGCAGTCTCGCATGCTGGAGGAAAAAATCTACTTTATTTCGAAAAGTGTTGCCACTACTCACTGTAAAATTGTAGAGTTTCTTAATAAAAATTTTTAGTTTTACAACATATGAAATAAAGATAGCATTGCCAAACATTAAATATGTTATTGCAGATTTAAAAAAATCATGCGAATACATTCCGACCATTCTAATCTTTGTATGACTGAGATATTAATTAAAAACTCTGAAAACGCTAATTTTCACACTCATATTTCTAAGTGGAAATAGTCTTGTGTGCCTTAGATAAAAACCTGCTTTATTTTGAGAAGCGTTATCACTGCTCACTTTCAAATCCTAGAGTTTGTTAATAAAAATTTGTAAGTTTTGTAAAGTATGAAGTAAAAATAGCATTGCCAAACATTAAATATGTCATTATTATATAATGTCATATTCTGACATTGAAAAAAACACATTAAATATATTATTATTGCAGATTCCCAAAATTCATGGGAAGACATTCCGGCCGTATTCATCTTTGTATGACTTTAATCAGCTGAGATATTAATTAAAAACTCTGAAAACGCTAATTTTCGCACTCATATTTCTGAGTGGCAACAGTTTTGCATGCCTTAGATAAAGATCTGCTTTATTTCAAGAAGTGTTATCACTGCTCGCTTTCAAATCGTAGAGTTTGTTAATAAAAATTTGTAAGTTTTGTAAAGTATGAAATAAAAATAGAATTGCCAAACATTAAATATGTCATCATTATATAATGTCATTTTCTGACGTTGAAAAAAAACACGAATACATGTGACATCATTGTATGTCGAAAATTTTCATAAATATCAGTATTTTAAATAAATAGCTCTTGTTGGCAATTTTTTTGTTTCAGATTAAGATTGTTGCCACGTTTAATTCTTATTGAGAACAAGTTGTTATATTACATTAACCCTACACTGCATGATTTTTATGTTTCCTTGAAAAAAAAATATATATGTACTTGAATATATTAACTAAATTTTCACTGTTTTTAATTGAATATTAATTTGTTGTAAATGGCAACAACATGCAGTTGAACATAATAAGTAAAAAAAATTATGCTGTGCCAAATGGCTACACCATGCATTCAACAGAGAAAAACTACTTTAAATGATAGTCTCTAACAGTTTTTCAGTTTATAGAAGCATAGAGGACCTGAGCATTTGGTGCATTGTTCTCAAGTAAATCCTCTGTAATTCAACATTTTACATCCTTATTTATTTCTACAGTGCTCTGGCCAATGATCAATTCTCTCAAATATGATATCTTTTGAAGACTCTCTTGAGCAAGTTTTTTTGTTTGTTTGTTTTCGAATTATTTTCTCTGTGGCTGACGGCCTCCATCGTCTTAGAGATTTTGTTTCTCCATCAAAGTTTGTAATAACTCCAGTTAAGTTCAGTTCTAGAGGCTTTTCAATACTTAAGTTTGTGCACTCTCTTATATAACAACCAAGAATAGATAATTGTCAGGTCTAATAGATGGTAGAACTACTGAAAATGTCACTTTTTGCTTCCCATGATTGTTTTACACCTTCCAATCAATCTGTCAAGTAAGTCCACACCTTCCATGTGCTTGTTGTAAGTTGTTATAACATTAAGACTATACTTTTCTTTCTTGTCAAAGCGCTGTACATTAGGATTAAATTCTTCATCACTTCCACTTGAAAGAGCATTCCATATTTCATCTGTCAATATCTTTCGTTTTACCATCGTATCAACAAAGTAAACAGACGTATTTGCTTTCACTATTTTACTTTAAAAACTTTAAAAAAAGAAAGAAATTATTTCTAATCCTATCACATAGACTCATAATTAAAACTGCATAAACCAAGAAAAGGAGACTATACTTTCTGAACTACAGTGCAGAGTTGAATTGTTCACTGCATCCATCCTGCATAATGTTGCCAAATGGCTACAGATACATATTATGGCCTATTTCTTTTTAAATGTTAGCTTTTACATAAAAAGCCAGTTAAAAGGAAGATGAATGTTAATTTTATGAATATGATTTTTTTAGGGTTCATAGAAAAACATTTAATTGTAAATAGCAACTGTGAAATTTGGTCATTCAAGTGATTTGAAAAGTCTATCCAATAGTTCCATTTAATGTTAAATCACAGGTAACTACTGACATCTGTTGAGAATAAAAGGAGACAGTTGAACTAAAGATGTCCGAAACTTCCTCTTGATGCATAGTGTTGCCTTATGGCTACATTTTGCTGCTGGTCATTAAGAAGACAGATCACCTATGTAGCCATTTGGCAGCATAATGCAGTGTAGGGTTAAATTTAAATTATAATATCATGCATATGCATATTAACTTGGAAGTGTCCAAAGTTTTTGTTTCCTGGTTTGGCAACAAAAAAATATTTACAAATTGGTTGTTTCTTGGAAAGAATGAACTGATTTCAGTCATACTGAAAAATGTTTTTATGCACTTTCTTTTCAAGTGTACATAGAACTCATAAATTTTGCTTTGGTCACAGCTAGCAACTCTGTATTACAGTACATTAAATTAATAGTTCAGTACATGGAACTTATAAATATTGTTTTGAACATAGCCTGCTCATCTGGCAGGTTTGCCTGTTAGTCTAAAATAATTAAAAAAAAAACTTCAGGATCCGATCATGGGAGCAGCAATTTGCATTCTTTTTTTTATTTATTTTTTTTTATAAAGATTTTATTTGTGCTGATGTTTGTTATTGTGAAAAGTATGTGTTATATAAAAACTGATCCTTTTGAATTTTCCAGTTCTGTATCATGTAAGCATTGAAGGTGGCTTTGAAATTGGTTCTCCTGAAGCATCAGTCAAATGCCTCATTACTACAGTACCTCAAAACTTAAGAAAACTTGATCCAGAACTGCATTGTAAGTGGTTTCAAGTTATTTCTTTTCAGGAGGTGATTCTAAAATGTTTGCTAAATTGCAAAAGAAAATTTTTATGCAGTTTGTAATATGATTTTTGCTTACTTTCAGATCTGATTTTATTAAAAGGAGTTATTAAGATAATTAAACCCCCCTTTTTTTTAATTGTCTGCTAGTGGCTGAATAGCTGACTGCTGAATATTGATAGTTCAACCAGGAATCAAATCTTTGCATGGACCTTTTTTAAGGTTTTATCTATGTGTAACATAAATGCAAGCTAATTAATTGCCTTTAAGAAGTCTTTCACAAAGGTATTCCTTCCTTAAATCTCATAGCCTTAGTATCCTTTGCCATAATCTAATAAATTCAGTTTTTTATTGTATTTTCTGAAATTTGAGACAATTTGAAATGGAAAAAAAAATGCTCAAAAATGAGGACTATGGCATTCAAGAAGCAGAGCGCTCTGGCTAGCCTACTGATGTTGATCAGGTCCACCTGCGAGAACTTGTGGAAGATGATCAGTATGCAAGCACTCAAGAGCTTCCCAAGGAGTTAGACATTAGTGCCATGTCCATTTCGCACTATGCGTCACATAAATTTGACATAAAAGTTCAATCGTGGAGTGCTTCATGAGCTGACTCAAGCAGATAAGGGCAGACCTGTTTGTGCCTGCACTAATCTGCTCAAATATCAACATGAGAACAAAGTTCTGGACCCCATCATCCATCATGACTTGTGATGAAAAGTGGATTTACTTCAACAACACAGGCTGAAAAGGAGAAAAAAATGTGAGAATTTTCGTGCACTTGTTCAAAAATCATGGCTCCGACCAAATCAATCTCCATCCGACCAACTTCTGCAAAAGCGTGGAAGTATAGCATAGAAACAGTTACAGCATAACTAGAACTTCTTTTCTCATTCACATTCTCATGATGAAACATTATCTTCCAGCTGTGGATACTTTCCATAAACACCTTTCTCTTGTTTCTTGGAGTTCATTCTGCTGCTTTCCCCACTGTCACACATTTTATTCAGCCACATCAAAATAACATGCTGCTACTCAGTTCCCATTTTTTCCAGAGAATTGTAGTTAAATCGTTTGCTCGACATTTTCTTTCCAATGACTTGCAACCACAATTAAACTTGCATGGTTCTATGTAACATTCACCCAATAGCAATGAATTTTATACTCGGTCATTGAAGATGTGCTGCTGTGTTGCCATATGTTTGTATATATCTATTTCTAATCATTTGCTCATGTAGGCCACATTCCTGATTTCTGTTTGCTTTCTTGTAAAAAAAGTGTGGCTTATAACACATAAGAATACAGTAATTTCACTTACCTTGAAATGACACAAGTCAGAATTCAAGATGCCACCTGAAACAGCTTGGTTTGAATGATTTTATCAAAAATGATTGACTTCTGCTTAAGTAACTGTTTTTATTTTTAGTAAAATGAATGCAATTGAATAGAAATTTCTAAAGTATAAAATTTTAAGTAAACAAAATTTTAATTCATTTGCATTTTATTTGGGCTATATCTTAGTATATAAATTGTTGTATAAATTCTGTGAGTATTTAAAGTAGTAAATAAATATTTTTTTCTGACTTTTGAACAACATTTCTTATTATGACTGTTTGATGTATAGTCTTTTTTTTTTTTTTTTTTTAATTTTTGGAAATTATTCTTTTGATTTTTGTGTGAACTGTAAAAATAATTAATTCTGTCAATGTATAAAGTATTGTGCTGTATTTATTACATTTATGGTATTAATTTAATCTTTTCTTACAGTGGATCAGAAGATACTTCAGCATCATTTAGCAGCAATACGTCATGCTCGTTGGTTTGAGGAAAATGCTCACCATTCAAGTATTAAAGTTTTGATCAGACTTTTCAAGGATCTCAGAAATCGATTTGAAGGTTTTCAACCTTTAAATCCTTGGATTCTAGATTTGTTGGTACTAAATACTTAATTAAAGTAATCTCTTTCAATGTTTTTGATGTGATGCTGTGTAAATGGTCTATTGGAAAGAAGCATACTAGTTTGAAAAGCATAGACACAAAACATTTGTGTCACTTGGAAGAAGAGGGCCACATGCTGGTCACTGTAAAAATGCACATTTTTTTCTTATGAAAACAACATCTGTTCAAGTTTAAATTCATTTATGAAAGAAAGAATCTGTAGAAACAACTTGTTTCAGTGTAAAAAAAAATATATTAAAGTATCTAAAATAATAGTTTCATATGGAATTGAAATTCTTTGAGCATTAGATTTCAGCTCCAGATAAAGTATTATATTGAAATTTTATTTTTTTTATTCCATACCATGGTAACAAGGTAAAACCTGTCAAAATGCCTTAATTATAATTCAGATTCTGTTTAGGTGTGTGTTTGTATGTAAGATATAAAATATGAAAGCATGCTTCTGAGTTTTGCAATAGCTCGTTTATTCTTTGTTTCAATTTGGATATTTCCTTTTTCTACTCTAAAAATAGTAACTAATAGTATCAATCTAAAGTGCATCATTTCAAAATTAATCCACATCATACTATCTTGTGTAACACTGCAATGTAGATATCTTTTCTCCAATGGGATGAAAGATTTAAATTGAAACTGAAACTTTTTGGTCCTATATCAGACGTTTCTTCTGAATGTGTGGTCCTTTTTCCCAGCTTTGCTAGCTCTTGCTAACGTGCACTGCTCGCTTCTGTATATCATCCATTGTCATAAGATGAGCTAAACTTCCAAAAATAAGTGGAGTACATATCACTCATGTAATGATATGAATCTGATTTTGTGTCTTAAGAATAGCTTTATCCCAAAATATTTTAAATCTATGGCTACACCTGTCTACAAATGAAATCATTGTATCTACTGAAGTCAAGCCTTTTTTACATCTATGCAGTAAACCATCTCCAATCTATTAAAATTGTGTTTTGAGTTTTAATATGGGAAATGTTAAATTTTTGATATTGAAGATTGTTATAATAAATTAAAGGTTAATTTAAGATTTTTTCTAATTGTAATAACGCTTTTATGAGTAATGTAATTAAAAAGTGAAATAAATACAGTAAAGTAATTTCAAAGTATGATAAGTGAATGATATAATTAATTGTATAACATATAATTGGTGAGCAATTGTATGCTTAGTATAGAGTTATTCTCCCCTTCAAAGAGAAAAAGGCTAAAGCCTTTTTGAGAGAAAAAGCATTAGAGACATATAATGTGGCAAATACAAATCATAAAATTTTAAACTAAATAACAGTTTTTAAAGTAATGTAGAACATATATTTTGAGCACTATATGTGAGACTGCATGCAGTTTTTAGAGTCTCATTGATTATCAGTATTTCAGTCCAGTTTTATTGAAAAATCCAAATGGTGACTTATTCTTCAGAGAAAGTTTTTCAAAACAGTTATATAACTGTTATGTTAAAATAATAACTTTCATATTTTATATCTTACATGTTATACACATATATTCCTTGACTGAAGTTCTGTCAAGAGTAATCAGATGTTCTGATTTTGAAATGTTTGACTTTGCCATGCATTTCATTATTTATATTTCTTAAAAGGATTCTTAAAAGTGCTATTAGGATAGAACTATAAAGGCTATTATAAAAAAATAAATTGTGTGATCTGTAAATGTGGACATATACATTTTAATTAAAAAAATATTAATGTTTTTCTTTGAGAAATTGCCTAAGTTAACCAGCAAGCAGTAATCACAGTGTGAACGATTATGTTACTGCAAGAATATGTTTGTTAGTAAAATACTTTCCTTCTGCATGTATATTAGTATCTATAAGTTAGAGAAAAACTATCTAATAATTATTATGGGAGAGATGTCACGTGTAATTGGGATGGTATTTCTTTAAAGGGAAGTGAAAGTTCAATAAAATGAAAGCTGACGATTGAAAAGCTCCTTGTCTATAAAATGATAATACCATGACTATTTAATATGTGCAGTAGGCTGTAAATTTATGTTCTAGAGTAACTCCATGATTTCCCAGAGTGGATGCTATTGTCCATCAGTGGAAAACTTCTTTTAGTTGTGGAAAGAAAGAAAAAATGTGCTATACAATATTGTCATTTTGTTGGCATTACAATAAACAAGCAGATATGTTTTAAACAATCCCATCAAAATGCTATTCTGCAAATAAGTACTTCAAAGTATAAAGACGTTGCAAAAGATGGCATAATATAGTAAATTACCATCATCCAGCTAGTATGCTTTCTGCATCAATATATTTTATTAGAATCTAGTGGAATAACACCAAAGAGAAAAGTGGAGCTCCCAAGGTGATTTTCATAATAGTTCAACCATGGCAGCTGCAACCATGAACACAGACATGGATCCACCATTCAGACCAGTTTATTTATGAAATAGTGTGTGGGCGGACATGAATCATGTAGCTAGGATTTTTTCCGTTCTCCTTTTCTCGTTTAGTTTCGCTGCTGTCAAAGAGCACAGGCATAAGGAAGCAGAAAATCACTTTTAAGTAATGTAAGATAATAATGCTGATCATCATAAATAATGTTTAATTTATGCATTTATTTATTTATGTATAGGTAAAATAAGTGTTACTAAAATTACTTATTTTATTTTGCTGTATAATTTTCATAATATTACAATGAATTTGAATATAATACGTGATTTTAATAATATGAAAATAAATCATTATACTGTAATTAATAATTACATTAAATGTGCAATAATAAATGATTATTTAGTTATTGAATTATGATAATTATAATAATTGTTATATTTCTTTTTGATTTTTGTATGAAAATCTATGTATAGGTTATTAAACATATTTGGGTTTGGGTAGGAAATAATTAATTTAGAAAAAAAGAATGAAAAAAAATTTCTTTTATAAAAGATCACAATATTGGCAGATGTCATATTAAATCAATTACAAAGAAGGGAAATGATACTCAGATAGGGTAAAAATCTATAGGCCTTTTTTTTTTTTTTTTTTCTTTTTTTAACTACAAGAACACTTCTAAAAAATATAGTTCCATTATTTTTAGTGGTCTTATTTTTAAAAGTAAGCAGTGAAGTGTGCACTGTTCACATAAAATTGATATATTATGAAACAAAACTTTGTCTATATTTTGTTTCTAGGGTTGTAAATCAATGCGAATCTTCGCATTTGTTTCTGAGAATAAGAAACAAAGATGCGGAAGAGAATTCAAGACAGGATTGCGTGATGACATAGGACTTTCCTTCTTTCCATTGAAAACCAAACTGTTGTATGGCCGGCCTCACATTGCGGCACATAATTAATAGTACTTTCAGATTGATTTTAAGTGTTTTGGCAGAATGCCAGTCAAGGTTGTGTTTGCCATGGTTGAACTGTATTTGCAGATGAACCAATGGACAGAAGATATTTGGCAAGTTTAGAATGACAACTGGTCAGTGTCATTAGATTGGGCTCGATGCTTTCTTAGCTCTTTGTATGCTCGGGGACAGTCTTCATCAAACTGTTGATGTTACAGATAGTGCCAAGAAATTGGCCAAAAATTTGTCAATTTGTGACTACAAAGTATTGGAATTCTTGATATGGCTAGATACTGATCAATAAAAGTAAGGATATCGCAGATGGCCAAGGCATGTATTCTGAAAAATATATGATTACCAAGTGTGTTTTATACATTGTTCCGTAAGCTTTTGGTCAGAAATCAGAATTAAATTTTCCAATTTTCAATGCCAAATTGAAAATGCAATAAAAACAGAACTGATGTATGTCACAAATACATTTGCATTAATTCATTATGTGTAAGTGCAAATATCACTTAATAGAACTTGATTAATGGAATGTACTTGTATCTTTTCTGTTAGTGTAGTATTGTACAATTTGTCTATACTTTGTATCAAATTAGCATAATTTATAAATTTTATTCTGTCCACATTAGCTATGCCTAATTTCATGAATATATTCTTGTGTACTTAAGCTTAAGTTAGCATCAGTACCAATGTATGTACCTTACATTACTTGTCTTTATTTGTAACATCTGTTTGAATATTATTACGTAAGATCATAACAATATTGTGTCAGAATATAATATGGTTTATTGTTGGTGAGAAATTATTCTAAATTTAAAATATTGAATCATCATTTATAAAAATCTTAAACATATTCCATTCTTGACTTTTATTCAGCTTGTTAAAATAATAGCTTTAGACTTTTTAGTAAGCAGAAATATCATTTTTTTAGTACCAAACAATTTTTAAAGAAGCATTTAAACATTCGTTTGATTATACGAATATTACAGCCATGCGTCTTTGAAAGAGCCATTCTAATTTATGTCAGTCGACCATCTGTGCAAGTGGTGCCAAGATTTTTTTTATTTATTTATTTCACTTTTCTATTCAGAGAAATCTGAATTTACCAATTACAGGTCTAATGTTTAAAAAAGATGACCACGAATTTTATACTTGTACTAGCGGGCAAGCCCGCCAGCTGAGCGGGCTGGGCCCGCTTGTTCCTTGGGATTCGAAAGTTGGACAGAACTTGTATTGATATCCAGTATGTGCAAGTAGCATGTTCTTATAATACACTTGTCAAAAGTGAAATTGCAACACCATGAGGAATGCACATAGCAGTGTGAAAATAACAGGATGGGTAGCGGAAAAGGACATATGCAGATGATTAAAGAAATAAACAAAGATATGAAAAATTAAACTGTTTATTCAGTATCTAATGTGGTCACCATAGGCAGCTATACAGACTTCTAAACGCCGAAGCTTACTATCTTATTATTATGAGTCTATTTATGGTCTCCTGCAATATTCCTTGCCAAGACGAGTCCATTGCAGCTCTCAGTTCCTCAGTGGTATGTACCTGGAGTGCTCTGTGCACCACATGTCTGATGGCAGGGTACACATGTTGGAGGTGTGAGGCTGCTGGCCAGGGAAGGATGTTAATTCCATTCAGAGTCTGATGTGCAACATGAGGCCGGGCATTATCCTGCTGGAATAACATGCCAAGGGTGGCCTGCTCAAATGGCTGAACCACGGACATAACAATTTTTGTTATGCCTGTGGTATAACACAGCCCTATGTTAAACTGCCAGTAATGTGTACAACAGTTGTCCCCTCTCTGAGCATGATCCACCCCAAACCATGAAGCCCTGTGTGGGGCCCGTGTGATGATCAGTGATATCGGATGGCAGATAATGTTCTCTGGAAAGCCTCCACACATGTCCATAACCAACATTCCTTCATAATCAAAATCGGAATTCATCTGAATACCCATTGCCATTCGTACCTCCATACACTTTAACATCGACACCAAGCCAGATGGGCAACCCTGTGTTGAATGTTTAAAAGAACCCCAGTGGCTATCCGCCGTGCTCGCATCCCTGCCTCACGCAATCTGTTACAGATTGTTTGGCAGGAAACATATGCCCCTTCTAATAATGGTAGGTAGGTTTGAATATTACTTGCCATGTGGGGAAGGGTCTTCCCAAAACATTCGCCAAGTTTGCCTATCAATTTGATCTGATGTGCATCTAGGTGATCCACTGCCTCTTTACCATGTTTTCAGACCGTCTTGTGTCCAGCGTGCTACACATCGCTGAATTGTACTGAAGTCCCGTCCAATACAACTGACAGTTGCATGCATTGACAAACCGAGCTCATGCTTTTCTAGGATTCTTCTCTTTCCTCAGATGATAACTGCTGGTATTCAGCTCGCTGATGTCTCTGAGACTTCAATAGTTCCTTTACAACAGTCTGTCATTGATAGCATATACAGAGTGAGCCAGCTACTGGCTCGTAAGCCAGAAACTGGGTATCATGTGACTGGATACGCACATGAATTTAATCATTTACATAGGTCTGTGACGTCTACCAATCCTGCTATTTTTACATCACTACGTGCATTCCTTCATGGCGTTGCAGTTTCACTTTTGATGAGTGTATATGCCACTGTGCTCTCTGCAGCAAGAATTTGCTCTCATTTTGTAGGTTCTTTGCTTTAAATTGTTTGAGAATTCTTTAATAGGGTTTATACTGTGCTTAAAAGTTCTTCGATTTTTTTAATGGTATTTGTTCCTTAAAAATTCTTAATTTTAAATAAAATTTGTGAAACTTTTGTAATTTTACTCATCTGAAATTCTGCCTGTTTTCTATGGCGAAAATTCTGATCTTGATTGACACGTTTAATGATATGATGTTTAAACCACTTGGCAGTAATGGATCCATTGCAAACTGTTTTAAGTAATAGACATGCATCTTGAATTATGTCCAGGCAGTTAAGGGAAGATATTGGGAGAAAAGGAGCAGGGTTCAAAGTGAGTGGGTAATTTTGGAATTGTAATCAAAAAACCATTTATTTGTGCTATTTGGAGGAACAGTGTTATGCATTTACGTGGAGAGTTTTAAATGCCCCAAAAGTATGCCAAAAAATTATGCCTGTTTGGCAATTTCTTACCAATTCCGTATTTAATTTGCACCTTATTATTGTCTGATATCTGGATTACCATTTGAATTTGTTCCTTTTTATTACATCAAAATCTAACTTCCCGCCCCCCTTTTTTTTAAGAGCCCATCTGTGACCAAGCATTAAAATTCGAATCCCAGCAAACGGTCCGAGTGCATGAATGTTTTGTTATCCTCTTGCGAAAAAATTCTCCAGGGAAGCCATCTTTCAGGCAGATAGCCCTCGAGAGTGCTTTGCCATAATTTAATAAATCAAACCCTTTTTATAATACCTCCATGGATGCTGAGTGTTTCAGAGTGCTAAATGCCATTACCCCCCCCCCCCCCATGGATTTAGCTTAAAAAATATGTAGCAACCTGTTTGTTAATATGTTTCCTTATTGCATAAAAAGTTTTGATTAATATCTGAATGTAGTGCAGATGCAATAAATACTAAAAAAATTATGATTTTCTGTCTTTAAATATGGACATTACATTCTTTTAAATGTACCCTCAGACTACATTAAAAAGATATTCAAATATATCATTTTGTAATGCTATGGAGCGGGCACTGAGCAAAATGAAATTACATAGTGAGCAGTGAGTCCAAAAACGTGGCTTTATACAAACCGAGTTAGTGCAACAGTAGCTTCAAGAAAAGGGAGGGGTATAGATTGGCCAGTTGAGTCTTTTATCTAAAACCCAGCCGAGGGAGTATATAACTTGTTTAATGTGATACATTACTCTTCTAAACCTACCACCCACATCAGTGCAGTTTTAAAACTGGTTTAAAAATTTAATTTTCATTTTCAACAGAACGTAACTATATTTTAACCCTAAAATATTTAAAACTATATTTTAACCCTTGAAAAACTTACAGGAATGGTAACCATTTGTCCCCGAGGCGAATCGTGCGTAAGCGTGTTTAAAACCTATTTTAAAAGTTAATTAAAATAAAAGTATACTACCTGCAGATGATTTTAGGACTCTGTAACTTCAAGTTCACAAGAAAGTATCATTTATTTATTCTCAAAGTAGTCTTTACATATACTAGCATGTTCTCTGCACATTAGAACATGCTTGACAAAAGTTGGGAGTCATTGTGTGCAAACTGTATGGCCAGAATGCACAAATTTTTCTTTTTCCATTGCCAGACTGTTCAGGAGGTTAAATGTTCAAATCTAATTACAATAGATTCCTTATAACTGTTCTTGCTGATCGAGGCAAAGTTGATATGTTGTAATGCTCCTTCATCCATGGAGCAAGAACACCTTCACTTAATTGCATTGTGAACTTTTTTCTCGATAATGCTTTTTCGTATTTTATATTATGCACATATCTAACACGGGCATTCATGAAACAGATATTTATAATGCTGTGAAATGCAAAAACGAGACCTTCGATCAGTTTTCAACTACATGACATTTTGTTGCATATCTGATCCAATGGGTCTGCAGTCCCTTTTATGGCTAGTCCTTTGGTTCTTTAACAAATTGAATAATGTTATGAGATGTTGTACTTGTGTTGTTTGATTTAGGAACAGATCACCACGTATTGTTACCATTGAACTGAATTTTGCAGGGCTAAATAATAGATTTTTCAATTTTTCATGACCAAATAAAATTTCTGAATTTGTCATTTTTTTAAGTATTTTTTTTAAGCTCCATATTTCAAATTAACATTTTCATCTGGCTGGATTTATTTTAAAGCATTGCTTGCATTTAAAGCTTCATCTTTATTGTCAAATGATAATTCCCCATTTTCATCTTTGTCACTATCTGTGAATTCGTTATTTTCAACCCCAGCAAAATCAACTCTGATTCATCCCAAGAAATATAATTTTCTTCATCACTCTCGGATAGCCTCAAGTCTACCCTAAAACTTTTCTCCTCGGAAACTCTTTGACATCTTCAAGGCAACACAGAAATGAACCGAAGTTGAATTCTGAAATGAAACGTTGCAGCTAACCATTCGTCTGTGAGACGAATATTGTTCTAAAAAATGCTACATATGAAAATATTTCGGTATGAAGAAGTCCTTATCTGTAGCAGCCAAGGTAATATAAAGGTACTGAGTCGCACTTCCCAATTCCTATTTTAGGAAAGGCAGGGCAAGGTTTTTTTGTTATGGGCTTTGTCCAGGAGACAAATGGGTAGCATTCTAGGGTTAAACTCAGTAGAGATTATGTTGTTTATGCTTGTTTGGTACAAAAGATACCATATATTTCATACTGAGATATTTTCCCCATTACTTTCTGATTCTTTGTTTTGGGATATGTGTTTTTAAATTTCTGATATAATTTTGTATGACCTTAAACTTTATTACTAACATCAAAATCCTTTATCACAATTTTTTATTTTTGCATAAATTTTGATGCCATAATATTGGTATGTTTTCTGAAAACATAACCTCGTTGTTTGATGTTAATGGGTCATTTTGAATCTGTTATTTTGTACTGGAGGTGGTTGCTCTGTTATATTAGTGATAGTTAAAACTACCAAAAAATGTAGTTAATCCAATCAATTTCACTCATTATTTTAAGTTAGTTACATATTTTTAATATTAAAAAGATCTTAAATCTTAATCATCTTGTATCTTTCTCTCTCATATCTTTACAGGCTCATTATGCCATTAATCATCATCCCAGTCGCCAACCATTGGGTCTTAATATTGCATATAAGTAAGAGAATTTTTTTTGTTTTATGTGTAATTTTATTGATTACTGGTTTAAGTGTGACACATATTAAAAACACAATCAAATATTCGTAGACGATGCTTGCAGTTACTAGCTGGAGGTCTATTTCTTCCTGGATCTGCTGGAATACCTGATCCATGTGAAGGAGGAACTGTTCGAGTACATACTTCAATGTCTCTGGAACAGCAGGTTATTTTTAAAAAACTTAAAAATTTCTACTCTTTGATTTATTATAAAAACTCCTTGTAAAATGAGTTTTAGTTTGCTGAATAGTTAATTTAATAATTACTATGTGTTTTCATGATCCAGTTTCTTAATTATTTTAATCAGACGAAATTACGTATGTTGCTGAAATCATGTAAAAGCCTTTTTTCAATAATTTTTGTTTTGTTTGCTATGTTTACTAGTATCTAAATTTATAGATGCTTGTTTATGTGATCCACTTTCTTAATTATTTAATCAGTCAAACTAAGTTAAATATGCTACTGAGATCATGTAATAAGCTTCCTTGGACTTTTCAGTGACTTCTGTTTTATTTTATATGTTAACTAGTGTAAATTCTCAGAGGAAAGGGTCATAGGAAGTAAACAGTTTCTGAAGTAGAGTTCACTTAAATTTAGCATCCTTGGACTGCTGTATTGTTTATGCCTATGCATTTTAACTATTATTTTTTAACTTCTTGGAATATTCTTGTACATAAATGTATTTTCTGTATTGAATAGTGATATATACTTTATTAAGAAGTAGAGTATAGTTAAAAAATAATAAGGCTGCAAGCTGACTTCTGTCATCAAGCTTGTGTTCATTCAATCATATTGTTATATTTCTTAATTAAAACTGCTTTTTCCCAAATTTTCTTTATTGCAATAAACGTTTTATAAGCGTAATGCCAAAAAAAAATTAGTTTTCAATTCCACGTACAATCAAATGTCAAAAGTTATCAGATAGCTATATGTAAATTTCTGGTGATGGTTACATTGGATAGACTAATGGGATTTTTCAAGGGAGAAACATGAAAAATCATTTCTACTCTTGCCGGGACTGAAACCACTGATCTTCCGCTTGCTAACTACTTATGCTTCCAAAACATGCATGGCACAGGGTTACCACTCAAACAGGAGAATGAAAGTCCCTGACTTTTCCAGGTGGGTTTTAAGAAAATTCCAGTCTATCTGTGTAATGTACTTTGGCTGTGCTAAGACGTAAATTAATTATGGTACCACTTGAAAACACAAAAAATTTGCCAATTAATATGATTTATTATATATAATCCCCAAAGCATTACTATTATAATATGAGTTGTTTCCTCCACTGAAGATTGAGATCAGAATCTGCCCAATGTGGATTAAAAAATGTCTTTCTTTGTAGACATTTTGCAGTTAAACGGAAGAAAAAATCTATTTAATGATATTTTTAAATAAATTCAGGTATTTTATATTTATGTAGCAAAACTACATAAGCAAAAAATATGTGCATTAAATTTCGTGATGTTATGTCATCATACTGCTAGAATTAGTTTCAGGATTATTCTAGAGAAAATTTCCTGAAATTTGAAAGTATTATTTACTAATAATAAATAAATTTAAGGGGAAGAAGCAACATTAAATGATATGAATAACATTAAAATAATTAAAAACTGAATTGCAATAATCAACAATATTTTGGCAAATATAATTAATGGTTAATTAAATGGTTAGCCTAGATAAATGACAAATAAGGCATTTATTAAAAAGAAAAAAATTTTTTAAAAGATTTTGCTGTAAAGTCCTAGTATACGCTACGGCCTTGGAATGATTTTGAAAATAGCCACCAACACCAAAATGGCCCGTTAACTGCTCATCATAATCTTGCCACATCCTGTGTGTACCATACCGTTATACTAAGTTAAACCGATTTTGTTTTATAAAAGAATATGTATTTTCTTTAGTTCAACATGCACTGCACATGCGCATGCGAGTCTCTCGATTCTCGAGGTTACTGGAAACTTGCTTTGCATTTTTAAGACAATCTGATTGGAGCTGCGAAAATTGGCTCTACTCCAATCACTTCCAACATCGGCACCTAACTCACTTTTTTGGGGGGATCGCTGTATGAAATTCCCTGACTTTTCCAGATTTAGACTGAAATATTTAAATTCTCTGAATTTTTTGGTCGATTTTTGAATTCCCTGACTTTTTCCGGTTTTCCAGGTAGTGTGGCAAACCTGATGGCATAATGCAGTAATTCCTTATATTCTCCTCTTCTAAAAGGATCAATGGCAAGAGATAAGACTCAATTGAACAAATCCAGATGGCAACAAATTATCATCCATCTCATTTTAGTACAGGTGCCATTGCAGAGAGTATTAGGATTTTCAGAATACAAAATAGGAAAATTAACTGTTTTTGCTGCATTTAAACTATTAATAATCTACATGCTAGCTGCACTACGCATGCTATGATAGCACTTATAGGGAAAGGGGATAATTTTGTATGACATACAAAACTTGTGTAAATACCAAGAGCATTGTCATTAATCAGTTACACTCCCATGAAACTTGTCAATCTGCTTCCAGTGTGATTAGGGCAAGCTAACATAAATTATTAGATTTTGAATGCAGACTACCAGTTCAAGCCTCACACAGGGGACATTTAGTTTCTGAGGTTGTTCATGCATCCTGAACCCAAAATATCATAGTGTAACTCGCGGAAAGCATTATATCAATGTATGGCAGAGTTGTCGACCATGGTTGCTTAATGGCTATGAACACAATCCTTGCAAATAGGTGAATGATATTGAATGAAATAGCATCTACATTAAATACAGGAAGAATCACAGATGTATTTGTGAGAACAGTACGGCAAAATTTAGCATTGTTATATTTGTATGGAATATGGGAGACAGTACCTTTGTTAGTAGCAGGTTAGATAGAAAGTCATGATATTGTAAACACATTAATTTAATCTTTTAGAAGTGGGACAAAAATAGCTTGGTCTAGTGGTTCATAGTGTTAGTTACAATGAGATAATAGTAAGACTTAAGTGTGGCACAGATTACATGTGGCTGCATATCCATGTTGTAAATAAGACATTATCAAAATTAGTATTGACTCTGTAATGGTGTGAAATACACTTTGAAGCCAAGGTTTGAATTTTATGATACTGATGTGGATTGTTTTCATTGTTGGCTTGGATAATATGATACTTTAAAACAAATTGTTAAGTGTGAATTTAAACAAATTGTTAAGTTGCCATGATAAACTGTTTAATGACCATTTCTAACCCTTTATGGATGTCTTGTACCTCAATAATGGGATTTTCCCATATAACACTGTGCATGTCATCTGGTTAAGTTTATTGAAGATTATCTGAGAAGGATTTCTGGAAATTCCATTGAAAGGTTTAGGTTTAGCGGTAACAAATGTAGTGGAATATTTTAAGGATGTGTTTTAAAGCTCATTTTTGAAGAACATCGGAATTAAGAATGGTTTATGTGTTGGTATTTTGGATGGTATTGGTTAACATCTTATCAGAAGACCACCAGCGCATACATTAGAATTTGTTTAAAAACTTTCACTTCCAAGATTTTTCACTTGAAGGAGACCAGCATTCTGGATAGAACAAAAATTAAAGCCATAATTGAATCAAATTGTCATATAACTGTGTGAGAGACTGCAAAATGGTTACATGTATCACACACAAAGATTGAAAATCACTTGCGATGTCTTGGACTCATTAAGAAGTTTGATGTTCGAGTTTCATTTGAATTGTCACCTAACACAGTGGATACACATTTCAAACGTAAAGCAATCGACCCTTTTTTTTTTTAAAGAAGAAGCAGTAGTGATGAAACGTGGATCATCTATAAAAACATTAATTGAAAAAGATCATGGTCCAAGCATGATGAATCAGCACAAACTATATCAAAATCTAAATTCCATTATATAAATCATGCTGTCAGTTTGTTTGGGTTACAGAGGTGTTGTGTATTTTGAGCTGCTTCCAAGCAACCAAATGATAACTCAGATGTTTACTGCCAACAACTTATGAAATTGGAGGAAGCAATCAAAGAGAAAAAGCCAGGATTGGCAAATCGCAAAGGAATCGTGTTCCACAGTGACAATATGAGGCTTCACACATCTTGAGCAAGTAATGTTAGGTTGAAGGAATGAAACCTCTATTTTAGATGCAATGTTGTGAGAGCTTCAGTACTATATCCTGGAGCATTATTGAGAATTAGAACTTTTAAAGTCAGGTTTTGTTGTTCTAACTAATGTTCAACTTCTTTAATGAATGAGTTTTCAAACTAGTCATATTCTCAAAATCATGTTCTGCAGTTCTACACTGGGCAGGAATTATAATAACTACAGCAAATGAAATATTTCATCTTAAATAAAAGAAACATTTTGTTCAATTTATAACTGAGATTGATGTTTATTATAGTAATTGCATTAGTAATTATGTAAAAAAAATGTTTAAAATCAGTGGAAAATGAAAGCTTCAGCACATTACTCCAAAATATTGATCTGAGTTGCAAGAATCTGTTCCAATTTTCATTTACTACAATTATAATATTTATTTCTTCAACAGAGTTGGTCTTTCACAATAATTACAGTTCTCAAAATAAGTTTTTCATTTTCAAATTGTAAATAACAGTATAAAAAGCTAGAATTAACCAATAAATCTGAGCAAGGATTGCTTCATCTTAATAGTAATGTGAACAGTTTATACATTAAAAGTAGTTATGTTTTGAGTTAGAGCTGGGTTACATCAACCAAACGTGAAAATCTCACTTTTTAGAATAAGTCAGCAGTTTTTAACAGTGAGCCAAATCTTAAAAAAAAAAAAAAAATCATCAGTGAGTCTGGATTGCCATGAGCATAAAAGCCATAAATTAGATACTATTTGTAGCATGGGAAGAGGATTTTTTCCTAAAATAGCGACTCATCAATTAACTTTAACATATATAATTGGCAAACGCAATATGAAATAATTATAAAGAATGCAGAATTACAGATGAAGGTGTATTATACAACTTTACACTGTAACATCACCAGCTGCAGCTAGTTTTTGCAGTTCTCTCCCGTGGTAGTAGAATCTGAGTTCAAATGTTATATGATTGTAATAATCACAATTATGCAGATAACTGTGATTATTACAGTCATACGGAAGTATTTTTAAGTTAACTTTAAGTTACATGATAAAAATTGCTACCAAAATATTATAAGAAATTTTAATTGTTTCTGTTAAAACAGCTTCAATGGTTGGACAGAAATATTGAAACACATCTTAAAATGTTGAATGGTTGAATTTAAATGTTTATTCTTGCAAGAGCTGTTGGCCATGGTGATGTGTTCGCTCACTGTCGCCACCTGTACAACATCCTCAATAGATTGCAAATATTATTCATTATCAAAACATTGTTCTGTGTAATTGTGAGTGCATCATGTCAAAGCTAAATGAATTCAAATGTGGGCAAATTGTTGGGGCTCGTATAGTGTGTGCTTTCATAACCATGGTAGCTGAAGTGTTAGGTGTTTCAAGAGGCACAATATCTTAAGATTTTTAACTCATACAGGAAAATCGTGACTGCTGAACTGAATGTCACACATGCAAATCCTGTCAGCATCAAAACAGTATGAAGGGGACTCTACAGGCAGGATATTTTGGGGTAAGCTACAATTCAAAAGCCACTCATAAGTGATAAAATGTAAGAGGAGAAAGTGGGGCCAAATTCATAAAACCTGAACTGTAGACCAATGGAAAACTGTCATTTGGTCAGATGAGTCTTGCTTCATACTGTTTCCAACTTCTGGGTGAGTTTGCATCTGGTGAATGCCATCCCAAACATATTATAAAGACTGTGTGCTGCCAAGAGTGAAACTTGGCAGGGGTTCAGTTATGGTTTGGGCAGCCATGTCATGTTATTCCATGGAATGTCATTACCGTGCAAGGTCGCATTACTTCCAAAGATTATATGACCATTTTGGCTGATCACACTCATCCCATAATATAAATTTTATTTCCCAATGGTGATGTCATATTCCAAGACAACAGAGAGAGCTCCTGTTCTTACTTGGTTCACAATGTCCGGGACTGGTTTTCTGAGCATGAGGGTGAACTTTCGCACCTATCATGGCCACCATAGTCACTAAATATCAATATTATTGAGTCTTTGTGGGCTATTTTGGAGAGAAATCTGTGTGAGTGCTATCCACCACCATCATTGTAAACTGAACTTGTCAGTGTTTTACAAGAAGAATGGTAGAAGATTCCCTTGCAAAGCATACAGGACCTCTATTTATCCATTCTGAGAAGACTGCAAGCTGTTTTCGTGCACTGTATTAGTCACAGCAATATATTTTTATTTTGATGCTTCCATATTTTTGTCCAACCCTTGTACCTTGTCTACTTTATTAATATCTGTATTGTTTTCAGGACATTGTATGTTTGACAGCACAGACTCTGTTAAGAGTTATGGCCCATGGAGGATATAAACAAGTATTAGGTTTGGAAATCCTTCCAAGTGAGTTCCTTTGCCAATTTATTTATGTTTTCAAATTATTTATCGATTTTCTAATATAATTAGTAGCATGAAATTATTGCTTAAACCGCTTAAAAGAAGCTATTTATTATACTAAACACTTTTCTTATTTAGAATAAACACTGTTAAACAGATTTCAGGTGTACTTCATTGTTTCTTTTAACTAAGTATACGAACAATATCACTGCAAACTTTATTTTAGAGCCAGTAATTTCGATAACACATAGTTCATTGCTATTTATGATAACTGATTTTGTAGCCCTTGCTGTAAATTTTCTGTTTTATCTTGTGTTACTTGCAGTAAGCTTGATATAAAAATTAACTGGAATAGTTGGAACTAATTGCCTTTTGTTCTCATAATTCACTTAAAAGTAGGACCTTATATATTGCATTCCACAATTCACCTTAATCAGCAAATATTAATCTTTTAATTTACATGAGTTTATGGTTGGCCTTCAGACAATAGGGCTATGAACTTGGCTGCCGCAATTAGGCCTTTTGTAGTACAAATATATATTAAATATACAATATGATATAAAGCTATCAACCTCGGCCATCAATTATAGAAATTAAAAAGTATAGCAGATGAACTGTATACTATATAATCTAGATATATCAGAAAATATGTCATGTTTCTTAGGCCATAAATTTTTTAAAATATATGTAAATACTATTTCATCTATAAAATATTTTGTAAAACTTTTAATTTTTAGTGAATAGTAACATGCATAATATTCATGTTATGTAAGGATTTTATATGATGTTAGACAATATTGGTATATATATATATACAGATTCATCTTGGAAATGGGAAAAATGTACTTAATGTATGAAATGTAATATAGGTATCATCAGTATACTACTACAAAGGTGTTCAACCATTACATGAATTTGATTTCAGTAAAGAATTATTTTTTACTTTGAAACCCCAAGTCGAAGAATTATAAGGCATTAAAAATTAAATTGCATAAGGAAAGGTGTTCTCTGCATTTGCCTGCATTAGCCTTGTAAAGCAATTAAAAATATCAAACATTTATTCTACTTGGAAATAGTACATTATTGAAACAATAAAGTAAATATGGTTAATAGAAATGTCATTAGGTCTTTAATGAATATTTGCAGTCTGAACTGTGATGAAAAAGTTGGGCAGTAGAGTGTTGTAAATGTTTTTTCTTTTCCCTAATTTATTTAGAATGGGAAAATTTAATGCATAATGCTCCTAACATGACACACATGAGCTAGTTGAAATGTGTGTATGATGGATATCCTAATTGCAGTGAGTGGCAACATTTATCTTTGCTGCACAGTATGCACATATGCTCACCATAGCGCAAGAATAAAAATGTGAACTTTTTTTCCAAGACTACTTACTTCTCACCTTATTTTGCATGTTCATTGCCAATGTTTGGTGCTGCCTGTGTGTTAATATTTAACCTCTTGTGCATCGTGATTGCCTTTTTTAAATGTTAAATTAAGTTGATTTTAACTGTTAGCTGAAGAATTTGTGATTCTTAGGGTTTTGTGGGTGACCTTCTGATGGAGTCGAATGGTGATAAGTTAAAAGTTTTTTTTATCCAAACTGTATCCAAATGCACATACTCAAAATTTTGACTAGGCACAGTGAAAGACTGCGAAGGGGAGTCCATGTAACACAATCCTTTAGCACAGAAGCCCGACAAAATGAGAAAGAATCAGTCTTTTGGTTGGTCATATACCTGGATAAGAAAGTCCATGGAATGATTGAAATACTGCTGTCCAGAGTTGGCTGGAAACAAAGGGACATAGCTTTCACTGCTTACATCAGAATATATATTTAGCTAAGAAAACAACCCCATCCTTTGTAGTATTAATGAGCTACTTTCAGCGGACAGCAGATGATTGATACAATTCATGATCATTATGTTGAAATTCAGCAATCTATGCAAAACTTGTTACATCCAGCTTACTAATAGCAGTAATTCGTGACAATGTATCTGCCACAATGTTTTCTGTTCCAGGAACATAATGTATGTTGGTACTGAATTAGGCAATATAATTCATATGCCTAATCTACCTGGTTGATACAGAATTGGATTTTTTTCCTAAATAAAATTGTTAGAGGACAGTGATCAGTATATATTGTGCAAACTTGTCCCTCAAGATATGGATTTTTAAAGTGTGAGGAATCCATGATTCCAAACTCCACATTTTTAAGAATAATCTGAAAGTTTCCAGTGTTTGGTTTCAAGTTAGAGTGTATTGCTTGTGTTAGACTCCTTGTAATATCCATTATGAGCTTTATTTAGCTGCATTAATAATGCATGTATAATTCAATTAATATGTAAACTGATTCTTGATTCAGTATAGAATATGTAAACTAGTTTGATAGTATTGTTAAATCTAATGGCGTATTAATGGCACTTATCACTAATTTTGTTTAATTCTGTAGAATGGTTGAATTTTGATATGCCATTTTTATTTCTGTATGGTTTCTTTATGCAGTTTCTGTATATTGATTTCAGAATTACATTACAACTTAAAATTTTTAAATATGTTGTAACCAGATGACAAATGTTTTGTGAAAAACATTTTAATTAAATTACTTTTCAGGAGCAAAAATTAATAATGCAGAAACCAGGGGGGGAATAAAATATTTAATCTCCCTTCATCTTAATTTCCTTTATCACATATTAGATCTATTATTAAGGTCAAATAATTCAGTATCACAGTTGTTTCTGAATTCAGGAGAATGAATTTAAATGTTATATGTTCTTATTTTCCTTCAGATCTTGCCACTGAAATGAGTGTATGGGATGGAGTTGTTGTGTCTCCACTGAGTAAGGCTTATGAAAAGCCAGCTGACAAAAAAGAGGAGGAAACTTCTGAGGATATGGAACAAGAGCATGAAGACACTATGGAAACTCAGGAATCCACTTGAGGAAATATCATGTGGTCATACTTTTATTTTAAGCACAGTATTTTGCTGTATATATAAACTTTAGTGACATGTAACGTACTTTGAATAAATATTTATAATGTGCATTTTGTTGCTTTGGAGTTTCATTGCACATACTGAATCAGATTTGATCACAGATTTTATATAGATACTTTGCATATTCTGTCTCTTTATCAGCAGTTATTCTGAATTGCTGTCATATATAATTTATACTGTTAACCAGATCACAGTTTGCTCTGAGAAAGACTTATCCACTTGAAATGCATCTTCATCCATTAGTAATGGCAGACTCTTGTCTGGGTGAGATGTGGGCTAGACTATGACCCCTGAGATAGATTCGTCTAGGAGTCGGACTACTTTTGCCTTCATGGAAATATGCATCTTTTATATCTATTGTTTTAGATCTTTTCTAAAATTCGAGTTAAGTTACTGAGCATAAAAATGAAATTCAAACAGCATTGGTCAGTGTACATAGCTCATAAAATATCAAACATTAGAAGTGTTTACGTGCATTTAAACATACATACTAATAAACAACCTTGTTTCAACATTAGGAAGCTAGGAGTGGTTGCACATGGCTCTCAACATCAGCTGTGATTGGAATGAATGGCTGCATCAACTTCCCCATTTATGATTTATTTATTTAGTGATATTTTTTGGAATTGATCGCCAGATGTAAGAAAAGTTAAGAATATCGCTGCTAAAGCTTGTTTAGATATTTAGCACTTCTTCAATTTTAAAGCTGCTTTTGGACCAGGTTTGTTGATTTTATATTTGCCCATTCAGTTATGTTCCGAAGGAGTATTTTAACAAAGAAGTGCTATTTTGCTTTCTGTGTTGGTTGTAGAGAGTTTGTAAATATTATTCTTAGAAGTTTTGGTTGATATTTTTCTAAATGTTGAACCAATATACTGAGTTTCTGTACTTGAATCTTCATGGCAGGCAGAGATGTTATATACTTTTGATGTGTCTATCAGGCTGACATCAGACTTGTCCATTCTGAACAATTTCAGGTTGGCTGGGGTGACAAGTTTGTAATAAATATTTTTGAAACTGAATTGATTGTGGGGTAATGAGATACACTCGTCAAAAGTTAAATTGCAACACCATGAAGGAATGCGTATAGCGAAGTGGGAAAAAAAAAGGATTGGCAGATGTTGGAGACATATGTAAATAATTAAATTTGTGTGCGCCTCTGGTCACATGATAGGCAGTTTCTGCCTATAAAAGCAGCCTCTCCTCCAGTTCTGCAGGCAAATGATGCCTGGAGGTCATTGTTACAAATTGGCTGTCACGAATTTCTGATGTCACTATTACAGTAAAATATGTGGGGTTGCTCTCAAACATGGACTTTTATGTTCCTCGCACATGACATATTCTGAGTGCAGTAATTTGCATATTGCAGTTTTACTTAGCTACTCTTACTTGGCAACATATTCAAATTTTACACGGTTTGGCTAATTTTTTAGGGAATTGTCGCTATTTTTGTGATTTTTCCTTAATTGATGATAACCAGTGTATAACTAGCATAGTAATTGAATAGCTGTATGAGAAGACCTGTATGAGTAGTTTTGTGGAAAGTTCCAGAACTGTAAAGTGTTTCTTTTGGTAAAAATAAATGTTATCAAGTTATCATCGGTTCTGTGTATATTCAATCTATTATGAACTAGTACGCAAGCATTTAACTATAGTGATTGCTGAGCTGCTTTGTTTTTTGTCCCCCTGCAAAGTAATTATTGTTTCTAAACATGATCCATATATTCAGAATGTGCATGGTTTAGGTATTCAGAAATAAAAGTTCATTCAAAGTCACATAAGGGAACAAAAAAGAGAATAAGCTTAATCTATCTAATGAAATGGACAACTATTGCAAGCACGAGAGAGGCTTTTATTATTTGTAGCCTTCTTCTTAAGCACATTTTTCTCTGTCTTTTCATAACTAATCTTGAAGTCCAGATATTTTCCCTCATTTTAATTCAGGTGGGTGAGTGGAAGTATACAATTCTAGAAAGATTTTTTAGATGTAGAAACCAGTAGTAATACATATATTTTTGAAAAACTATAAATTCGTCAGAGGTTTAAAAAAATATGCAAACGTATTTTTAATTCTTTTAAGTTACCAAATAAAAAGAACAAGAGATCAAAAGTCACAGAAACCTGAAATCCTCTTGACATTTGCCGACATGGATTAAATAAACTATAACAACAACATTATAGCAAGTGAATTACCACTAATGCAATAAGAGTTTTATAATCTGATAATAAGGAAGAAATGTACAGTATTGAACAGACTGTGTTGGTAACTGCTCCGGTAAAAAAAAAAAGAGAAGAAAATAGTTATTGATTCGAGATTTTTTAGCAGCAGCTATTAGAAACCAGACGATAACTGTAGAACTAGCATTATTGTTTTTAGAACTTTAAAAAAACTAGATTTTGAACTTTTGAATTGACTGTAATAGAATATTGTTGTTAAAATGATTATCCTTAAAACTAAAAATGTAAGTAATATTATGTCAATACAAAACTAAAAAAAGCTAAGTCATGTCTATGATTATTTCTTAGTGATGAATGATTTATTGAAAAAGACGATAATTTTTCCTAGCAGCTATCCGGAATATAATACAGTATCAAAAATATCATCAAAGGGGTAAGTCTTGAAATTTATTGAGCTCTTATATTAAGAGATTTAAGACAAATTGGAGTATGTACTATTTTACCTGCAATAATTTTTTACCTTCTGATATAATTGCCGCAAAATTATTGATGACCTGGATGTGATAATATTTTGTTTTGCCATAAACGACGATAAAACTGCCCTGCCGAAGCTAGCAAGGTGAGCATGAAAATTCGGCCGTTTTGGGTCGAAAGACCTGAGATGTGGTTTTATCAGATTAGAGGCCCAATTTCAAATTAGTGGAATTAAGACCGAAGAAACGATGTTCAATTATTTGGTCTCCCAATTAGAACCTAGATTTAGGGGGAAAATCTGGGATAACATAAAAGACTCTACGAGCAACAAATATTCATCTGCTAAAGAATGATTACTCAACACTTTTCTTAAAAGTGAAAATCACCGCATTAAACGTCTGCTCACTGGGTTGGAACTCGGCGACATGAAACCCAGCCAGCTCCTTCTCGGAATGAAATCTCTAGAGGTAGACATGTCAGAGAATATTTTGTGATCTCTTTGGATGGAAAAAATGGTAGATGCTGTAAAAAGCATTCCAGTGGTTAGTGATGAAAATTTGGACAAGTTGGCCGCAATGGCTGACAGAATTGCGGAACTAAAATCACTCCAGGATTCGGCTGCCGTCAGCAAAAATACAGTGGTGGAAGAGCTACAGCAGAAAATTGCGTCATTAGAGCTCCAAATTGCCAGCATGACTACCCGTAACTCCAGACCACGGACTCGCAACTTCAGTAGGAACCGCAGTAGCCGTTCGAGGTCAAGACAGAAATTTGATGAAAAAGGTAAATATTGTTATTGCCATTTTAAATTTGGCGCTAAATGTTATCTTGAAACATATAAACAACCTTGGGAATGGAAACAGTCGGGAAACATAAATCAGCAGTAAACTCCGCAGCTAGTTCTACTGCAAGCAGTTATAATTGCCTCAAATTCGGATTATATGTCACCGACAGAAAATCGGGATTACGGTTTTTAGTGGACTGTGGAGCCGACGTATCCCTGATCCCGGCAACTTCAGCAGGAACTCTGACATGCTCCACTATACATTATATGCTGCCAATGGCACAGAGATCCGAACTTGTGTGAGAACTCTCAATCTTGATTTGGGACTCGGACGACAATTTTAGTGGCCATTTATAGTTGTGAAGGTTAAAGGTATCATTGGGGCTGATTTTCTAAATCATTTTCAACTACTTATTGGTATTCATAATAAAAAATTAATCGATGGTGTTACTCAGTTATTTGTAAAAGCTGCAGTTAGGTCTATCTCAGATGAAAACATCATCAGCACACTGAATAATAACCATAAATCTAAGTTTTATGAATTATTTAAATCTTACCCCGACTTAACTAAGTAATATGTTTTCAGTATCCCAAGTAAACATGATGCGAAGCACTACATAACAACCAAAGGGGTGCATGTGCATTCACGAGCTCGCCCACGCGATCCTGAAAACTTGCCCTAGCCAAGCAAGAATTTCAGTTCATGTTGGAGAAGGGAATTATTCGACAATCAAATCTCAATGGGCTAGTTCCCTATATTTAGTCAATAAAAAGGATGGAACAATTACAGCCTACGGGAACTATATACGATTAAATGACCAAACCATACCTGACCGTTACCCGATTCCCAGAATCGAAGATTTTCATTTTATCTTGCAGGGGAAAAATATATTTTCAAAGATTGATCTCGTAAAAGCATACTATCAGATACCAATCGCTGAAGAAGACAAATCAAAAACCACCGTAATTTACACCTATCGGTTTATTTGAATTCAATGTTATGAGTTTCGGACTCAGAAATGCATCGGCTACCTTTCAGCGTTTCACTAACGAAGTTTTCTTCGGCTTGGATTTTCTATTCCCGTATTTAAACGATGTGCTTATAGCATCATCATCTGAAGATGAACACAAACAACATCTGCAGGTAGCGTTTTGAGAGACTGAGCAAATTTGTTCTTAGCATTAATGTATCGAAATCTATTCTGGGAGCAGATTAAATTGAGTGTCTGGGTTATCTGATCACTGCTAAAGGATCATGTCCTCTGCCTAGCAAGGTTCAAGTCATCTTAGAATACCCACTGCCTGTGACCCTACAAGACTTGCGTACCTTCTTGGGTTTGATAAATTTTTATCGCAGATATTTGAGAAGTGCTGCTTAAACATAAGCACCACGGCATGAGTTTTTAAAGGGTGCGAAAAAGAAGGATAAAAGAAAAGACTCCTGGAATGAGGAGGCAATACAACAATTTGAAAAATGCAAGCATGATTTGGCTAATGCTCCCCTTTTATGTTTCCCCTCACCGGGACTTCCGTTATCATTGTGTACTGAGCCATCCGACTGGGGAACTGGAGGCCAATTGCTTTCTTGTCAAAGAAATTGAATGACGCTCAGAAATCTTACAGCACCTACGATCGTGAACTCCTGGGTATATATCTTTCAGTGAAACATTTCAAGTATATGCTAGAAGGTAGAAAATTTGTAATTGTAAAGCCACTGACCTTTGCTTTTAAGCAAAAAAATGAGAAAGCGCCCCCCACACAATTGCGTCAACTACAATACATTTCGCAGTTCACCACAGATATTCGGCATATTAGTGGACAAGAAAATGTGGTTGTAAACACTCTATCACGAATTTCTGTTATTGATTATGAACAAATTGCCGTAGAACAAAGTACAGATCCAGAATTGAAAGATCTAATGGAAAGTGACACGACACTTAAATTTAGCCAGTCTGTACTTCCATCTTCAAAAATTTTATGGGGTAATACTTCACAAAAAAGATTAGGCCTTATATTCCAAGTAGTTTCAGGAGAAAACGCTTTGATCAAATTCATAGGTTCTCACACCCTAGCATTAAATCTACCATTAAACAGATGACTGCTAGTTTTCTGTGGCCTGGAAGGAAAAAACAAATAAAAGACTGGGCCCAAGCATGTATCAGGTGCCAGAAATGTAAAGTTACTGGGCATACCAAATCTAAATTTGCAGAATATCCAGAACCAGATACCCGTTTCAGTACAGTGCATATCGATCTCATTGGTCCATTACCCTCTTCAAATGGGTACGTATATTATTTACCTAGCATCGACCGATTTACAGGCTGGATAAAAGTTATCCCATTACCATACATCACTGCAGAAGTTGTAAGCAAAGCCTTCTATGAGCATTGGATTTGCAGATTTGACGTCTCATATAAAATTATTACGGATCAAGGAACACAGTTTCAATCACAGTTGTTCAGGAATTTGGCTGTAATATGTGCGGTTAAAGTCCTTCACACTACAGTGTACCATCCCCATTGCAATGGAAGAATTGAGAGGCTTGATAGGACGTTGAAGACTACTATAAAAGAGCATAATAATGCTCAGTTAGACTGAAATACTACCAACAGTTCTGTTGAGTCTTAGATCTGCTTTACGATGTGACACAAATCACTCGATAGCGCAAATAGTACATGTAACAAATATTAAACTACCTGGTGAATTTTTTGATCCACCCAATTTCAATGTTGATTCTGCTTTGTGGATAAGCTGCTAAACTACATGGATAACTTAAAGCCAATAAAACCACGGTGTGCTACGCATCAGAAAGTTTTTAATCCATAAAGATTTAAACTCACGCTCGCGTGTTTTTGTGAGAACAGAAAAAGTGAAAACGCCACTTGAACCAACTCACATGGGACCATTTCCAGTATCTAACAGAATGAGAAATATTTTTCTGTGCTCGTTAAAGGCAAAGCAGTTAATATTTCTGTTGACAGATTAAAGCCCGCATACATGCTAGCTACTGATTCTGATGCTGTTCCAGACAAAGTCATTGTGGATAACAAAACTAACCAACATTCAAGGGAAACGTTTTCCCAAGCTATGAGCGACAGCAAAACTTTTACAGCCCAGGCCAGTTCCGGTAGACAGGTAAGATTGTCCGTTCGGTTTCGAGATCGAAATTCAGTGTCCAGGCTGAATCTCGACTCATCGGTAAAAAGCAAGGTGCTCCACTGAAGTCTGGCCGAAGGTGCATGTTTTCTGTACTATGCTGAACGCAGTTTATTATGCGCTGAGGTGAGCGGGATACAGCCCTCTGTTATGTCATGCTGCGGTGAGCGTGATACAGCTCTTTGTCTTCTGGCATACAGCACTCTGTCATGAAAACTTCAGGCAACTGTGGACTGTGAAACTCGCGTTTCAGTGACAGTATACAGCTCACGTGAGAGTTGTGAAGCCGTAGCAATCTTGTGTCGCTACGCTGAAAGTGCCAAATAACGACCCTTATTCGGTGTTGTGGATCTTGGTCGACCTTGTTTACGCCTCTCGATATGGATCCAATGTTCTGAAACTTTCAACAAATTACAGACGACACCATTCGTTACATTGAGTTCTGAGACCACCTGTGCTTGTGATTAGCCTGCCCGCATTTTCCATCTCATTTTGTCATTCATGTATTCATGCTAGTCGTTTTATCTTCAATCCTATGAAATTTACTCAAGTCTTACGAGAAACACGGTGAATATCATGAAGAAGTACGAATACATAAATCATCGAAAACTTCTTGTTAGTTGTGCACCTCCCTTTGTTATTGCAATCGGCGGGACCAAACGTATATATGTATGTACGTGTACCTAACTCCTTACTTGGGCTTCATTTTCGCGACCGTTGGTCGTAGTCGTATACTTCCAATTGCAGAACTGTTTTAAATGACGAAAATATTCATGTTTGGGCAATATCAAAATTTTAAAAAGTTACTTTTCGACAAATAACGAAATCCAACTTTAAGTTCGTGAGTTAAATTAGTTAAATTAAAAGCTAAGTCAACTTTTAATGCTTTCTCCAAGTTTCTCTTTGGAAAAGTTTTATGCTTATTATGAGAAAATAAAATTATAAGAAGTTTGACTCTAATATGACAAAGCTTGACTGGGATACTTAATTTCAAAATCTGAAATTTTTTATGGCATTTTTCAACTTGCCTTGAGGAATCGCTTAATTAAGTTAGGATAATTCCAGGAAATAAGTTTAAATGAAGTCCAGAAAAAAAGGCGTATAATTTAATAGGCCGTATATGTAAGTCATGTGGTGTCTACATCAGATTTTTTGTTTTTCTGCATCCCTTCAACACTGGCAAATTTTGAGCAGAAAATTGAAGAAGTGTGAAAATAATTTGAAAGAAAGAAAATTATCCTTTACTTCATGGACGGCAAGAGCAGGTGTACTATTAAAAAAACCAAAACTTGGTTACAGTCATATAAAAGAAGTCTTATCTGACATCTGTGTTTCAATCACGAAAAAGAAAAATGTACAGATATGAAATTATGCTCATGACAATAATTTGGAATTAATAGAAATAATTTGGCATTTCACAGAGAATGAACGTCCGTAGAAAATCCCTAAAATCAACGGAATGCACGCGGTTTAAGTGAAATGTTTTATTAAAATTTTTGTAAAATTTTATTGTACAATCCCGCCATGAATCTTTTAAGATAAAAAAGAAGAATTTAGTTTGATATATTTGATGTTTAAAAAACAGAAATATTTTGTGACAATAACAACAGAATTTGCTCGCAGAAATGAAGTAAATAAAAATAACATAGAAAATTGTGAAATTTCTTTAATTTGAATTTAGGAAAACATCTGTGTGGAAAAGTTAAATTTAGAAAAATAAAAAGGTATTATGCATTTTGATGATGAAATGGAACTGTTTCAATTGTTTTTAAAAGATGATGAAAACAAATTTAATTCTGCCAAACAAATATCCAATGCTACCACAGAAATGTGATTAACTTTCTTTAAAGTATAAATTATTTGCGAAAATATTTTGAATATTCCTGTTTACTACAAGTCCGAAGAAAAATCTTTCTGCATCTTAAAAAGTGTAAAACACTGTGTTAGAAGTACGATGTCAGAAGAAAGGGTATTTCCCCCCTCCTTTCTGCATGCTTTCGTGGTGTAACGGTAGTACACTCGACGAAAGGGTATTTCCCCCCTCCTTTCTGCATGCTTTCGTGGCGTAACGGTAGTACACTCGACACGTATTCGAGAGGTCCAGGTTCGAGTCACGGCGAGGGCATTACTCATTTTTCATGTCTCATGCTTCAAAATAAGCTAATGACTCTACAGTGGCGCCCGAACTAAAATGTGGTGGATGATGATATTTCGCCACCAAGATTTAGAGTTTAAGTCCCCTTATCCTCAGTCGCCCTTTAAAAGGGTGAGTATATAAGGTATTGTCTCCCTCCTTTCTTTATGCCTTCGTTGTGTAACGGTAGCACACTCGGCGCGTATTCGAAAGGTCCAGGTTCGAGTCCCGGTAAGGGCATTGCTCACTTTTTACGCCTTCTTTCGCTTCAAAATAACCTAATGACTCTATTATATATGGAAGAAGATGTGTTAAGTAATATCGATACTTAGAAAATAATTGATGAATTTGCTAGGAAAAAAGCAACGAAAACATTTATTAAATATTCTACTTGATAGTTATCTAATTAAATAATCAGTTATTTTAAGTTAAAGGTATACTGCATATACAATTTTAGCAGTTTGATGATTTTCCTAAATATTTAATTTTTTGAATATAATATTAATTTTGCTATATTTTATTCTTGATGTGCAGAAGAAAAAGATAAGAATGCTTAGAAATAAAAATATTAAATCACACTTTTATTAAAATATTAATAATATTAATTAATTATGAGTATTTAATTATTTATTACACTTCAATATTGATTGCGTTTCAAGCAGATAGATAAGTAAATAATTTCTAAGGGGGCCTGAAGATTTTACCTCTAGGGTGAATTCGCTTCACCCGTCTTTGCTATTCACTGTGTAGAATCTGCTTTCATGAAATTCTATACTTCATTCCGATAAACTCATAACTAGAGGTATAATTCATTCTACTTTTATGATCGTACTTACTTGATATTTTTAAGAAAATTTGTTGCAGTTTATGCTGTTAGCTTAAAAGTTTGTTTTCTGTGAAATGATGGGTTCCCCTCCTTCAAACAGAAAGAATTCCTATGGTTGAGTTATTTCTCAACGCATTCTTATGGAAAATTAGCTGAAGCGTTTAAAAGGACCTTTTCAAATATTCGTAAACCTAATGACGTTATCTCATATAATGATACGTGCAGCTAGGAGAAACTTTTCCGCGAAAAAGCTTCTTCTTCTCCTGACATGGGAGGGTATCTTACCGAAACGTTACCGAAACCGATGTCCCGGCTAGCTATGCAGGATATTTTGCAATTGAGATGAAAATGTTTCGTTTAAAATTATATTCCTCGCAAGATCGCAGGACTTAGTAGATAAGGGCTAATTCATAGAGCTTCCTCCCTTGAAACAGGAAGTGAGGAGTGATGACGTAGTCATGTTGACAGTGACTGTAAAGATGCAATTCACAGCAAAGAAACAAACGTTTTAAATTTGAAAAAAACAGCCTTAAAAATATGCATGAAAAAATAGCTTTAATTGAGAAGAGAAGATGTCATTACTTTAAGTTTTTAATATAACATTTAAAAGTTAATAATAGTTATTTATTAGTTAAAAAATAATGGTACACTTCGTTTTCTTAAAAGCTGTAGGGTCCCTCCTGTGCATTTATTATTAAATTAAAAAAATTATGGCATTCATTATCTTTTCTTCATCTGCATACTCAGTGGGAGAATTCTATTCCTCTTTCTAAGATAACTATAATAACAGCTTTTTAAAGTTAGGCAAACCCCACCCCCTTAGTTTGGTGTAGTTTTGGGTTTATGTGTTATTTTTTCCCCCTGCAGCTAAAGAAGAGGATCTTATGTTTGACTGTGAAACATAAGAATGAAAAATCAATAGTTTTATTCAAAATTTGAAATCGATATTTTTATTCAAAATTTATTTTAATCTAAGATTGCCTTTTTGATCTAATTATAAAGTTTACATTGGCGTGTTTCTCTTCCGCTTTGATATAATAACAGATATTGTAAGAATAATTGTTTAACTGACTTTTATACACATACATTTAAATAAATTTCTGTTGGTCACAATTTGGAATTCAAAAAAGCAGCTAAATATTAAAATTTTCAGAGTGCCGTTTATTCAACTAATAGTAATATATTCAACTACTAAGCAACTTACTTTTAATTTAAACTAAAAAGAAATATACTAAAGAAATATACAAAAATTGAGAATAAATAATGACATCCTAATCTCGTTCTTTTATTTATCAGATTTTTCTATGACACAAAACAGAAAAAATAATATTTGTATGTAAATTATTGTAAACATTTTTATTTTTTGCTACATCTTTCGGCTACACCGCCTCATGACATTTCGACTTTCAGGAAGTTTGTAATTTTGGAAGGAAATTACTAAAACGTATCAACACAAACTCATCAGATACTCATCATAAATACTCATCAGCAGTTTGGTTCTTTTGGTAGACTTATTAATTTTCAACTACAGGAAAAAAAAACTCTTCTCATGCAAATGTACTCAAAAACAAAGCGAGTATTCTTATTGCAAAAATTAGTAACTTAAGATATTTATTTTTTGACAACTACTGATAACAGTTAATCAAATTTGTAGCTTAAAATCTTTGAATAAGATTTATATCACACTGTAAATTAATTAATTAGCTTTATTTCTAGATTTTCCGAAGGGTGCGTTCGTTTCTGATAATGACTATAACGTAAAACTAGACTGCAGACTATTAAAATCTTAAACCTTTTCTTCAAATTTTTGGCATAATAATGCTAATTAATTTAAGCGAAATGTATTCGCAGGCAGCATAAAATTACTTCGAGGGCCGCCAGTTTGACTTTGACACTGCTTCGCTAGAAAACAATATATGTGATTAAATTTAATTTGGGATGTCCACATTGCTTGTTTTAAACAGGCGAAGTCAGAGCAGACGCAACCGAGGCCTACGTGATATATCAGGTTGGCATTGGATGCAACCATGGACCTTATAAGGATCTATCCATGGACCTTTCCTGTAAGATCCATGGATTTTTGGATCACCCTGTATTATCGCTGCTTGAAAAAGATCATTTTAATTTTTTTGCGCCATATACATTGGAAAAATGGAATTCCAAACGCATATATTGTTAACCCAGATCTATATTAACTGGCATTATAATAAATACAGAGTATTAAAATATATATTGCAACTAATTTCGGAAACGTAAGGCGTTTCTAATGAAACGAAATAAATTTAAATATTTGCGAGCGAAAACTTCAAATTAAAAATTGCGCATTAAAATTTCAAGAAGTTAAAAATGTATTTAAAAAAATAAAGCATAAAAAAATCATAAAATTAAAAACAAATTGCAATTTGATCTTGCTATGCAAATATCAGTGATGCACCAGAACAATTCTTAACAAAGCAGTGACGATAAGCCTGCTAGTTTAAGAATTAATGGGCCAGAAATTCATTTTAAATCCATTTTACGATTCGTTATGGAAAAAAGAATCCTTTATTCTTCCATGCGTACAGACATCAGGCAAAAAAATCGTCGAAATGAATTCTGAAACGATAAGAATGGATATTTCTGCTGAATTATGATTACAGAATTTTTTTCACGATTACAATACTTCTTTTGTTTTTCACTAGGAAATAAAAAATAAACTTAACTAATGGGTAAATAAATGAAAGTATTTTGTAAAGCGAGTTAAACAACTTCGTGACACTTGTATCTAAACGATCCTTCGAGACAAATGCTTCCTTTTAAGTTGTTTAAAGTTCAAAGTTTAACTTCATACTCCTTGATCAGATGATGATATACTGATGGACGTTGCGATTTTTTTATTTGTATTCAAAATCTTGCTGACGAAAGATTTAGATAAACTACATTAAATTTATCTTTATGGCATCAAACTAATTTATCTATGCAGCAGTAACCAACTTCTCTCCACTGTATGGCAACTTAAGCTGTTTGTTAGATGTACAATGTTTAGTAAATATTTAATCGTACGTTCTGAGATAACGAACATAGATAATATTAAAATTGTAAGGGCACTTATTTCAAAATACCTTTGTAAATGATTTTCAACTTGCAGATTTCTTATCTCAAAAGCACTATACTTGCTGTTTACACATTTTTAGAACGGTTTCCGGGCCGTTTAATGAATGTCTTATAGAGTCATCAGGATTTTTGAAGCAGGAAACATGAAAAATGAGCAATGCCCTCGCCGGGATTTGAACCTGGACCTCTCGAATGCGCGCCGAGTGTGCTACCGTTACACGACGAAGGTATGCAGTAAGGAGCGGGAAAATACCTTATATACTCCCCTTTTAAAGGGCGACTAGGGATTAAACGACCCAAACGCCAAATCCTGTGGTGAAGAATCATCGTTTACCACCTTTTAGTTCGGGCATCACTGTAGAGTCATTAGGTTATTTTGATGCTGGAGACGGGAAAAATGAGCAATGCCCTCGGCGGAATTCGAACCTGAAACTCTCGAATACGAGCCGAGTGTGCTACCGGTTACAACACGAAGGCATGCAGCAAGGCAGGAGAAAATACCTAATAGTCTAAAATGCGAAAATGTTCGATCTGATACTCGTTTTCTGGACTATAAGTCTACATCGTGAGTTCCATGATACGAGTAGAAAGGCTTTTCGTAAAATTTCCCGGGTTCTCTGATTTCCAGTACTTTCCGGAGTCCATCAATCGTGGGGGGTTTGTGCTTAGAAAGAGCTCTTTTCAAGGGACCAGAGATGCAATAATCCACAGTTAAAACATCAGGAGACCTTGCAGAAATACGTTGAATACACATATATATATATATATGCAATACCTATATCAATCTTCACTTTTTTCAAGGAATGCAACTTTCAAAATATGACTTGTTGCTTTGTCTTGATGACGATTCAGTCTTTGAAAGTCATTGGGATAAAGAAATGGAAATTCTTCTGTGAATTAAGAATATAAAAGTTTCTGCCTTGCTTTTCTGAATTCGAAATTATATAAACGATAGAAAATCAAAGTATTAGAAACATATATTACCATCAGTACAAAATTCAAAGAAATAAGTAGACAAATTCTTAAACATTGTAAGAATTTTTGCTTTTTTAACTAACCAGCCATTTTATGTTTAGGAAATTTTCTGGTATTCTCCTTATCCGCCTTCCTGCCACAATGCAAATTTTAGTTCGTGTGTATTCAAATGTGGTAGAAAGAGAGTATTTAAAGGAGTGTTTTAGATTGTTGAATTAGAGAGTGTTCCGCCTGCTGAAAGCCACATTACTAGTTGAATCTCTTAAGCAGTTTGTCGGCGGCATTCCGTTATTCTCGTTATTAGGCTTGTCACGCCGATGTTAGGTTTCAGACAACTTGCGAGTATTCTTTCTGTATAGCCTTTTCGACTAGCATACACTGGTGTGCAAAAATTAAGGACGAGACGTTTTTTTCAATATAACTTTGTACAAAAGCTTTCCAAATCAACACATTTAATACAGTAAGATCCCCAATACGTAAGGACATGAGTAATGTAAGCAACACTTACTAAAAGAGAAATCAGAGGGATAAAAAGAAGCTTTATTGAAAACGTAGCATGGAGCGCAATGCGACTGATGGCCAAAACATCCCTGTGATGGGTGTCCAGCAAGAAACATCCGGTCTATAATAGGGGATATGAACTCCCCTGACTGCTAGGCAGGTTTCACATCATTTGTGTATGCTGGATATGTGGTTGTTAATGAGCTGTTGAGACACTGCTGCTCGTTCTTCTTGTAGCACCAATCGCAGTTTCGGAATCGTTACTGGCGATAAGTTACGTGCTGCCACGGGTCTCCCTAGTAAGTTCTGTACATGCTTGACGGGACTTAGATCCAGAGACCTTGCCGACCAATCCATGTGTTCAATATCTTCACTCTCCAACAGCTCTTCGACAGTAACTGTGCGATGAGGTGGAGCGTTGTCGTCCATGAAGAGGAACTGAGGACCCATAGCCCTTGTGAAAAGACGCATGTAAGGAAGAAGAACCTCGTTACAATAGCAGTCCCAGGTGACGAACCTCCTTGGGAGATATGAAGGTCGGTCCGGCTACCAAGCATTATGTCTGCTCGAACGAGAACTCCGCGACCTCCAAAACAGTCCCTTTTGATGATGTTGAAGGGGTTATTGCGTGTTCCCCGCTCTGTCCAGATGTGTATGTGTCTAGAATCGCAACTCAGACTAAATCTGCTCTCATCTGTAAAGAGTACTCGTCCCCATTCATTGTCTCTCCAATTCCGGTGTTCCCGGCACCACAGAGAACGCCTTCTCCGATGGGCAGGCGTTAGAGGTACACACCGTACAGGGCGTCGTGCAAACAGACCACCACCGTGCAGTCTTCTGGCCACGGTAAAACGCGATATCGGTCGTCCAGTCGCCTGTGTCGTGTGTCTAGCGATTTCTCCCGCTGTCTGCCGCCTGCTGTTTCTTGTGGCCTGTAAGGCAATATACCGGTCATCTGCGGTGGTTCCTCGTGGACGACCACTACTAAACAACCCCCGGATAGCTGTTCCTGTAGTTTGAAATTGTCTCCAAAGTCGTGAAACGATGCTGTGAGCAATTCCGAACTCTGCAGCCACACTTGTCACACTGCGGCCACCCTCCAACTTCCCAATGATTCGGCCTCGGGTAAAAGCATTCAGATGTCGTCTAACAGATAGATTATTCGCCATTTCTCGTTGAGGCAGCAACTCCGTGTGATTTTAACTGCTATACGGCGTGCTATCTCTTTGCCAGAAATACTGATCTTACACCGACAACATGCTTTATACTACTCAGACACTCCCCCATTACGTCTACCTGCATATTTGCGCATGTGCTACCGTACATCACCTTACTTAATCTCCTGATTGGTCTTTCTGTCCGCTCTGCCTCCTCGTTCAGCGGATATGCTAATTTTTCGACTTCGTCCTTAATTTTTGCACACCAGTGTAGTTTAATTTAAATTCATTATTTCTGAGTTACGACATAACTGCTGGCTGGTTCTGTAAGCACAAGACGTGCCTTCTGTTAATCTATTGAGTTTAATAAAAGGCTCTTTTACACCCTTAATACGCCTCTGATATAATTTCCAAGACACAAAGATAATACTCTTGCGTCTTCCTGAGACTCAAGTTGATTTATGCCTCTAAAAAAAGGTGAGATTCTAGAACAGTGATTCTCAACCTTTTTCTGTAGCAGCACACTTTTTACGATTTCAAAATTTGGCGGCACGCAAAGAAAAAGATAAGTTTAAAAGCTGTTTACTCTCCTATAATACACGGTGTAAAATAATTTATGATAATAATTTTGAATTTAAAATAAAATAATGTGTATTACAAAAACAGCAGTACGTTTACTAAGGGATTAATTACAAGTTAATAATAAGAATACTTTTAATAAGAAATTTGAGCTTGATTTTATTTGATAATTTCATTTATATTTGGTCGTAAAAAATGACAACGCTACTCTGATATCGTCTTCTACATCTAACACTTTCGATCTTTCATTCGCTTTTATGTTGATTAATACTGAAAATCCGAATTCACACTAATAAGATGTAGAAAATTGTAATAATAGATTGAAAGCTTTTTTTGGCCATCATGGGATAATCGCATCTAATGTTAATCCAAAATGAATTGATTCTTCCGAATATTTTAAAATTAAATCTCGATTATTAGAAAGCGAAATTAGTTCTTCCTCTTCATTCAAAGTCAAGTCAAATACAGAAGCATTCGTTATCACAAACGGATTACGAACCCCATCATTTTTTTTTTTATATCTAAATTTGGGAAGTAATGAATTATTCTCTCCTCTAATGTTGCCAAATGGTCAATAAAAGTTTTATGAATAGCTTTATTAAAGTCTTTTGGAACTGACTCAAACTTTTCCAAATTGCCTTCCTGAGCTTTATTCTTCCATAATGTTATTTGTTTTTGGAATTCCACAAGTTTATCTGTTGAGTTTACTATATTTTTTTTCAGCCCTTGCATATTGAATTTATATTATTAAAAATAACAAAAATGTTTGATAAGTAAGCTAATCCCCCATCTGCACCAATCAGAACTTCTCAATTTAAATTATATAATGAACATGCGCGAAAATGCTCCAAATTGTGCTTTCTTCCAGAACATCAAAATCGGCTTGGATACCACAACTGGCGCGCTTATTAATGTCTTAAAAACTGAATTTCACCAATTCTCATGTGTACCGTATACTAGGACTAAACCCATTATAACCTTTACTATATACGTTTCTAAAATTTGGGGGCACACTTTAAGGATTTGGCGGCATACAAAAGTGCCGTGGCACTGTAGTTGAGAATCACTGCTCTACAACATCATAATTTTGTTGTTGCTATTAGATTTATTTTAAATTTAATTAATTAATTTTTTTTTCATTCTCTCCCTCCCCCAGTTCTAATTTTAATGTATTCATTTGGAACAGAGCTATTTTTTTCAGTTAATATGATGTAGTAGGTTAGTCACACTTATATTATCTTAGTTGTTATACTTGTGGACAGGTAGGTATATAAATTAACATTTCTACCAAATTTTTATTAAAACTATGGATAAATTAACTTCTTACATGATTAAATTTCTTACAGTGACAAGCAGTGCAATTTTATAGCATCTTAAATACAGAAAAGACTTTTATGCATCATTGCTTGTTAGAAAACATATTATATTTCCGGTCTTTTTGTTTGTATCGTTGATGTTATCTCGAACAAAGGACAATAGCATCTTTTTGAGGTACTGAGAATTGGACTGAGCATTACTGATAATCATTTTCTCTGACTACCTCCACAGATGACGAAAATCGTCTGAAACTCGAGTGGTCGTCTCAGAAATGTAACTTTACGATAAAAGTTAAAAGCAAAATTCTCAAAATTATTGAGAATTTGAAAGTATTTCATTATATGTCATTCGTTTAATTAAAAATCTGATGTGGACTCCACGTGACTTCTTGTAATGTTACTTAAATTATACGCATTCTTTTATGCACTTCATTTCCTCGATTTATTCTAACTCAATTAACCGATCTCTCGAGGCAAGTCGAAATCGACATCAAAAATTGCAAATTTTTTAAATTAAATATTCCGCTCAATTTTTTTTTGTACGGGAGTCAAACTTTTTATAATTTCATTTTTTCATAACAAGTTTAAAATTTTTCCAGATATAAGTACAGGAACCTGGAGATGGCATTGAAAGTTATATTTCGCTATTTGTGGATAATTAATTTTATTTTAAATTTGACAATGCTTAAACATGTGTATTTTTGTCATTTAAAACACTTCTGTAAGTGCAGTACGTAACTACGACTAACGATTGCGGAAGAAAAAGCAGGCTAAGGACTTCTGCTACTGCCGATTGCAATAAAAAAACTATAAACTAAACTAATAAAACTAGATGCTATAGCTGTCTCAAGTATAACATTTGAAGATTCTACAGCTAATCATGTTTTGAGTTAATGCGAGATATATTCATACACGCATACGTATGTATGTACGTACAGATGAATCCATTTTAAATCCATTTTGCAAACCGTTTTTGAAAAAAAGAATCCTTTGCTCTGTCCATACGTTATAAAACAAGTATTTTCTCCATCTTTTCACTATGCCTTCCTGGTGTAACGGTAGCATAATAATCGACATGTATTCCAGAGGTCCAGGTTTGAGCATTGCACATTTTTCATGTCTTCTGCTTCAAAATAGCCTAATGTCTCTACAGTGGCGCCCGAACTAAAAAATGCTGGAGAATAATTCGTCACAACCAGGATATGACGAATGAGTCCCATAATCCCCAGTCGCTCGTTAAAAGGGGGTGTATATAAAATGTTTTCTTCCTCCTTTCGGCATGCCTTCGTAGTGTAACGGTAGCACGCTTGGCGCCTATTCGAGGTGTCCAGGTTCGAGTTCTAGTGATGACACTGCACATTTTTCACCTCTCCTGCTTCAAAATAAGCTATTGACTCTACGAGGTACAGATGTCACGCAAAAAATAAAATGAAATAACAAAATAAAGACAGAGTTGGAAGGAAAATGGAAAGAAAAAAAGTGAAAGGTTTCAGATTTTAAATTACGTCCAAAGGGGCGTTTTTTTAACATTTTGTGTGTTACCTTTATTTATGAAATATCATGTTCTGCGGACTTTAACCATAAAATTCAGTTCAAGAGTAATATTGCAAAATAATTTTAAAATGAGCATATCTTTAGAATTTCCGATACACACTCTCTCGCGCTGGAGATAAAAATGTTTTTTTTTCTGTACAACGTTGCCATTGCTCGCTTTGAAATCATTGAGTTTGTTAATCAAAAATTCGTTAAAGTTTTACAAAATGTTAAATCGATAATAAAACAAAATCCAAATTTCAAATTTGAGCTTCCAGATGCCCATATTCTCAGGAGGATTACGTTATTCAAAATTTGATGGCTCTAAGATGTGTCTTCTAAGATGTGCTTCTAAGATGTGTTGTGTCGCCCAGACGATATAATGGTTAGGGAAGACCACTGCGGTACGAAGGCTCGGGTTTGAATCCTGGAGAAGGCATGGATGCTTGTAAATGTGTAGTGTCCGTGCGGCAGGATGCAATCTAAATAGGCAGCCTGTCGAAAGTCCTCTCGAGAGGTTGTTGGTAGGGGAAGAGAGGTGGGTGACCCTCGGACTCGTTTTTCCGGAGTGCTCTCTCTCAAAATTGGGGCAGAATTGAGCTAGGGGCTGTCACCTATTTGGTGCTGAAGATTCTTGCCAACGACAGGTACATTTGACTCCTTGCAACGATGAATTTCGTAGGCTTGTTCTGCTGTTACTATCAGACAAGTGAGATAAGCCACAGCAGAAACGCAGATGTGTTGTTGTCACCAATCTCACTTGTCTGACAGTGGTCAACACGAGCCCCCGAAACTCATCTTGGCAAGGGATCAAATACGCGTGTTATGCATGTGGATTCTTTATTATTTAATTTCTTCAAATATAACACAGGGCGATAATATTTGGTGCCAATAATCTGAAAAGTGATTGAGACTTTTCTAGTGATTAAACACAAAACCCCGTTTGGAGACTAACAGCCCTTCTTGGCTAACGCCGTTTGAGCTAAAAAAAAAGGTGGAACTGTTTTAATCATATCCCGCTTTTACCAGATTCGCCATATGATGTCTACTTTTTTGGCTAAAATGACATTCTTTCTTCGTTTGTTTTGGTTTTGTTGATTATAGCAAAGCTTTCCACGGCTATCTGCTTAAAGTGAGGGATGCTTTCGTGGAGGACTTTCCAATGGATACTAGCTTGTATACACGTTACACATGGTGAAAACCAGGAAAAAGCCCATGCAGCCAGCCCGTTCGCCTGGAATCGAACACAGGTTGGAACTACCAGTGTTCAGAAAATTCTTTCTTATACGGTTTTCAGAGCATTTCTGAAATTAAGAAAAACGTAACGAAAGAACTAAAAAATAGTCCACAGACTGATTTCCACGAAAGACCCTAAAGTGATATAAATGCGCCAAGAGATGGAAGGCATTGGAGGAAATGTGTATAACAATCTAAACAGTGATCAAGGTTTTTTTCTTGAAATTCGATTATGATGTAAAATTAGTCCTGAAACTTTATTAGATGCGTTGCGTCTGTGCGCGTAACAGAGGTAGGCTGCGTGGGATCATAAATGTACGTGTATAAACCCATCTGCACTGCACTGTGAATTATCGAACAAGAAAATAAACGAAAATACAAAATTTTAAAGGCTAACATTTTTTGTAAAGAAAAATTCTTTCTATCCAATTTCGCATTCACCTTATTATCTGCCATTTTGAGATGTGTATCACGTGATAAGAAAAGATTTAATCCGAGTAGTGAAAACAGCAAACTCTTACGAAGCCCGATAAGTGAACATTTCCTGCTTTTTCCTTTCAGAAAGAAGTGCATCTACCCAGCTGCATTCTCATCCATTTTTTTTACACGAATCACTGCCTGATAAGGCGGTAGACATCTTCAAATTGTCTTCGGTGCCTTAAGGTCAAGGAGTACTATCTTGGATTACGGTTCATTAATGATTTGGCTGAACAACTGATTGGCCTTACTATCATTCCTTCTTCCTGTAAATTCTCAACTAAGTGTGTGGTAGCGAGGAATACTGATTAACAGGTAAGTACTACTTCTTTAAACTTCCTGTGATGCAGAGTAGATCATGGGATGCGTTTCATACCATCCTGCTGTAAAGCTATTTGTTTAAAAAAATTAAGACTACATTTAACAGCAAAATTTACTTTCATGTCTTACGTCTTTTCTTTGAAATATGTTATAAATCAAATTAGCGTAAAGTATGAGAAAACTCTTACATGTGTGATTCTGTACAGGAAGGGAACATTTTGAACAACTTTGTAATTAAATTACGTATTATTATATTTCTTTATTGTATATAAGAATTACTCCATAAAATAGTTTCTAATATTAAGAAGCGGGTATTAGAATGGTATTAACATTTATTGTTTTTTCTTTTTATTTATTCCTTTTTAACTTATTCCTATTTTAACCTGTGAGTTATTACGCTAAGACAAAATATTTAGCAATTTATTAATATGCAGTTTAATAGAAATAAATCACATATTATAAAAGTATATCAGCAAACTTTATAATGAATATAACATGAATTTCCAAGAACTTCCAAGAAAAAAACCAATTTAATCAATATTACTAAAAAATGAAGAAAACTAAAAATACAATTTTGCATACATTGCAGCAGAAATAAACTGTAGCTAGGTAGTCTCAATTTCAATTTATCGACATTTTCGAGCAATGAAATCTTCAACATTTTATGTATAATCAAGCGGTTTCAAATAATCTGTTGCATTTTATGTAAAAATATTATTTTTTGTTCTTATATCTATTATATCTATTACAACTGATTATCTAACTTCGATCATAATACAATAAAATAGCTTGCAAGGGGAATGGAAACACAATCTTTTGTAATTTGATATCTAACAACTTGAAATAACCATTCCAGTTTCTTAAATGTCCGGACACAAAAACTTATATATATTTACAATTATGAGTAAGATCCTATATAACTTGAAGAAATAAAATTGTCTTATATACTTACAGAGCTTATATGTCATTCTAGAAATCAAATATATTGATAGTGATTTATTGCGTATATAATTAGAGACAAATATATGTACGTCTGCAGGTATACAACATCGTATAAAATGTTTGAACTGAATTCCAAAATAGACAAAATATAAATTCTTTCTGAATCATTATACACATTTTTGATACCGCTAGAATTTTCAAATTTCACGGAAATAAAAATAGACAGAAACATATTACTTTCATGTTTGCATTTGCATGACCGATACTCTTTTGAAAAACACATATCATTCGGCATTTAATTGATAATTACTTACAGAAGCTCTTATAAGAATTAAATAAAATTTCATTAATTAATAGACACAAGTAAATCAAAAACTATAGAAAAGATAACATTTGACTTTTTGCTGAAAAAGGCATGGATCTAAATTGTCTGTCCCTTCATAGGAGGCAACGGTGGTCGCCCATTTGGTACCTCCATTATAAAATGACAATCACTTCTGGTCCTATTAGTGGCCAAAGCCTAAAATAGCTAATGCCCGTCATGAAAAAATGAGTTCTTATTCATAAATTTAGTGAATTGTAGGGATTATTTTAGTTTCCTAACAGTTATTTTTAATTTTGAATCTCTGTCCTTTAAATTCTTGTTTTCCAGAATGAGATTTCAGTATTGCATTTTATGTAAATGAAGTAGAACCAGTATTTAAAGGGAAGTTCAGTAACCTCCGTAGAAGAGCTCAGAAGTTCTCAGTACAACGTGCTCTGCCTTCGGGCTACGTCGTAGCTTTAAGCCTATCTTACTACGTACGGCCGTAGTCTTACGTGCCTGTTAGTATTCTCCAGTGAGGTTTAATTACGGTCCAACTCGGTTAGTTATCGTTGTATAGTTTCGGCTAAAGTTTAGCTAGTTAGAATTAGTTTAGTTTCTTATTTTCTATCTTAAGCCTAAGTGGAAGCTTTCCTCAAAGCTCAAGAGGGGCCGTCTGTTAGTATTTTTTGGAGTGAATAAATGGGTACTTTAACCATGCTTTGGACTTACATTTTATAGTTGTAAGAAGACCAGCGAATAGTCGCTAGACACTTCCCTAAAGTTCTAGTTGCCAAGGACACGTAAATTAACTAGAGCTTTATAGCCTACTTCTCATAACTAAATCATTTTAAAACATTAAATAAAAAAGACAAATTAAAATTTTTTTCTCTTAGTTCTTCCATTAAGTTCGAAAAAAAAAAAGCTCTTATATACGAAATTTATTTTAGGGGCTCTGAGTAGTCAAAGGCTTCTATAATTCAGCTGGCAGAGCACTGTTGATCAAGAGGTCTCAGATTCGAGTTCTTGTTGAAAAGTATATTTTTGTGATGGTATCGCTTACGTAATTAAGAGATAGAAAAAAATTAAAAACTACGATTACCCTAAGTAAAAGATATGAAGAAACAGACCAGACCGAAAGTGAGCTGGAATGTATCTTGTCTCAAATGAAAGAAAAGCGGATTTAAGGAGACTTGATTCATGAAGTTATAGGGGGTTTTGATTCAAAACTTGAATGTTTTACTCATCGGGGATTCTCTTTTATTTCCTTTAGAAACAAACGTTTACATCCTTATTGTCGAAAGCCCTATCTTGAGCAAAGTTTAGTTAAATATTATGTCAAAAGAAAGCGTTAAGAAATTTTAAAGCAAATGTGCTTGCATAAATTTATTTTAAATATGATTCACTTATATATCTGATATTTAAAGTATGGTAAAAAATTTAGAGAATGTACAATACATAAACTTTATCTAAAATTAAAATAAATTCCTGTTAAGCGCATTTTAGCCTCAGTATTTTTGGGGGAAATATTACCAATAAAAATAAAAGTAATAATACTCTAGACTGTATTTTAATAATTTAACAAAATATGCCTCATTTTGTTCTTCAGTCAGATAAATGGCTTAGATAATCCGTATATTTACTACTTTTCCAACGGTAAAATGGTTGATAACAGTGTAGGTTTTAATAGATATGACTGTATATTTTATTTATTTCACTCTAAAAATGATTTTCAAGCATTTCTTTTCGGGTAGGGATATTCAGCAACAATATGCCATATAAAATGTTTCCCATTATTTTGATATATAAAATACTGAATTTAAAAATATTTATTTTGTCAAAAATTGGAACTGATTAGCTTCTAAGCATTCAAAGTTAAAAATTACGGAGCATCGTGTTAATGGTTTTAAAAGTACGGAAATACCAGTAATATATTCAACTCGTAAAATAATATTCCATGAAAAGGACTTAATTTATTTCATCTATTATTGATTTACTTATTATAAATTCGTCCAAGAAATCTAGCAGAAAATTTATATTCCTCGAAACTATTAATACTTACAAATTTCTTGCCAAATGAAATTTATTTAAGAAAATCATTTCCCTCTAACTTATTTTGAGATTTAGCTTCTTTTTTAACTTTTAAGTGTCCATCGATGCATCACAATAAAAGCTATTTTACCTGAGAAATCTTTAACAGCCAAACCTTTTTGAATGTCTTCTAACAAAGAATTCGTGTATTACAACGTAAATCTTTTAAAATGGATTTCTTAAGTTAGTATGTAGCACAAGTGAAGCAGAAAGCTAGCTATTGCATATGGAAATACTATATTGAAGGTAAATGGCTGATTGAATGCTCGTAATATGAAAATTTATTGCTGAAAACCATTTTTAAATTTTATTGGACGAGTCAGAAAATTTGCTGAAGTTTGTATTGAGGTTCTACACAATAGCCAACGTAAAAGTCGTTATCATTTTAAAAACGGAAAGTTTTAATGAAATAATTCTAAGTTAGAGAAAATATTTTACATTTTGTTCCACCAGGAAGCTTTTATTTACTTTGAATTCGTATAATAATGAATAAAATTAGCCAGTATAAATAGCGGTAGAATGATTGTTTGCCGGCAGCAACTCATTCTAATTTCTTGTTAACTGCTTGAGCAATGAGCTACAGACTTAACGATAACTTTTCTATGCATCGTTTGCTTTAGTCACAACAGCAGTTCGCAAAGATGTAAATTTGTCTTCACCTAATCTCACAACTTCTATTTTATCCCTCTTCTTGGAATGAAAAACTACTGTCACGTTGATGAAAGGTACTGAAGAAGTTTAAAATTTCATCAGGTTTTCAACAAGGATCTGGATTATGTCTCCTATTTCAAATCCTCCTGAAATTTCAAATCGCTTTAATTATGATACAGTATTTTGAAGCTAAAAAACACTTAGTGTGCTGTGTGATGTATTTTGTTTTCGGGTACGTATTAAGGCTGCCAAATTGTATTCATACTTAAATCAAGAGGTCAAATAGTTCACTATATTTCCACCAAATTGTCAAGATGGGGTTTAAAAGGTTTAAGTGTGAAATTACAATTTTAATATTGAGATGTATCTGGACGGTTAACTCAAGTGAGTAATTAGCCTTTGAAGCACTTAAGGGTATCTAATTCAAACCTAAGTACTTATGAAATGATAAGCCTTCATTGTGGCAATTCAGCTACAACAAGACCAGAAAACCATAAGAAAAGTGCTAAAAGTTGTTTCTTGTGTCTTTCATGAAGTGTAGCAATGTGATCTTGACTAACGATTCAAAGTTTTCATAGTTTCTGTTACCCTTCTATAATACCATTGATTTTCGCGTTTCACCAGGTGCTGTGTGGGAATGTCATACGTAAGCACCAACGTGGACAGACCGTGATAATGTTCTACAGTTTGGATTACATCATAAAAAGCTGGTGCTGGTTGCTGATAGAAGTTAATGATTTAAAATTTGCAGGATTTTTGTTGCCGTTCTATAATATCATTGATACTCTGGAGTTTCCCCAGGTGCTGTGTGGGAATGTCACATATAAGCACCGATGCAGACAGACCATGATGCTGTTCTACAACTTGGATTATACCGTAGAAAGACAGTGCTGGTTGCTCATAGACATTTAAAATTTGCATGATTTTGTTACCATTCTATAATATCATTGATACTCTGGAGGTGACCACGTGGAAGTCACCAGGGGCTGTGTAGGAATGTCATACATAAGCGCCGATGCAGGTAGATCATAATGCTATTTTAGAACATGGTTTATGTCATGGAAAACTGGATCTGAGCGCTGACAGACATTCACGATTTCAAATTTGCATGATTTTGTTACCGTTCTATAATGTCATTGATACGCTTGAGATTCTGGAGGTGCTGTGTGGGAATCTCATATCTAAGTGTCGATGCTGGTAGATCATGATGCGATTCTAGAACTTGAATTAAGTTAAGTAATATTATTTTGTAATTTTTATCCTGTGAATTAAAAGATGCATTAAGAAATTCAAAGTAAATTTACTACACGTTTCTAATTAGCTTATTTTAATAAGTTTAATCACATATCTGTATGGTAGCTGTTCTAGATTTCACATATCTCCATAGATTTTTGAGAGGAAGAGAAGCTAGCACTATATATTCATAGAAATTGCAGAGTTCCAGCTCCTACTATACATATTATATACTTTTGAGATCTGAAACTTGGTATTTATAGAAATGTAAAATGCATGGAACATAAAGTTATTCTCAGCCGGTTATCCCTCATATTCTTAGCATTCAATAGGATTCAAATTGCAGTTCACCTCTGCTTTACATAAACATCTTTAAATCCATCTCCGTTTTAGATAATTACCAGTTACTGATGTTACGAATCAAAAATTCTCATATTGCCTAGGTTTTAATCAGTAATCTACCAATCCTTGTATCTACTTTAAGCTTCATTCTCTATTTCGGATTATTATAAATTTATCATATTATTAGTAAAAATGTTAATTTAGATCTTTTTTGTCATACATTTGGAAACCCACTGCAGCTTTATATGTGCGTGAGATTTGAAAATTTTACAGGAAAATGCTGTGGTTTCACCTGTGCGTGAGTTAACAAATTATATTTCCTCATTAGCTGAAAATGATTTCCTTCTTGCTACAACCCAATTCAATTCAGTTATCTGATTATTGGTTAAAAGAGTTAATTTTGATCTTTTCACTGAACCTTTCGAAGAGTCCTGTAATTTTATTGTGCGTGAAAATAAATAATTTTTTAGTAAAATGCTATAGCCTGCGTGAGAGTTAATAGATTATATCTGCACATTTGCTAAGCATTTCCTTGTTGCTACAATCAGATTCAATCCTTTTATATTGCAAAGGCTTTGTGGACATTTAAGGAAATTTCCGTTTAAGTGAAATTCAGCTTCCTTGAGGTGTGTTTGAATAGCATTCGTCATATAAATCACAATCATTCAAAAAATATTTAGTTACGTAAGACAAAAGATAGTAAATGCTGCAATTTTGAACACATTGTTGTTAAAAAAACGGAACAGAGATTAAATTTGTTTTACTGAAATATTAAGTAAATAAATGAATCTTAGTACTCGATGATATCTCACAGTGAAGAAAGATAAACACATCTACTCAGATCTTAAGCATATGATATGACATAAAATACTGCGGCTGGGAGTAAGAGCGTCATCAAGTTATTGCTTCAAAACTGATCCACAGCACTATTTGCAATCGAGGAAGTTTAATTTCCTTCTATGCAATACTTTTGACCTTCACTGCTTGCATGCAAATCGCTTAAAAGTTTCATTAAAACAGAAATTTACTTTTCCGCACTGCTTTAGGTAAATGAAAATATGAATGCTACGCGATTTTAGTGAAATTTTAATAATTTTAAGTACACGAAACAAACCTTTTATGTATGCATAACGTGAGGTTTATACATGTTAGCTTAGCATACATACTACTAATGTAGGTTGTTTATAAAGGTGAGTCAGAAATATGGCTGCATATTTCAAATAAATGCAAAGTGTTATTTTACACTGTAAAGGGAAATGGGGAACAATCTATTAAATCTAAAACTTCGTTTTCTCATTTTAAATAAGATTCACGAGCCCGAGCTTATATCTGCAGTTGCATATCAGAAAGATTGTGAGTCTCTAAAACTAGAGAGATGGGATTTTTAATTCAGTGTTTGAATTGTCAACTGTGAGAAAATGCAGCAACTAGTTGCTTGCAACAACAGCAAAAGAAAAGAAAAAGAAAAACCAGAAAAAGCAATAATCTGAAAAAACTCGCAGTTTCCATAATGCAATAATATCGGTATGGACTACAAAAACTGCAAGCAATGTGAGACAATACAATGTGTCTAGTTGAGAGCATCGTGCTAAAGTACACTGGTTATAAAGGAAAAATCACAAAAATGACAACTACTCAAACAGTTACGCACCATAGTAAGGTATAAAATTACATGAAAAGAAATTACCAGACAATTACGGTGTTATAGAAATTAGCATATGTATAAAATGAACAAATCGGATGATGTGTCAGATAGGTATAAGAAAATTACCTTCAGTATGAAGTTTGATCTCCCTAGTAGCAATATAGTGCATACAGCGATGTGTGATGCTGTCAGTTATATGGTCTATAAGTTCTGTAGGAAGTGAGATCCATTACTCTTTCAAAGCAGCTGCAAGCGTGGCAAGGGTCTGAAGAGGAGGACTGAAAGCAACTATACGTCTTCCTAAAGCATCCGAAACATGCTCCATAGGATTCAGGTCCAGTGACCGAACTGGCACTCCATGCGCTGAACTGCTTTCTACTGAAGATAATCAACCACGATGCAAGCTCTCTGCAGTCTAGCATTGTCGTCCTATACTAGGAAATCGTCATCTATTGCCCCGGCATGAGGGCTCACATAAGCATCAAGCATGTCATCCCTGTAGACTTGAGCATTCGCGGTTCCACGGGAAAAAATGCATCCACCCAAAGAGATACCACCCAAACACAGACACGGCTTCCTCCGTATGCACCTCTTTCACGATTGTTTAAGGGATGATAACGGGTTCCCTGTCCTCTCCAAATCAAATAGTATAGTGCCTGATATTGCTTTAGAGGCTAAACCTGGACTCATCCGTAAAGAGAATACCGCTTCACTGATCATCCGTCCAGTGGATATATTGACGTGCCCACCTCAAACATTCCCTTCTATGACATGACCCGAGGGCACTCAAATGGTTTGTCGCCTCGGTTGTAGGTCTCCGTGAAGCCTTCTACTCACATTTGACGTTGATATCAACCTTCTAGTGTCAACAGAATGGAAGGTTCTGAGTTGAGTTAGAGGTGCGGTTCTATTCCTTCATGCGCCTAATAACAAATATCGGTGATCGGCGCTTGTCATAGTGGTTGGCCGTCCTTGGCTGAATCTCTTTTTTGCCGAAACTATGGTTAGCTATGGTTAGAAATTGTTGCCAAAGTCTGTGAACCACAAAAGGACCCACATTTAGCCATATGGCTATTTCTGCAGTTAATAGATTCTGTCTGACTTCGGGCAAATGATGCCTGGAGATTATTGTTACGAACTGGCTATTCCAGATTTCTTTTCTCAGTATCACAGCGAGATTTAGAGGCTTTGTCTCAAGCATGCAATTTTATGTCACTCGCAGTTGACGCAATTTGATTGCAGTGCCACTAATTTGCATACTGCAGTTTTGCTCAACAGCTCTTATTTTGCTTATTTTTGAACAAATTATCGCTATTTTTGTGATTTTTCCTTAATTTTTGAAAACCAGTGTGTTTTCCATTTGAGACAAAGAGGTAAATATGCGCCTCTATATACAGTCAAACTATTGCATCTCTATACTTTTATATTCAGCAAACTAATATTAAATCCTATCAAAACTTCTACAATATTTATAACTTTATGTATTCAAAATATTAATATGCGGAGTAAATTGCAATTTTTAAATGAAATGTTAAAATGTACTTTTCTGATAAGTAGCACGTAGCATTGAAATAATATAAAAAATTAAGTTGTTGCATTAACGTTTAGTCATTTGGAATTCAATTTTTTTAACGAAGTAAAATTGACAATTATTTTTTCAAATTTACTTAATAATTTAATTTATGTTTTATAGAGAAAATAGTAATATGGAAAGTTCTTTTGCACCCAAAGATGGTTTTGCGTATTTTTGCTATTTAAGTCTTCTGAAGCTTCTTTCTCCTAAAATATTTGGCGACCTTAAAAATATTTTGAACGCAGTTTCTGAATTTAGATATATTTGATCTAAGTATATTTCTGAAGATAATTCGGAAGATCTTCTGATTTTACTTTAGCAGCAAGAGTTATTGCAATACCATGGATTTTAAAACTATATATTTTTGATGGAATGTCTAAAGCATTTCTATCATTTGGATATTTAAATGCTAAGTTAAGTCCTGGTCCCTTTTAAGCACCCAAGCATCCCTCGGCTTAGGCAAATAACCCTCGTATGTTTTTCTAGACTCAAATAACCTAATTTAACTTAGTCGTTAAAATACCTAAATCAAATGGCATTGTTTTTTCAGCAGTTAGAAACTGGACATTGACATTTATCTTCTATACGTTTTGATGTCTGATTTTAGTTGTGGTATTAAAAGATATGTCATTCCTTTTATTTCTACAATGTAAAAATACTCTTCTGAAAAAATTAATTCTTTTATCAATTGATTTTTTTTCTCAAAAAATTAATTCTTTTATCAATTGATTTTTAACAATCTAATATATTAAACCTTTTTGACAAATTCATCTTTAAAGCTAAATATTCACATTTCTCAGAAATAATTTTTTTCATTTTCGGAAAAAAAAACAGATAAGACTTCTATTATGTTTGTTTCTTAAAAAGATTACAACGAAGATTAAAAAGAGTGATAGCTTCATGGAGTACTTTCTACGGGAAATTGGTTCGCATTTATGTTTCACAGGAAGAAAACAAAACAACAACAACAAAAAAAAAAAAAAACACCTATGTAGCCAGCCCCTTCGCTGGCATTTGATGTCAAAAAGCCCTCTATTAAGAATACAGCTTCATGTATATTGACACATTTTGACTGCAAAGCTTTTTTTCACTTTTGTTTTCTTGCAGTGTTAAATTAGACGGAAACATGCACAATTTTTAACTGGTTTATTTACGAGATGTTAAATTCAGTGTTTTTCTCTCAACAAGAAATAGCTTCTACAGAAAGCAGGAAACCGTATTATAAAACATGGAGCTTAATATTTACATATGCGGTTAATTGGTTCTTCCCTCTGAAAATTTGATTTAATTTTGTTTCTGTGAAAACCTAAACCCTGAGTAACAGGATAATTAAGAAATCGGATGTGGACTCCACATGATTTCCTTGTACAGAATATTAAATTATACGCATTTTTTCCTGCATTTCATTTAAACTTATTGAATTGAATTAAATCTACTTCGTCGATAGCGCATAAGCCACGATAGAATAAATGCACTCTTTAAAATTCACTATATTATTTACCATACTAACACCTTGGCTCTACGTTCAATTAATAGCGTTATATCCCATTCATTTTATAACTCAGAATGCACAAAAAATTATATCAGCTGAAGAATTATCCAATAGTTATAATGTTATAATCTAATAATGTTCTATCTAATAATGTGCTATTCAAATACTACACTGGTGAAATAAATTGCGAGAATTTGCATATTTTATCGAATTGCATGAGAAGAACTTTACTGAAAGAAAATCCACTGCTTCTAGATAAAAATGCAAATATTGTACGGCAAATACGTAAGCGTACACATTGTAGGAGGAGGTAGCAGAAAAACAGGCTTTATAAGAACGTGAAGGGTAAGAATTATTTTGCAGCAATCGGCTAAATTCACATCGGAACAGTAAAAATGAGTAACCACCAACGGTTAGAGGATGGAATAAGGTGGTGAATTGTGGAGAGGCTAGAGGCGGCCAATCGCAAGTCCTGATATGCAGAGAGTATAATTTACCGTCGTGTGTAACCTATGAAACAGTTCCAGGATACTGGATCCATCGAGAGAAAGCCTGGGCAAGGTCGTCCAAGAGCGACGGCGGCCAGAGAAGATCGCTATTTGTCCATTTTAGCGAGGCGTAACAAAGCGGCTACAGCTTCTCAGCTCTCTCGGGACCTGTATGCAGCCTCGTGTAACAAGGATGACTGTTTCCAAAAGACTGAATGAGAGAGGGTTGTTTTCCGGAAGACCGGCTGTTTGATTCCCGCTCACGTCTACGGAGAGGAGAGTCTGATTAGCATGGTGCAGGCAGCATAGTGGCTGGAGTACGGAGCAATGGGCGACTGTTCTGTTTACCGACGAGTTCCGTTTTAGCCTAAACACCGATTCTCGCCGTTCTTTCATATGGGGAGAGCAGTTACCGCTACATACCCTTCAATGTCCGTGAAATCGACAATTATGGCGGTGGCGGTGTAATGATCTGGGCAGGCATTAATTTGGATGGCCGCACACCTCTCCACGTCTTTGACAGAGGCTCTGTAACTGGTGTGAGGTACTGGGATAAGATCTTGGAGCCCTATGTTCGCCTTTTCCGGGGTGCAGTGGGCCCCGAGTTCATCTTACAGGACGATAACGCGAGGCCACATAGAGCTCTTTTGGTCGACGAATTCTCGAAAGTGAGGATATTCGGCGCATGGATTGGCCAGCCAGGTCTCCAGACCTCAACCCTATAGAGCATATCTGGGATGCTCTGGCTAGGGCAACTGACTCGCAACCCCCCTCCGAGAACCATCCAGGAACTGAAAACAGCGTTGCTGAAGGAGTGGGACCAATTGCCACAGGCACTGATAAACTTCCTTATTTCCAGTATGGTATCACGCTGCGAGGCCTGTATGGCTGTGAGAGGGGACCATACTCCCTATTAAACCATTTGTTTTGTGTCTTCTGCAACTGCTGTTTCAGACCATCAGACTCCCATGAGTGGTACACACTAACATGTGTGTCTATTATAACTGCTGAATGTTTATTTTGTTTGTATTATATCAACCTATGTTCACACCTAATTTTATTATAATCTGTCCTGTAGTTCTGGAAATCGTAGATCAAATATGAAAATTCTCTTAATTTATTTCACCAGTGTATAATAAATGTAAAAAGATGTATAAAAGAAAGTAAACAAATAAAAAAGGAAAAATTTTTCACAGACGATTTAGCGCCGCTTACGTAATGCGCATACTCCTCGTAGGCATTCTCCTCTGTCCGAGACAGACTGGCGACAATATTCGTGCCTAATACGAAATACTTATTTCTTCAAATTTCAATAGAGATATATTTCTCATTCAGTCGATTCTGTTCTCAGTTCGTGACAAGGCAAAAATACATAAAACCTCACGATAACTTCACTAAAAATTGAAAAATATAGGGAAAAAATAAAACACAAAATACAGTTAAAACAATTAAAAAAAAACAAATTTTACAATAAAAATTAGAGTTCCTAAGCAAAAACAAACAATTCGGCCATCAGGCAACAAGGCAAATTATTCAGGTGCACAAAAATGAAAGTTTAATTTTGATCCCACTCAGAAAAAAGACATTGAAGTGCAGAAACTGAATTCACTATTCTACTAAGTTTCAAATGTGCACAAATATGGCTGCTATGGTAAACAAAAATTAAACTTAGCCACACTTAAACAATCTTTAAATTGTTGATAATTTTTGCACCGATTTGCACACTTAAAACAATTTTTAAATTGTTGATAAATTGCACGCAGATTAACTAAAGGCATAAAAACCTTAACCGGAAGATAAGAACAACATAATTCAATCATTTCTAAAGCAAAAAATACACAATTTACCAATATATAAGAATAAAAATACTGAGCTCACGGAGCCGAGAAACAGAGTGAATATATATATATATACACTTTTGGTGCAGCCGGTTGCAACCAAAAAGGGAGGTGCACATCTACATGGTATAGCAGTCCTATATACAAAATTTCAAAGTTCTGAGGCTACTCATTTTTGAGTTATGAGAGATACATACATACATTCACTGAACTTAAAAATATGTCATACTACTTGGATCCGTGTGATAAATTTGCAACGAAATTTAGCCTCCAAAATTATTTAACTTATTTTTTTATGAATGGTGAACAAATGTTTCGTGCTGAAAGGCTAAATTCAAAATTATTAAATGGCCGCATTTATCAGAGCCTTAAAAGATCTTTAAAAAAAATTCAAATTTAATTAACAAAGTATTTTTATTCTAAAAAACAGATAAATATTAATTTTGCAATTAACCTTTTAGAAAACATGTACGTAAAAAAATACTGAATAAAAATTTAAAGCATTTTTAAACAAAAGTTAGAAACAATAAAATATGTATAAAATATGTAAATACAGAATAATGTATTAAGTATATTGGGGTTGGATTTTCAGTCATATATTTAGCATTGTTTCTCAGCAACAAGTTTTTAATATTCGCCCGTAGATGAAGAAATTGCTCCTAGTTTCCAGTCACATATCATCAGTTGATGATTGCTTTACGTAATCTTGATTTTTGAAATCATTTACGAAAGATACAGCAGGCATTCACTAAGTTTTAAGCTTTGCTAAACCTTGCGCAAGATACTTGGACAAGATAAACATCTAAAATTTCTTCGTTGGTTTTCTATATACTTCTTGATTTCAGTGATTTGATTGTACTGCGGCGGTTAAGCATCGGATTTCGGCACAGCTATCGGTTAAGCTCGTTAAGCATAAGATTCCGGCTCAGCTATCAGTTAAGCACTAGACTCCGAGACAGACTGCACAAAAAAAAGTTTTGTTACAGTCTTCAAACTATTCCTGAAAGCATTCTTTAAATCATCATAGTGGCTAAAAGAGGAATTATGGGAAAACTGCATCATTTTTGAAATAAAAATTGCTTTCTTAATTTTATTGTATTATACTACGCTCGTTAAGCATCAAATTCCAGCACAGCTATTTCTTAGGCATCGGGTTCCTGCACAGTTATCCGTTAAAAGCTTTGGAATCCAGCACAGCTCTCCGTTAAGCATCGGATTCTAGCAGAAAGATATGTTTTGCCACAGTCTTCAGTGTTCCTGAAAGCATTCTTTAAATAATCATAATCGCTAAAACAGAAATTATGCGAAAACTGCGACATTTTTGGAAAAAAAAAAAGGGAGATTTCTTGATTTCAGTGCATTATGCTACGCCGTTAACCGTCGGATTCCGACACAGCTAAGCATAGGATTCCAGCGCAGCTATCCGTTAAGCTTTGGATTCCAGCAGAAAAAAAATGTTTTGTCACAGTCTTCAAAGTAGTACTTCTGAAAGCATTACGTCATCATAATTGCTAAAATAGGAATTATACGAAAAACTGTTCCATTTCTTAAAGGGGCTCTTGAGACTTCGTCGAATGAATATGGTAGATGTAGGAGAAGAAGAAATTGGAACTGCTGGATAGCAGTCCATGGAATCTGAGCCTTTATACCCTGGAACGTTGCCTTGCAAAAGCAATGCTTTTTAGCTGATTTTGTTGCTGTGTTTTAATTTTATGCCTTTTTGGATTGGGTCAAAATTAACATAATTTATACGTGTTTCATTGATGTTACGTGGCATATAATGAAACAGTATTGGTCCTTCATTCCAAAAACGATAATTCTTCATAATGATAAAATTCTTCCCTTTTTTTTAAATCTGATGATATATAGAATTTATTGAACGCTTCTCGTATGAGCTACCAAATAAGCTGAATGTGTGCACAATACTGTTAACGTGATGAACGAATTAAGTCAATTTTGTAAAAAAATAATTAGATCAGTGTTTTAAAATTCATTTTTAAATTTTGTGCAGAGCTAAAATTGAATCCATTTGAAATTCTTTTGATATTTTTCATTTTCTAAATTGAAAAATGATGAAAAAATATCAAATTTTTAAAATTCTAAACTAAAATCGAACGTACATTGAAAGTTCGAATTTTCCAGTACATATGTTTTTGTGTATAATGGGGATTGTTTTCTCTAGAACTGAAAGAAGTTATAAATACCGATTCATGGATCGAAAAAAATAAATCCCCCGATGCTTGAAAGATTTTATTTAATCTGTTTAAATGCATTTTAACACCGACATAAAATGGAAAATTACACATCCTTTCTTTTATCATTAAATTTGGTATAAAAGCATTCCTTAATTTCCAGAAATAATTTTATTTCCTTCTTTAATTTGCACGCACGCTTTAATATTTTACATTATTTTAACCTATTAAACACAATAGTAAAATATTTAAATTAGTATTTTCAAAAGCTATACCTTTTATCTTACAATTTTACAAAAACTATCCTGAACCAGAATGGATACGTGTACTCTAGAATGAATAATGCTGCTCGAATCCCGATGTTGAAAATAAGTTCCCCAAATTCTGTTTCCCTCTTTTTTTAAAAGTTCTAGAAACTGGCACTGAGTGAGATATAATGAGATCAACTAGTCTGGTGGTCAGTGAGGTAACACCTGACATTTTCAAAACTGAGTACATAAATTCTTTTAGTGAAAATCCAATGAAAAGCAATTATTTGGTTCCCGGATAATACTCCTCAGATATGAATATTCATTCTAAACGTTTTTATGCTTGAATATTTAATTGACATAAATAAGTTTTCAAGTTAGTTTTCATTCCTGTCTATGTCTTAACAGTTTATACTCCTCTTTAATGGAACTAAGGACACCAGTACTTCAGTAATGTCGGATTTAGAAACCGTATCCTTTCCTTAAAATGAGATCTACTTGCATTTCATCATTACTATCTCAACTTTCATCCAAAGCCAAAGAAATATATTCTCATTTAGTAAATCTTCCCAAGAGATTGTTTTCAATATGTTTTGAATGATCGTCAGTTTTTTTGGAGGTTGTAAATTATGATAAGCTTATTTTTGTTTTTATAGCTTCTATATTTATAAAAGCATAACATCTTACTCTTACAGATTTATAAACATTTTTTTTATTGTGGCAAAACTATTTCACTCGTTTTAGTGCCAAAATTTGACTGAGAGAATAGCTTGCTCGAATTTTTATATTTAAATTTAAAGAAGTATCTCTCTAAATATGTTATAAGGTATTTTCTGGCTCTCTTTCGCATACCTTTATAGTGTAACTGAAGGCACACTCGACATATATTTAGGAGGTCCAGAGTTCGAATCCCGGCGAGGGCATAATGGATTTCTTCAGTTTCCTGATATTGAAAATTTTTTAATGAATCTACAGTAGCGTCCGAACTAAAAAGGACAATCATTCTTCAACGCCAGGATTTGGAGACTGGGTTTCCTCATCCCCAGTCGCCCTTTAAAAGTAGAAATGTATAAAGTATTTCTCCCTTCTTTACGTATGCCTTCATGGTGTAACTGGAAGCACACACGGCGTGTTATCAAGAGGTACGAGTTCGAATCCTGGCGAGGACATTGCACATTATTTAATTCGGTAACCTGCTACTACGCGATTATTGACGAACTCCACAAAGCCTGTCTACAAGTTGCCCACACGAAGCGCTGCAACAGATCTCTCCTCCTTAACGCCGTTTTAGAGGATGTGAAACAAAAACTGGCAAAACTTTTAACTGCCGCCAAGACACGCAGCATCAACCAGGTTCAGGAAGTGGCTGCGAATACCGAGGCATCTAACATTACGGCTACACCAGTCACGCGGTTTTCAGGTATCAAGACCTATTTTCAAGCAGTGACAGTCCCAAGACAACCAGCCCCAACGCTTTTCATCTATCCGGCAGACAGAAACCACAAAAAATAGGCTTAAAGGAAAACTTGCTAAGGAATTACCGCTCACCGACATAGGAATTACGACAAGTTCAAGCTATGTGTTATAGCCAGAAAGGTGTCATAGCAATTGAAAAGAAGACATAGCCAAGCTAGTTTAACACTCTTAATAGCGAAAAACTAAAGATTCTAGTGAACACCAAAACTCCAACAGTCCGGCTCTCGAGAATAGTCATTCACAACGTTACAACAGCTCTTTAACAACAAGGCCCCGAACGTGCTACAGAATCAAAGCACAGCATCAGCAAGAACTCAGAAAAGGTTTTATATCGGCTAAAAGATCACGGCGACAATGTCAAATGGATTGTAGAGTGCAAGCCAACAGCCTTCCGAAACATAGTCCCCATGTCTCTACATCGGCTGGAAGGCACATAGAATCATAGAGCACGTTTAACACCAAACGCTGCTGTTGGTGTCAGGAACTTGGCCACACACAGTAGGACTGCAAAAACAAAGTGTATTGCGCGCTCTGCGCTGAAAGGCACAATATCAAAAAATGTAACGCAAGATGGCCCACGCAGCACCATCCCATGTGACCACGCAGTCTACTACACAACATGCCCCACTTATGGAAAATACGTTGAACGGATCAAGCGCAGCAACATATACCACTAATTCCTCTTCCCCATTGACCACTCCTCCCGCAAACCGCTACTTGCATGAGGACACCCTAAACATTATCAGTAATCACCTAATGGCCCGATTCCCTGCATCCAAATAAATCTTGAACAAAGGTTGCAACCACCCAGGCCGTTGCACATACAATTCAACAAGAAGCAGATCTGTTACTCATTCAGGAGCCATACTGCAAAGACGGACAAATAGTCAACGTTCTTCTCTTCTGGAGAATCATACAAGCCACTTGCACCACCTTCAAGATAATTCCTCGAGCAGCCAGTTACCTCGACTGGTTCCCTATTAATATCATTACAGAAAGGGATCATACTGCCATCCTTCTAGAATCCAACATCTTTAAGGCAATGATTACTTCCATCTACTCACCCGCCAACGGACGCCATTACCACTACTTTGAAAGTTCTCGACTCTCTTCATGAAAAAGATCTTCCTTACCTCATATCATGAGGCGATTTTAATGCGCATAACATAATATGGGGATACTCTTTACCAACGTAAAGGGACAAGATCTCGAAGATCACATTGCCTATCGCAATCTTTACATTCATAACGCCATAGACGCTCCCCCAACTTTTGACAATACCTATAGCAAATGCTGGCCAGATCTCACCCTTACTACTAACAATGCAACTTCCTTAATTCCAAACTGGGATGTAGTAGATTCAGAAGCTGCTCTGACCATAAATATGTTCACTTTCACATCAACGCAGTTACTTCAACTACCACCTTAATGCGTTACAGACTACCTGACAGCAAATTATACATTCTCAAAAGAATTCTGTCTGAAACTCTCACCATTGAAGAACCACGCCTGCAAAGTTTCTCCAAAAAATGCAGCTTGATACTTTCACACAGTTTCTCATAAAATATTTGCATCGGTGCTGCGCCATTACACTCCCAAGCAGAACGGTGAAAAAAGATCCCATGGTGGTCAAGAAATTTACGCCAACAGAGACCAAAATGCCGAGCCCTGAAGAGAAGAATTGCCAAAACAATTGAAGATTCCGAAAAAGCCCTTGTCCTCTCTGTTTACAGACAAGAAAGGGCTAATTATAAGCGCAACATCCTTGCCGTCAAGACAAATAGCAGGAGGAAATTCTGTACTGAAAATACGAATCTTTTTGGTATCCTACATAAGCTCTGAACTAATAAAGTATTCAAGCCCAACCAACTCTTATTACAAGAAAATCAATATTTCCAGCGGATGACTCAGCTAATGATACTCCCAAGCAGAAAGCTATCAGAAAAAATATCTCCACTCCGTTAACACGAGATGGTATCCCCTTTACATACCAAGCGATTCGACAAGTTTTTCACAAGTTACCTTGTAAGGTTTATCCTATGTTTTTAACAGTTATCTTTAGTCAAAGCTACTTTCCTGTTCTTTCTATTTTCAACTTACAATTTCCTACCAGAATATGTTTTCAGAATTGTGTTTAATGCAAATAAGTAAAAGTAGTATTTAAGTCGAAGTTCACTGGCTTCGTTAGACAGCCAGATTTTCTAACCAGCCGCGTTCGCCTTTTAGATACGTCTCTCTTTAAGCCATTAGTACGCTCAGCCGTACTTCAGGCCCTTGATAGCTTCGCCAACTTCATTGATATTTAGAAGCTAAGTACTTAGAATCTCGATAGCTTCGGCTATATCTTTTTAGTTAAGCATTAGTTCAGCTTTAGTTCTTATTACTTTGAGTTCAAGCCCAGGTGGAGGCTTTGCTGTACGCTCTGAGAAAGGAGTCGACTGTGTTAATTCTTATTTTGAGAAATAAAGGGCAATTAACCATTCTTGAGTCTTACGTCTCTGTTCATGAACTCAAGCGATTATTCATTTATCTGTTCAAGAGGTTCCTCACATTTAGCTGTTAGTAAAAGGTTGGAACCCCACAACCTAAGAAAAAGCACATCCTGATGGTCTGGATCCTAAGGGTCCTGATGGTCTGGATTATAATATTCTCAAAATAGCGTATAGCTCTCGTCTCTCGTTCTTCCTGTAGTATTTTAACCGGCTGTTTAAGCACCAATTCTTCCCCAAATCTTTTAAAACAGGTCAAGTGGTTTTCTTCCTTAAAAACACAAAGATCCACATTAACCAAGCCCCTTACGTCCCATCTTCCTAATTCCAGCCCTAGGTAAGGTGCACGTGAAACGTTTAGTGCAACGTCTTGCTCACCACCTTCAAGTCACCAACTTCATCCCAATTCAATTCCCAATTTCATCCCAATTCGACCAAGACTACCCACTCTACAAGCTCTGGAAGAGATATGCGGCAACATCGAATTCAGAAGCCTTCCTCTCAATTGACCTCAAAAGCGCCTTCGACACGCTTTGGTGGCCTGCCACCAAGCAAGCGCTCAGAATAGCTGTATGTCCAGCAAATCTTCATCACACATTCGCAAGTTACCTCAAACACTGCACTTTAATCATTACACACAACCAAGGTATAGCAAAGTGCAACAATGAGGCTGCCTCCAGAGTTCATGTGCGGGCCCTATGCTCTCTTACTCCAATGGCCCACGTTCCTCTGATGCAATTTCTTTTGAATCCTAACCAAAACATCTTTAAGCCTCTTAGATAAGAATTTTGGAAGGATTATTTTTATTTAAATACAACGTGAATCATTGAAATTTCAGCGATATGATTAACTCTAAAATTAGTTTATTAATGATGAATCCAATTTATACGTCTGATATTTTAAGAAAATTTTATTCTAGAGGTCATCATAGTTACGATTTTATATTTAACGACCGATCAGAGAAAACTGTGTAGGCTTTTACAAATTTTAAGGTGCTAAAAATAAATTTTAGGTTAAGGATTCAGTGTTATGTCTGAAACAAAAAATTTTTATTAAAGGCAATTTTCCTTGAACTAATACACTTTAAAGCATGCTTTTTTCGCCTTTGTCTTTTCCTGAAGGTTATAATATTAAGTTACAAACTTCAAGAAATTAAGCTTATATTACGAGTGTTTGGTTTCTTTATCCACAATAGTACTTTCTTAAAATCTGAGTAACACATCACATTTAGAACGGAAAAGGTATTCTTTCTCTAATTCGTAGTATCTATTGTCCAGGAAAAATTAGTGACAAAATTTCATAGGAAATAGTGCATTTTTTGCTTGCAACTAAGAATTATCTTTCGTGACGGTTTTATTCCTTCTGTATGTTCACCGCATCGCTTAAAGGAAGAAGACTCTGCATGCATTGTTGAATCTGATGATGTAATATTTAAAGGAATGCTACAAGTAGTTTCAATTGTCCTTCCAGACAGCTATGATTTCATTCTGTCATTGAAATGACAATAGAATACGATGCTAATATATGGCACCTAATGCGGAAATGACCATACTAAAGTGAAAGAACATATATAGATTCGATGAATATTCATTTCTAGACAGAAACATCCTGACAACTAGCCATGAAGTTCCTACAAAAATGTCATTTAAAAAATGTTATGCAATAGCTTCTTGGCAGCTTGCCTGTTCTACCTTTTAAAGAGAACAGTAACAATTCGAAAGCAATTTTAGAAAGTTTACTTCTACAAATGTTCATAGTTTTAATAATTGTCCTGCTTTAAACCAAAAATTATTTGATAAGAATTTAAAAGCTATATATTTACACAGGAAATTAATTATTCAGGAGTGGAATAATGTACAAAACTCTTGCTAGAATTTGTCGTAAATAGGATGAGGGGTGTTAAATGTATCATCAAAAGATATGTGTTGGAACATAATTGAAAATTCTGTATATTGCTGTTGCAAAAAGTTTCATCTTTCAAGCTATAGTGGTCATTAAATATTCAAGCATCCTATTATAAGTAACGAAGTTTGTTAGGAACTAAGGAACGTATCATTTTATGCTTGCACGAACTAAGGAACTTATCATTTCATGCTTGCACGAACTAAGGAACTTATCATTTCATGCTTGCTCAGAATTTGTTCGTATTTACATATATTTGATCGAGAAAGGATCTTGACTTAAAGAGCCGGTAAATAACGTTGGTATATCTACATTGCTTATACATGGGAGAATTGTATCATTGAAAATAAATAATAAAAGAAATTTTTATTTAATTTCTTTCCAAAATATTGAGTTTTTCAAGAAAGTTAGTCCTCTTATGCTGGAAAAAGAAATAAAAATAAAATAAAGTTAGTTTTGGGCACCCCAAACGCAGTAAATTATTTCTATCAGGGCATTTTTACTTTAAAAGTGTAGAACTGTAGTATCACAAATATCTCCTTTATATGGCTTTGAATATAAGCGCTAATCACGCGCAGCTATATGAACATTATTCATTCATACGTTTTCATTTTTTGAATAAATAAACGAAAAAAAAATAAAAAAGTATGAAAGCTTTCAGATTTTACATTGCTCCCAAACGAACGTTCTACTTTTCATTTACAGGCACATACACGTTTCGAGAGTGTTTGAAGCTGGCGCCACGTTGGGCTAAAACATTTAAAAGCAGCATATTTTTAGAATTTCCGGTAGACAGCCTAGCGTGCTGGAGATAAACATGTTTTATTCACTATAGTGTTGCCAGTGCGCGGATTGAAATTTCTGAGTTCTTTTAATCAAAGATTAGTTAAAGTTTTACAAAATATCAAACAGGTAATAAAACAAATTTCAAAGTCCAAATTTGGGCTTTCAGATGCCCATATTCGGGTTTCCACCTGAATATGGGCATCTGAAAGCCCGTATGTTATTCAAAATTGGTTGGCTCTAGGTACCGTTGTTTTCTCACAATGCGAGAAGCATATAAACATTTTTGCAGAATCTTCATCATTTAATTTCTTTAAATACACTGGTTATCATAAATTGAGGAAATATCACTAAAATCACGATTACTAAAAAAGCTACATGTAGAATTTTATGAAACTTACTCAGAATATACAACACATAGTAACTTCACTCTTCCTCTAAAGTTAGCTTCATTCTCTCTCTAAAGTGCAGTAAACGAAACTCAGATGAATGTTTAAATTAAATCTTTTTATTAGCATGCAACTTGACAATTAAACCAAGCATAAAATGTAATAAAAACGCAATCTTTTCAGCTTATGGAAACTTCAGAACAGACGATCAAGTTAAATAAAAATATTAAACACAAAGCAACTCGCGCCTGTTAATCTTTGGCTTGGTCCCTTAACTGTTGTTACTAACGGATTTAAGTCAATAATAAGGAGCTGTAATAAAGTATTCAGCTACTGGGAGCTGCCAGAGCTCTTTCAAGAAAATAAGAAACTCTGCGCTTAAATATACCTACTAATATGCATCCTGGTGGGAGTTGACAAAGTGAAAGTAAAGGCAAAATAATAAGATTACTGTGTTAAATAACATAAAACCCTATAAAAATGCTAATCAACTTAGAATACACCGAAGATGGATATAATTTACGCGAATACAATATTGATATAACAACCATAGAAAAATTAGCCTTAAAGCAAAAACATAGAAATAAAAGAAGATGTCAGTTTTTCTTAGTATCAAGGAACTGAAAGCGTAACGATCCCGTTGAAGTTGAAAATTAACAGCATATGAATTATTTGAAATATTTAAAGTCGTAAACATTTTAGTTAGAAACATATTAGGGACTTTTTCATCTCATATTATGCGACTTCAGTCTAATATTTGCACTTTCATTTTTTCTAATTTTTGTTATTGTATATAAAATATCAGCAATAATGACAGAAGGTTTTTACAAGTGATTTATCAAGTTCTTTTGGATATGTTGTAAAATACTGCAAAGAAACGAGCATTACATGAAGGAAAAATCTTTAAAATTTTAATCCTAATAATATAAATGTTCGGTGTGTGCTCTTCTTTTTACAAGACACAATGTGGAAGAGGTACTTCAAATCTGCGTTGCAACATTTTGCTATTGGTCGTCACCAAAGCATCCGTAATATGGTCCTAGAATTCCTCTAATGTTTCTGGAAATAATGGCATATACACGTGTTTTAACGTACTCTCAAAAGAAAAAAAATACTCTGCTTAATTTCGAGAGGTGTTGATGGTTGGTTATCTGAACAACGTTAAGTAATCATCCCCATTTTGACCAATCCATCGATGGGTGCGTACATTATTAAAATGGCGACTTCCCTCACTGTAACAAAGATGTGCCGAACAGACAGGTAGTGATTAGTGGCGCCGACTACTGTTCCGAAGAGACTGGGTTCAAATCCTGGAAAAAGGCATAGATGTTTGCAAGTATCTGTGCTGCTAGGTGGCACTTCACTTTATGAACCGAAAGTCTCTGGTGAGGTTGGTAATAGCGGAACAATTTGTGGCAGACCCCGGTATTCTCAATCGGAATTCCAGTTGAGTGGATGTTAAGCAGTTAGCAAGGCCCGGCGATGCCCAATATGCCTACATGGATGAACAGGTGCTGGCCTTGCTTCAGACGTGTACCTACGCCAATGATGTAGAGTCCCATCTTGCTGGAATACGGAACTTTACTGCAAATGTAAATTTAATTAATGAGATTATCATTAATTGTACTCAACATAAGTATCGATAATACAGATTAAATTGTATTTCATTTCGTTCTTTTTCAAACTGTCAGTCATTAAAATTTAAGATAAAGGGATTATTTATATTTCAATAATGTTGCTGAATGCTATGGTTTATTTTTGCATTGTTTTTCACCTAGGTACATTCTGGGGGGGGGGAAAGAGAGACCGTTCTGCACCTCCTGTTCTACTCGGCCGAATGACGAAATTTAATTTGCGCTTTTCAGATCTCAAAAGCTCGACTTACAATATATCTTAGAATTCTAGATCTACGCATAGCATTGTTCAAGCATATGTAATTTGACACAAAATCGAACTCTTTTGAAATAAAATACCGATTTTTTCCATATTTCGATTCTACGGCACAAATTATCCGCAAATATTAAATTTCGTAAATTTGATGCGAAATGTACCGAGAAGTTTAAAAATTTATCTCGGCGCACTTTTTTCAGTTTGCGCCAAGAATAACTTGGCAACTTCTTAATTTATAGCAACCTAGTTTCTTTTCCTTTTTTCATTGTAAACGAGCGGAAAAAAAGGCATCGTTCATTATTTCGAATAATTTTAACAAAGTGCATAAACCACGTTTGGCATTAATATCGCTTATAACAAATACGCCAAATTTTCAAAACGCGCCAACATGTAAATTCACGTATATCCTAGGAAATTTTGAATAAAAAACTCTAATGTTTTGTAAGTATACTTAGAAATACATCTACTTTAAGACGATGGCAAAAATTTTATAGATTATAATTCAAAATATTTTTCGGAAAATTAAAAGAATATTTAAAAATAAGTCATAAAAATTGGCAACTTTTATTTGGAATGAACCCAAATTTCCAAATATGAAAGGAATAATCAAATAAGTTTAATAAAGAAAGACATATTAATAAATATATACCAAATTCAATTAACATGGAGGAGTACAATTTTGAGAGCAAATTTTTTAAAAACTACTCGTGCGAATTTTACAAAACTTAGCAGTTGGCATAATTTGTGTGGTAGAATTGAAGTATGGAAAAAAATTGGCATGTAATTTTATAAAAAGTCCGATTTTGGATCAAAATACCTATATTTATACGCTATATATAAATCTAATAAATATCCTAAGTCGCGCTTTCGAGACATGAAAAACGCAAGTATAATTTCATCAATCGGCTCAGTAGAACGGGAGATATAGAACTGTCCCATTTTTTTTTTCGCAGTGTACATTTAATATCTTCTTGCTACGATGAATTTCGTGGGGTAGTTCTGATGTTTTGTTAGACAAGGGAGATAAGTCACAGCAACAATAACACGCAACATCTAATATGTATCGTAAGTCGCGCTTTCGAAACACGAAAAGCGCAAGTTAAATGTCGTCAATCGGCCCAGTAGAACGGGAAATTTAGAACTCTTCCATTTTTCTATTTTTTTCTTTCTTTTTTCTTTTCTTTTCTCTTCTTCTTCCCCCCCGTGTGTGCATGTGTGTGTGTGTGTGCGTGTGTACAGCGTGTAATTTGTGCAATATTATGGATTCTACAAGACTTTTTTTTTTTCAAATTTTGTTTTAGCTTTCTTTCTCAAAACAATTCCAAATTCTCCGCTTCATAATGAAGATTTTTTATTCTCCAAGAAAAGACATTTTTATTCACAGAATAATTTTATAAGCTATTTAGTGCTATGCAAGATTGAAACCATTTTCTTTCTTTTCTTCTGCAGTTGCTCTCCATAGCAAATTTTGAGAGGATTTGATGTGAAATATTTTGATTTACAATCACACACGGCTTAAAATAATAAAACAAATGCAAAAAGAAACGAATCCAGCAATGATAATGAAAGAAAATTGGCAAATCACATAAAAAACTCCACATATCGCATAAAAAGCAGTTTGTAAGTTGATAAGCTTTCCACCTTGGGGATTAAAATGGAGCACAGAAACTTGTTTGATTAAATGCGAAGTAATATAGAAGTAAATTAACTACCAGAAATTTAAAGACAAGTAATTCAACTATAATGGCCAAACTATATTAAAAGAAACCAGATTAAAAAGAATGTCGTCATATTGTTATCCTCTTTCGTGCTTGAATATGAAAAATATGTTTTATATCTTATGGTACCTGAAATCGCATGTATTAAAAAAATCGGCGTAAGTACCATTTTATAAAACTGATTCATAACATAATATTGAAATAAAATTTATGTCACCACATAAGGTACTTCTCTCGCCTTCTTCGCATGCCTTCGTGATGTAGTGGTCAGCACGCTCGGCGCGTATTCGAGAGGTCCGTGGTCCGAGTCCCAGGCCAGGGCATTGCTCATTTTTCATATCTCCTGCTTTAGAAATGACCTAATGTCTCTATGATGGCGCCCGAACTAAAAAAGGTGGTAGATGATGATTCTCCACCACCAGGATTTCGTGATTAGGTCCCCTGATTCCCAATCGCCATTTAAAAGGGGGAGTTTATAAGGTATTTCTCGTACCTTATTCGCATGTCTTCGTGGTGTAGTGCTCAGCACGTTCGGTATGTATTCGGGGGGTCCGTGGTTCGAGTCCCGGGGAGGGCATTGCTCAATTTTCGTTTCTCCTGCTTCCAAAAAAAATACCTAATGACTCTACAACCAAAGTACCCTATCTAAACTATAAAAATATCGTAAACCAAAAATTATTCTTTTTATGATTTACTAGTTGTAATGCAATTATTGTGACGAAATTCATGCACAAATTTAATTCGCGTGTTACTACGCTGGCAGGAGAAGTTAAAAGAACAACTAAAAATTTCGCGTAACTTAAATGAAGCTAAATCATTACAAATCTTGACAATTATTAAAAAAGAACTGTCTAATTTTTTCAAAAAGTATATTTAACTAAGAACATAGGTAACGCAGTATAAATTAAGTTTGTCACCGCTGTACTGATACACCCTATATACTGTGAGTGACAAGCTGCACAGAGGAATGTCTTTTAGAAAAGGTGCATAGGTCTTAGTTGGTGTTCCAGTCTTTTGGAAATATATTAGAATATTAATAAAATGTGCTATCATTCCTACCGAAATGCTCTAAACTAAAACAAAACTCATCAGTAAAAAGAACTCGCTTCAAATCTATAGTAGTGCAATCATAAAGATCCATTGCAGCGATGATCCTGTGCAGCTGATCGCATTTTGCTCCCCAAGTTAATGGTACATAAATCATGAGTTTCCTTGCATACATCCTTCTATGCAGCTAGTCATTCACAGTATATATTTCTAAAGCTGTAGCGAACTCCCTTGCAATCTAGGCTGCTCTCAGTTGTATTGTTCGTTTAGCAATCCTTGCCAATTAACGGTTTTGAGAGTCTGTGTTGGTACGTTTTCGACCTTGATCTGGTTGTTTGCATACAGGTAAAAGTGCTGGGAGCACCAGAGACTTTATTAAAGATCGAACAGGTATAGCTCCCAAACACTAACCGACAAGAGCAAATTTAAACCCCCGTGAGGTCAAGCGTCTGCGTGGCAGAGATTTGGTAAATTTGGGGGCTATGGGTGAGGTTATTTGAGTAGGGAAGGATAGAAGAAGAATAAAGCTGATGATAGTTCTTTTGAGGAAGGTTTCGAAGTTTATTATTAAGAGAGTAAGTCTTAAAAGGGATAAAGGTTATTAGAAGAAAAGAAGAAACTAGAAGAAGGGTCGTTAGAAGGGTTATACTGTATAGTGGGGTATTAGCCCACCGGATGAGATCAGATCTCGAACACTCTGTACCTTTGAGAGAGGAGATTAAGTTGTACATTAAGCTAGCATATCATATATCATATGACAAATTTAGAATAATATTTAATATAGAAAAATAACAGAAAATAAAATATGATACATAAAGTATAGAATAATACATAATGTGTCATGTAATAAAATTTTGCATTTTCCAAATTTGGAAGAAAATGCTAAAACACAGAATGTATCCTATGACAAATTTAAAATAATACTTAAAATACAGGAAATAAAATATAGAATAATACATAAAATATAGAATATTACATAATATACCATATAATAAAATTTAGAATTTAGAACAAAATGTTAAAAAATAAAAAAT